>LPNX010951275.1:629995-694120 GCA_001517045.1 Pseudotsuga menziesii | reverse complement strand
GTGTGTGTGTGTGTGTGTGTGTGTGTGTGTGTGTGTGTGTGTGTGTGCACATGGTCAATCTGAAAGGGAGAATATTATCAATGGTGAGTATCATTGATTGATGAAGAATGACACATGATATTTCATTCTATGTCCACAAGAGAATAATGTAGTGAAGTGTTGACATATATACAAGATCAAATTCACATTTGATGGCATTGTTGAATGAAATAAGACTCATTTGATAGCTAATGGATTTTATCAATAATGAATCATCAACTACATTGTATTCATCTAAGAAATAAATAGTTGTCCAAGCATAATATATTTTTTTTTTCTGATAATCAACATAGGATAATACTATATCTTATTACGCAACTAGCTCTTTGAACATATTAATATTGTCATATGCATATTCTTTGTGTTTACTAGGCTAAGTATGCCATGTTTTCCTTGCAATTCGTGGTTTATCCTATTTTGTTGCAATGGCAACATTTAATTTTCGAAAGTTATATACCTCTTGTCTTGGGAATACCTTTAACATATTGATTATATTTAAGCATAACATGGGAATCATCCAATAAATGATCACCAACTCCCGAATTTGTTGCAATATTTCAGGTTGGTTCTTTCTTTAGTAGGTAGTGGAAGCTTAAATGATAATTGTTTCTCCATGTTTCCAAGTTCCCACCCTTTAGTTTGTAGATGGAATTGATATTATTAGTACCTTTCCAACCCCAATTAATAATTAGCTTATGAATATCTCCAATCAATAATCAGTTCACAATGAGTGAACATGCCACTAGTGGGATTTGAATCCAAGTCGGGAGGACAACAAACTCTCCCCTCTACCATTCAAGTCGGGCTTGAAGGTTAAATGGTCTATCCTTTCATTTACTTGTCTCCTAATCAATGTGTTGTTAGATTCTTTATGAAATACACATTAGAAGGTTACTCATGGGGTCTTCTCAAGGAATCTTGATTGTATGTTGTATTTCTCTAATATTCTTCCACTTAGTCAATGTTGATTGTCTCTCTTCTATGTTTTTCTTCATTGTTGAGCTAGATATATTTAATTCTAGAATCGAATTTGCATTTATTTTTATAGACAGGACACAAAGGAATCGAACCACCAACCTCCTACTATAAGTCAGGTGCTCTTCCATTGAACTAGCACCCTTAAATAGAATTAAAGTTTACATTGAATCAAAGTCCACACTGAAAATATAAGCTTAGTTAAATATATAAATCACATTTTATTTAAAAGCATTTGACTTGTAATCTCACAACTCACTTCTAATGTGTAAGCAAAAACAACTTCAAAGTTTACTCTGCTAGAATTCATAGTAGGCTAGAAGACATAGTAGAGTTAGAAGTGACAATAATGGCTAGAGTTGTGGCATTTGCTTCGAATGACAAGTTGTTCAAGATCTAAGTGGAAATGTGAAGCAGTGGAATATTTGACCAAGTGAACTTCACATATCTCTATAATATATTATCAATTTTAAGGAGTCAATGTTAATAATCCAAAGTCATCATGATATTGCGATATCATTTGAACTGTTGATAAACCAATTACTAATAAAGCATCTAGAAACATATCAAGGTAGGATGGGATGACTAGTTATAATCAAGATAGGAAATGAAGGAGGAAGTTAGGTTATGCAATAAAAGGCTCAAGGATAATTTTATTTAATTTTTTACGACAAAATATTTTAATAATTTGGCAGCAAAAGAAGGAAACTATATTCATTTTCAAATCTTGATGAAACAAATGAAAATAGTCATTCCAACACCATCGAATCTTGACGAAACTGTATTTATCTCTATTCACGTTCCAATCAAGAACTACTTGATCTAGAAATGGTCATTCCAGCGTCCATTGAACTTATCCTAGTGAATACTCTATGATTCAAGCATTCCATCGTATATTTTCTTCCCTAAAATCCCATACTAACTATTAGATTTATTGATTGGATAAATTAATTGGTAGAGGAAGGTGAAGGCTTATGTAATTATATCATGCCTAAGCCTTGCTTACGAGTGTCAAATTCACTGGTAATTTTCTCCATGACAAGGAGCAGAGTCTTCCCTCATGCTCCATGCAATTATTTTCAATTATGAGTGAAATCCAAGGAAACTTTGAAAGTTGAAGAAAAATATCAGAAGAGATGTGATGGGGGTCATTAATTGTAGGGAAATGAGTGTTTTCATAGAAAAGTTAGGTATTTGTGGTAATAATCTTCTAGGTCTAATGTTGTATCCTAAAAAGAAATGGTGGGGGAAAGCTACAAGATGTACACATGACCAATGAGGAACTTGTTGCTGAATGCAAGACTATGTACCTTGTTAGCAATGCAACTCTATCAAACCTACTGACATGGGCCATAATATTACTGGGAATGAATCAAGAGAACACCCATAAATATTCTACAATTGCCGATGAGCATTTCTTTGATCTCTCTTTCCTGCTTACTTTTTTTCCGTAATAATAAGTCATATGGGCCCATAACTGAAGAAAACTGTCTATTACTTCAGCCAGAAGAAACCCTGACACCTACAATATTAATAATGAAACTTGAAAACATTAAAAATAACATAATATTAAAACTCAATGACAAAGCATCAAATGTCACAGTATTTTGATTGCAAAACAATTTCATTACCGACTATAAGGCTAGTAATAATAACCAAATAAAATAAGTGCTTAATAATACTTTAGCAGTGACATGTATATAAACAAAAAAAACAAGTGCATAGATTGAGCTTCATTTCATGGGCGATATTTTAAAATTTATCAAGCGTATTAGAGGAAATTTGGGGTCTAAAATGGGCCTTATAAGAAAACGTGCCAAAATAAGTCTTTGTGAGTTGGAATTCAAGAACCAATAGAATTTCAATAAAATCAGTCAACCATAATGGTTGAATTGACATATTTGTCATTAAAAAAAACTACTTTTTTTGTTCATATTTTCAACATATCTCCCTGTGTTACATCATCATCACATTTTTTCAGGTATTTCTTGTTTTTGGGGTAGCGGGGTCCGTCAAAAGTATGCAGTGTGGGTACTCGTTGGATGCAGAATCGAATNTCAATATTATTTTATTATTTTAACTATTATTTTATTATTTTAACTATTATTTCATTATTTTCCTTAGGAGGCCCATTTTAGACCCCAAAATTCCTCTAATTTGAAATCCAGTAAAAAAGAAGCCACTAACATTGATACACAAAGAATATTAGAAACTCATATACAATTACAATTGCTATAAGAGAATCTAATTCTAAAGTGAAATAGTAACATGTACAAGAGATATTCATATGCAAATTGGAATGCATGATCCCATTACAATTTAAAAGGCTTGTTTTGTTGGAAAAATTAATTATGAGCCGATGTCTTTCAAATCCTAGTCGCCTCAATGAGAATTTGTAGATGTACATAGTTGTCAGTCAATATGTCAGTAGGCATGGTGCACCATTCCTTGTATTTATTCATATTTGTTTTTGTTCAGTAAGTCAAACTGTTAGATATATTTGAAAGTCATGTATTCATTTGTAGTGTTTAATGGTAGTTAGTAGCTTTCAAGAGAAGCCAAAATTAAATATGTGTATAAATAGTTAAAGACGAATAATCAGAGTCTGTGGGAGAAGAACAGAATAAGAGAAAGAGGGGAAGAAGAAAAAGTTTGAGAAATATTTGAGAGCACAAGCTCATGGTCTTAGGAATTATTAAGAGCCCAAGCTTTGCAAAAGGTGAAAAATCCAAGTAAAGTTTCAAGTCTTTATATGCGGCCATAGTTTTCCTATTTTGTCACTAATTTATAGTCCTGTAGTTTTTATGTGTTCTTTCTCAAGAATATTGAATATTTATGCCACACATTTCATATCTTCTCCATAATTACTTATGTGAAATAAATTAGCATTTTACCGTCCGTAGAAGAAATCAAGAATCTCTCATATTTCACCCTGTGAAAGTTCAGTTATAACCATAGAGTAAGTCCGACCAGAAGGTAAAAAGGAGTCTTTCACATCAAAGTGATTGATATAATTTATATACCAATATAACCTTTCTTATATTATAAGTTTGTCAAAGTGAGAATTGGCCAGAGCTAAATACTTGTCGATGTAAAAGTTGGTCGAAGTAAAAAGTTGTCGAGGTAATAGTGTGTAAAAGCCGTCAAGGTAAACTCGTTGGAGTAAAACCCGTCCAGGTAAATACTGTCGATGTAAAACCCATTGAAATAAATCAATAGAAGTAAGTCTTGTCGTAGTAAAATTTCATCGGGGTAAAAATTGTTAAAGCAAGCCGGTCAAAATAAGAACCCATCGGAATCAACTCAGTTGAAATAAATTTCGTCGAAGTCTACCCAATCAAAGTAAAATTATCGGAGTAAAAAGTGTCGAAGTAGACTAGCTAAGTTAATCCATCGAAGTTAATTTGGTTGAAAAACAATTGTCTAAGTCAGACCAAACGTGTCGAAGTTTTAAAAGGAACTTAAGAAAGTTAAAAATTTTAACTGCGCAGTTCTTACTATCGTGGTTTTTCCTGGATCTAGTATCATAGCGGGTTTAGTGATGCGGGAGCATCTAGTCAAGATTCTCTATTTGATAAATAAGCAGTCAATGTCGATTTTCTACTCCATGTAATTTTTATAGAAGATAGGGATAGTTGTTGATTCTTGTAATCTGTTTTATAGATAGGGATGGTTTGAATGTAATAATGACAATTTTCCACAGATGCCTCAAATCTTGTAATAGGGTGCTCAAGGATATGGTAGTTACAGATTTACTTTCTTAGGAATTTAGATCCTATTGTTGTGGATCTGACAGGTTTGTTTTGGTTCTATTTAATTGTAATTGATTTAAGTGTAAGAGGGTGCAAGAGTGTGCAAGAGCGAGCGAGCAAGAGATAGAGTATATATACCAGTGGTTAATGGAATGAAGAACATAGTCTTAATACTCTGCATAAATGTTTCTATCTAATGTCTTCTTTTCAATAACCAAACATGTGCTTATTTATGTGTATGAATGAATCTTCAATAATGATTAAATGATTTTTGAAGACTGATAGGTGTATAGTTGCATAGAAGATTGATCGCTCATGAATCAATTCGACTGTTACAATATGAATTGAAATCTACGAACTTCAGCAAATCGACGGTTGTGGATGAATTCTGAAATAGAAAAGTGAAGATCTGCAAGTGCTAAAGTGAGATCCGCATCTAATCTCAGATCGATGGTCAAGAAGGAGCCCACAAGAAATCGACGACTCAAAAGAATTGCGGAAAAGGAAGTTGCGAAAACCCATTTTGGAAAATTGGAATGCGTATCTGAAATATGCAATCCACAATCTGATTGCGGAAAGGATTGTTGCGGATGCATGATTGCGGAAAGGACTGTTGCGGCTGCATGATTGCGGAAGTTGGTTTCAAAATTGGAAAAAGAACCTTGAAATCCGCAATTGCAGAAAGGGTCTTGCAGAAAGGGCCTTACGGAAAGGGTCTTTCAGAGAATTCAATTGTGGGAATTGAGTTGTGGAAACAATCTTGCAAAGAACCAAGTTGCAGAAAACTGGTTGTAGGAGAGCCCATCTTGCAGAAAGCTAGTTGCGGAGGCAGAATTGCTGAAGGAGATTTAAATCAACAATTCAGGCTGAAAAAGACAACTTTAGGTCTGCTAGCTTTCACCTTCCATTATTTAGGAAGAATATGAACCTTGTCTTAAAGAGGGGAAAAGTAATTTTAAATTAAAAAGTGGCTTCCACTTCTGGTGCATAAATGTCAAGTCTTAAAACTCCAATATTTTCAAGAAATAATTATGAATATTGGTCTCTAACCATGAAGGGTTTGTTCAGAGGTCAAGATGTATGAGAGATATTCCAAAATGGCTATACAGAACCAACAGATCAGGCAACATATAATGATCTCACACAAGAAGAGAAGGGTCCATTAAGGGAACAAAGGAAGAAAGATGGAAAGGCTATGTTTTATATACTTCAAGCAATGCTTGAAAGCATAATCCTAAGAGTAGCATCAACAAAGAAAACTAAGGAGGCATGGGATACATTGGAAACTACTTATCAAGGTTTAGACAATGTAAATACTTCCAAATTACAAATTCTTAGAAGATATTTTGAATCTATGTCAATGAAAGATAGAGAGTCCGTGGAATCATTCTATACTCGAGTTATTAGTCTGATTAATCAATTGAAATCTCATGGAGAAAATATATAAGATGGAAGGGTTGTTGAAAAAGTGCTTAGAAGTCTTTCCCAAAAATTTGAATCACTAGTTGTGACCTTGGAAGAGAACAAGGATTTGTTTGAGTTTATTATTGATGAGTTGTAAGCCTCACTCATCAATCATGAACATGTAATTAGTAGATCAAATACGTCATTAGAAGGAACATTTGCATCACAATCATCTATAAGTCGTGAAATAGGCAGGGGGGATATGATTCTAGAGGCAGAGGAAGAAGATTTTCCGAAGGAGAACACAGCAATGGTCCCACAAATGTTGTTGGTAGAGGCCAAAATCAAAACCCGGCTCATCCAAGTGGTCACAAGTTTGATGAATAAAAAATACAATGTCATTAGTGTATGAAATTTGGAAATTTTGCATATGAATGCAAGAAGATGCAATATGAACAAGGAAAGCAAGGTCAAAACCAATTGAGCAACTCCAACACTTTGAGCAACACATTTTTTTTGGCATGTGCATCCCCAATTGAATGAAATGTTGTCCAAGAAAGTCCATGTGATATATGGTATTTAGATTCAAGTTGTGGCAATCATATGACTGGTAATTTAAATTTGTTTTCCAGTCTAGAAAAATTAGTTCAAACTGATGTGACACTTGGAAATAATATCCAAGTCATTGTTTTGGGAAAAAAGGCATTGTTGGTATTCTAACCAAAAAAGGGGAGGAAAAAACTATGCATGATGTGTATTATGTCAAAGGTCTGAAACACAATTTGATGAGCATTGGAGAACTGTTACAAAATGGTTACAAAGTCTACATGGAAGACAATAATTATGTGATTAAAGACATATGTCCAAGAAACCAACTAATAGCAAAAGTACCAATGACAAGAAATCACTTGTTTCCCTTGAGGATAAGGCCATACATGAAAGGAAAGACAAATTCAGGAGCTACATTTAAGGTAGAAAGAAAAGAAGCAGACAAGCACAATGACAAAGAAGAAAAAGACAATGTAGAAATACAAGTAGCATTTAAATAAGAGGTGCAAGATGAATCTTGGCTGTGACATTTTAGATTTGGACATTTGAATTATGGTGGGATGAAGCTACCGCACATGAAGAACATGGTGAAAGTATTGACATTGATTGAAAAACTAGAGAGGATTTATGAAGGATGCATTTTTGGCTAGCAGTATAGAGAGACTTTTCCAATCGGAAAGTCATATAGAGCACACACACCACTTGAAATTGTGCACTTTGATATTTGTGGCCCAATGTAGACACCATCCATAGAATGTTGCAATTACTTTCTCACTTTTATTGATGATTTTACAAGAAAAACATGGGTATATTTTCTAAAGAGCAAATTTGATGCATTTGAATATTTTTCAGCAGTTTAAGGCATTTGTGGAGAAGCAAAGTGGATACAACATCAAGATCTTAAGGACGGACATAGGTGGTGAGTATGTCTCAAATTAATTCCTAATTTTTTGCAATACCCATGGCATACACAAGCAATTTACTTCGCAGTATATGTTGGACACACCAAGCACATTAGAGGGGGGGGACAGTGTGTATAGATTTTGTTACTTTTTCAATGTTAACAATCATCAGCAGCTCATTCAATATTATGCAAAGTACGTTATTATCATTATACATATCATCATATCATCATTACATAAGAAGCATAGAAAAACACAGTACACAAGATTTTTACGTGGAAACCTAAGTCTTGGGGGAAAAACCATGGAAGCCTTATAATAATAGTTTTCCAGCAACAACTAGAAGGAGTCAACAACCCCCTTAATACAATGACTTCAATTCTTCAGCTACAACTAGAAGGAGGCTACAACCCCCTGATTTATAGACTACAACCTGAAGGCATATCCAACTCCCTAGTTCTCCAGCTACAACCATAAGAAGGATACAACCCCCTTTCCTTGCCCCGTCCTTCCACCCTGATATGAAGATAGAAACTACTGAACCATGACCGCACTGATCCTACAAACCTGCTAATCAACACATGTACTACACTACACAATCTGGACTAAACTGCACAACCACTTCCACTACTAACCACTGGTCATCATCTTATCACTACTGATCATTGTCCACTGTATCAGACTACTCATCAATCTGTACAATCAACCTATCCAATCAAGTTGTACCAATCAATTTTTTTCTCACATCAACCGACTCAGTCAATATGAGTCTAACCAATTGCACACCAAACTTAGTACACATGATTCAAACCAACTTCTCATACAACTCAACTAGTCTGAGTCAGCCCAATTGCACATAAGTCAACTTGTGCCAATCCTGCTCAATTGAACTAACCTATACCAAGCTGCTTGTGTACATGTACAAATCAATCATATATTTTTGGTAATCTAATCAAGTGCTCTGACAGTCAACCAACCCTTCTTACTTGGCCTAGTTCATCAAGTAAGAGACACATTTAAGAAACCAAGAGACTTCACATATGGTCAACCAAACTTTGTCCAATCACTCAAATCAATGACACCACAACCAACCTCAATCACAGTCAAGGAATACTAGACAGTTAAACATGATATACCTCAACTAACTAACCTCAGCCAAGAAGATAAAATACTTAACCGACTATGTCAAACTCAGTCAATCTCATAAACTCTTAGACAGAAAAGGATTTTTCACTCCACTCAAATCAAGTCAACAAATCAAACAAATATCAAGAAAATAGCCACTTACAATACTACCAAAGGTTTCCATTAACAACCAATAACAGTCTAGCTCCACTTAGGTCAAAGACACAATGATCAACACTTGTCAAACTAGTTTCCAAATAAAGCACTTAGGTTGATCAAAGACATCACTCACGAGATCTATTACTTACATGTCAACTTCTCATTCAATACTACACTATACAACCAAAATCTATGCCAACAACATCCAAGATTAAAAACAATGTCTATATCAAGATCACATCAAGATATGTTCCAAGATAACCCACTTTGGAATGATCAACACATAGTTCATCATTTATATAGTTGTGCATTTACTCCCCCACCTTTAGCAGTTTATGTTGTTGAATTCCTTGTGTTACGGAGAAAACTTCCTATGGATTGGGGTGGACTACAACAGACAATATGACACCAGAAATCAACCCATTTCCATATGCAATAGAGATAAACAGGCTAACACTAAGGGATGATAAGCGTACCTTATTCCAAACGGTTGTAGTAGATCCCGTAGATTTTTCACCACACTTGCACCTACATTTCATTCTCAATAAAAACAAAACAAACAATCATGATAGATATTAAGTGTTAGGCCTACTTTAGCATATATAAATCCAATATGTATAATCAAAGAAATTACATCCATGAACAATAATATTCATAGTTACACACATACAATGGATGAGAAATTGATATTTCTATTAATTCTAAACAGAGATATAAGTGACAAACTGTGTCGTCACCTCGTCGAAATCGAGAACCGAGTCCTCCAACTGGACCTCCACTACTTCAATCGTCCTTCTCAATGGCAAGCTCACAAGACAAAGACAAGCTTGGGAAGAGCATCAAAGACTCCTCAAAGGACAAAGGGATGCAGACTCAAGTATGCAAGAATGGCGCACAATTCCATTATAGTTTCCTTGCTCTCATAAGTTCTCCTCCTCTAATGCATCCAAGTAGCTCAATATATAGCCCTTCAATAGGAAGTGGAGGTTCGACTCGGAGTGTTTCAAGGCATATGGAAGGCCAATAGTCAAGTCATTCGTTACTTAATGAGAAAAACCCTGAATATTTTATTTTTGGACACGTTTCCCAATGTACATAGGTCATAGTGGAGAAAGCTGCGTGTACACGCGGTTTGTAAGTTGGTGATCCACATATACCAATAAACATGACTTTTTTACGGGATTATTTGGAACATTGAAGTTTATTTCGAGCAAAGGGGGTCCAAAGACTCTGCATAGGGACATGAAAGGCCATAAAAACATGATATACCAAGTGTGGTAAAATCAGCTATAACATATGCCCCCTAATGCGTGAGGTCAAAGGGGTAACATGATGGCCCAAATACATTATAACAATCCCAGAAGTGGAGTAATGAAGACACAGGTGGAAAAACCGACCACTCGTCAATACAATACAATGGTAGATCTCAGCATGTGACTGCAAGTTTAGCAGTCCTCGGATACATAATAGTAGAATGGCCATGAATATGCATAATAGACATATGTCATGTGTGGTCATCACCACGTACAATATACATTGAAACAAGATCTCCATAATGAATGAATATATCTGATAGTACACTGGAATCTGGTAATGAGAACTGATATCTCATAGATACTTGCACGATCAAGGAGGTAGCATATATGGAATGCCACCAAGCTCGAAGGTCTTCTACACAAATCGCCACTGGTACATGTCCCATCATGTGAATAAAGGTGTCGAGGTCGAACATGATGGACCATCATCTAATTATCGATCATTAATGTATACCATTAACAGACGCGAGATATCACATTGATAATGATAATGGGAATCAAGCTACAAAGTGCAATCAAACAAGTTTGAATAGATGTGTCGAGGTCAAACACTTGAGAGAATCCATAGATCAGAGGACATTGATGTATTCCCAAAACTGTCGATGGTGAGAGAACATGCCATTGATGACTGCAAGTCTCAAGGCACTCAATGGACTCTAGATCTCTATTCCATAATAAATGATATGAAGTCGATGGAATGGAATTCACTGGAAGGAGGGCATTAAGGAATCCCCAATCAACAAACACGAGGTACACAACAACGTTGGATAATTTGGAAGAAATTGGACGAACAAGATGTGCACGAACCATAACTTCATCAGGAATGGTCGACATGCAAAGACAAGATAACTAAGGAATGGCCGACTTAGGCTAAAACTCCCTTCGAGTAAGAGCATAAGGCAGATGGAGACTCATAGGAAGCATAGATTCAACATGAAAACTGGGACAACTCTGCGACATAGGAGGCATCAACAAAGGCTCCATAGGGACTAGAAGCATAACCAGTCGGTGGAGAAAGCTCAGAGTAACGAGTACAACTCCTAAATTCATACTAATAACCCAATTAATGGATGGAATATACAGTGCTCTATTCGAAGCCGACACGACATGACAACTTCCAAGGTAATATCATTCCCTGTCCAACTTTTTATGTTGTTTTTTTGTCTTTTCATATTGGAAAGCTTGAAAAAGAATAAAATTACTTATAGTACAAAACTAGGAGGAAACGAGTGTCGTGGGCTTTTCAGCAATGGAACATACCTATGCTCAATGCAAGGAAGAACATGCAGGATAAGGACACTCGGGGGGATGTCTCCTTCGGGTATGGGGTGATTAAGTTGCAAAAGATATATGAAATGCTCTGCTTGACTAGGATTGAGGCAAGATCAGGTTATATGGCTCATAAAACTGAAGCAGGGAGCCGACATAAAGCTCAATAAGGCAAGAAGACGCATGAAATGCAATTACAACTTGATATAAACAGGAGTCCCTATGGGAGATGGCCAGCATAAAGTTCAATAAAGAATATGAGGTTCTTTCTCAAAGACATGGCGAGACTACAAGGGACTCCCATACCTAAGGGAGGACTCACAACATGGATACCAAATGGAAAATCGGGATCTAGATAGGGCACCCATGAATAGCGAGGCTTTACCACTTACATAATGCCACTTCTAGTAGCAGTGTGAAGGTTATGTGACATTACGAAGTGGGTTCATACCTATAGTTAAGGCGACATGGTCATAGGATGATGCATGATGCATACGAAAAGGTGATCCTATCCTATATGCTAGTTTGAAATTATGCATGATATAGACACGAATGGGTAAAGACCTCGGTTAAAGTGCACTCAAAACAAGTCCCTACACCACAATATTAGGCCAAAACAGCTCAAAAAGGCTAATAAAAGACCAAACTATAGGATATAGGGAGGATTGATCATGATAAATGCATTTAAAGGAATCGACGTCATTGACGAGTGGACACAAGTAGTAAAATAAGCTGTAGAACCCACATTCACATCTCTGTTATATTTTTAATGGTTCTACAATATCTAAAAACATTTAGCATCATAACATCATAACCATAAGCAAAGGATCATTGAAAGAAAGACAAGTACAACAACACAAGAGAAAACAAAGATTTTCCTCAAGGAAACCACAAGGGAGAAACCCCCACAAAACTTCTTCAGTATAGAATTCGACCAAGTACAACGTAAAACCCTAGCAACAAGAATAGTTGCTCATCTTCCAAAATAGATTCTTTTTCTCTCTCTCTCCAACACAATACTTGAGTGTAAGGTGTGTGAGAATGAGAGAGGTGCCTCACCTATTTATAATCATTTTGTGAGTGCCTCAAATAACTAACTAGTTCAGTCAAGTTCCCTAATTAGGGTTGTCCTACCTTGAGAGACTCGAAATACATTTTATATATTACTTTTGTGGGTACTATTGCCCCGACTTACAACGGAGGGTTTACCTCATGACTTTTACATGACCAGTTACATCTAGGGCATCTCCGGATGGAGGAATAACATCTCCAAAGGAGAATACAACAAAAGTACAATAGAATATATTCTGAAGTTACAATACTTTAACACTCCCTCTTAACTAGGAAGGTATTCTACATCAACAACAACCATCATCACAACTATACAACTCACTGGTGAATCTCTATATTTCATTGGAAGTTTTGGAACAACATCATGCATCTTCATCATCAATCTCAGTATGAAAATACTGGATCATCTTCTACAACCTCAGTATGTAAATACTGAATCATCTATGAGTATTGGATCATCTTCTACAACCTCCGTATGTAAGTAATGAATCATCTATGAGTACTGGATCATCTTCCCTAACATTAGTATGTGGCTACTAAATCATCTTATGTGAGTACTAGATCATCTTATGGATATTGTATTATCTTCTACAATATCAGTATGTGGATACTGAATCAATTTTTGCAATATCAGTATGTGGATATTGAATCATCTTCTGCGATATCAATATGTGGATACGGAATCATCTTTTTCCACATAAATATGTGAATACTGAATCATCTTCTACCACATCATATGTGAATTTTGAATAATCTTCTGAACCTTCTTCTGTAACATCAGCATGTGAATACTAAATCTTCTTCTGCCACATCAATATGTGAATACTGAATCTTCTTCTTCAACATCAGTATGTGAATATTGAATCATATTCTGAAGATTTTTCTGTAATATCAGTATGTGAATACTAAATCTGCTTCTGCCACATCAATATGTGAATACTGAATCTTTTTCTTCAACATCAATACGTGAATACTAAAACATCATCTGCAACATCAGTATGTAAATATTGAAACGTCATCATCTGCATCATCAGTATGTAAATACCAAAACATCATCATCTGCATCATCCGTATGTAAATACTAAAACATCAGCATCTGCATCATCAATATGTAAATATTGAAACATCAACATTTGCATCATCAGTATGTAAATAATGAAACATCATCATTTGCACCGTCAGTATGTGAATACTCATCATCATCATTATACAAATATTGAACCTGCCACATCAACATCAGTATGAAAATATTGAACTTTCCACATCAATATCAGTATGAAAATACTGAACTATCAACATTAGTATGAAAATACTGAATCTGTCATATCAGTATGGGAATACTGAAACTATCTCAACAATAATCTTAACAACATCAGTAAATACTGAACCTGCTACATCAGTATAGGAATACTGAAACTATCTCAACAATCATCAGTATAACAATATTGAAGCAATCATCTCAATAATCATCAGTATAACAATACTAAAGCAAATATCTCAACAATCATCAGTATAACAATACTGAAACTACTTACAACAACATCTTGTTTGAATTACTAACCCTTTTGGGTCGACAAGCCTAGTCAGACAGATTGATCTCCTTAGAGACCAAACAAGCCTTGTCTGGCTTACCAACCCTTTCAGGCCAAACAAGCCTAGCCAAACATCCTAACCACTTCTTGCCATCTCACTATCTCAGCGCAACATCATGGTGAGTTCTTTGGTAGATCCATCTGGGCATTTTGTCTAACTTACTAACCCTTTCAATCCAACAAGCCTAGTTAGATAGATGAATCTTTCTTGGGACCAACAAGCCTTGTCCTGGCTTACACACCCACTTGGGTTAAACTTATCTAGCCAGACATACTAATCCCCCTAGGATCAAAAGGCCTCGTCTGACTTACTAACCCTTTCGGGCCAACAAGCCTATCCAAACTTACCCTACTCTAGATTGAGCTACCACCACTGCATCCTTCTTCCATCTACCATCACTCCCTCTTTCGAGAGAGGTCCTTTTCGGACTACACCAAGCTTGTCTCAAAAGTATTCGAGATTTACATGAGATAGAGGCTTAGTCAACACATCTGCTACTTGTTCCTCTGTAGGGACATGCTTGAGCTTTACAACTCCCTTCTGCAACTTGTTCTTTATAACATTCTCTTCTTGTACATCCGCAACTGCATCGTACATTTACAACTTGCATCATTCTTCTTTTGTGCATCTATAACTGCATCATTCTTCTCTTATACATCCACAATTGTATCGTACATCCACAACTTCATCATTTCTTCTCTTGTAGGTGATTGCATACAATCCTTCCTATAAGTCAAATATAGTTGTATGATTAGAAACATTTCGTAACATATCCATAGTGACAAATTATTATGCATAAAGAAATATGTCATATAATCATGCAATTATTTTCGCTAATGCAACAATTATCTATATCCCATATACATACGGTAACTTTATAGATTCCTTCCATCTTGCCAAGACATTATGTCAGCAAGGAGGTTTCATTCTAGATAAGTAGCAATGGAATGTTGTACAACAACATAAGCCACTTACCCATCACCTGCATATTAGTAGTAAACTACAAATATTCTAATATGCATAATACATTTCCTGAATATAGAAACATATCTATGTACACATCTTGAACAACTAGATATATAGGAAATGACAATTCAAATACTTATATTTTGTTTGTTTGGTAGACTCCATCTTGATCTCTGTCTTCTTGAATTATTGGAGTCTCTGCCAATGTGTTTAACTTCATCATCTGATTCTGAGGACCTGTTCCTATCTTGCTCATGATCAAAAATACTGAGCAAGTATTCTTACACCACATATCACATGTGTCTATGTGTCCTACCAGTGCATCCCTTCTTATCCAATGATGAAATGGATAAGAGTATAATATTCATCTTCACTGGCATAATTCTTCTAGATCATATTCCTCATTACTCAAGGAATCTTTACTTGTTTTCTTCTCAGCTACAATATATTCATCCTTGGTTGCACTGAGAGAAACACTCCGCTTTCTGCAATATGTTGGAGTAATCTTTTTGTTCGTAGCACTACCAACTCAATCATATCTCTGCAGCACCCTTAAGGTACCACACCATTTGCTCTGTATATTTTAATTGGATGAGGAAAATGTCCTTTAGATTTCATCATACCTCTAATCCCAAGAATCATGTCAAGATTCTCGAACTTTGAGATCTATCATAGTCACTCCCTTTGAGGTGGAACACCATCCTCCCTCTGCATCTGCATTAGGACATTGGAGTGACAAGTAGGCTCTTCTACTACTAGTATTCTATGCATCCATCTATGTCACCTATCGAGGTCACTATATATCAAGATCCTTGTTGGCAGGGGTTTTAGTAAGTGAGTTGTGCAACGTCGTGGCAGCTGCGCAAGCTCACACGGTACCGCGCAAGGCCAGATCAACGCGATGGGCGGCGAAATAACTGTTTTGAATATTTTATATATTATTTGACCAAGTTTCTCGCAATAGGTCATTAGCAGTTATAAGTTAGTTAGAAGTGGGCCTTTAATGTAATGGCGCATGCCTATTTATAGATCTAGTTTTGCAATTAAAAAGAGAGCTTTGGGAGCAAGAACAAAATCTTGAGAGATCTTGAGTCTATGAGTATCGCATGAGATCTAGTGCGATCTGAATCTTAGAGAATTTCCTATTGTATCTGCGACATATCTGGGTTTCGTTTTTGACGTATTCAGCCTCCGGTTTTGGAGAAGAATTGTTCGGTTTTGGATCTTTTGTGCAGAGCTAATATATGTGGCAGTTGATGCATAAATCTCGTCTTTTGTTTTACTATTCTGTCTGTTGCAATCTATCTTGTTATGATGCTGTGACAATCTAGATCTGGTATGATGCTGTGAGTTGTTAGGATGTCATTGTGGTTTACTTTATTCCTGCTATACTGATATTTATGCGATCTGTTTTAAGTCTGTAATATTGTTGTTGCATTATGAGGTTGGATAGTTTATATCCTATTGCGGTGACAAATATATGATTCACTCTGTAGTCATGGAAATGAGTTAGTGTCGACTGCATAGTCCTGGATCTCTTAGTCATGTTGTTTTCCAGTCGGATCCCCATATCCTCCATCCTCACTGTCAAAAACTCAGTTCCGACAGCTCTCCCTTGAACATCTCGGGTGAGACTTCGTCCGCTCTATGGATGTTGCTGGACAGGGTAAAACTTGTCTGGGCCGGTGCTCAAGGAGACCACGCTGGTTGGGCATCGACAGAGTGGGAACCCCTGTCGACGAGGCTTTGTTGGTGGGTTTCTCTAACAAATGGTTCCATTGTCGAGACTGAGTTTCTATTAAGAGGAGGATATGTTTTGGCATCCGACTTGACCGGAGATCGAAGGGTGGTTTGATCTAAAGTTGTGGGAGTTTGTTGAAGTTGAAAACTAGAATCCGAAGTTGTCGATGGGCCACTGGTTGGATAGGTATATCCACGATGGTCCTCATGAATGGTTCTTTTGTGAATTTCCTATCCTCTTGCATGAATGGCTGGCAAAGTTCACTAAGAAGAAGACAAACTTCCAAGGAGGAGAGTCGACATGCTGGACCCCGAAGCTGATCCAGGAGCTACAAGAAACCAACAATAAGGCATCGCAGGCAGTTGAAGTGTGGTTGGATAGTATCTTAGAAGGATACATCACCGAGTTTGCAGTCGACACCAATAAGTCCTTTAGCGAAGTGGAAAGGGAGTTCTTCAGCGGACCACGAGGAAGATGTTTGATGTTGATGTAGCTGTCAATTAAGCAACTAGTCCGTGAAAAAGGTATTTTGAAGATGGATCAAGAGTAGTGGAACTCTTGTGTGCAGAGGATGTAGGCACTGCGACGAAAGGGGGGTGATGCATGAAAAGGTAATGGGTAGATGGGCATGAGTTCTGGTGAGAATGTGAAGGTCGCCGAGGAAACAAGTGGTTGTATAAGGGGAGGAGCAAGGTTTCGAGAGAAGAGGCAGAGGATGGGAGAAGATCCTCCTGCGATCAAAGTGCAATGCCCTGAGGAACAACCACACAGGACAAAGTGACCTTTCTGTGACGATGAGGACAACCAGACCCAGGCTATGCCTGGAAGGATGACAGGATCAAACCCTAGCAGTAACGTGTCCGAACCTCTGTGCACTACTCCACCACAAGGAAGAAACGCACATTCTACATCAACTTGCCCGATGTGTCAGCAACAGTCTAGTAATAGAGCACCAGCAGGAGGAAGAAGGCCCAGAATGGCGGGCGATGAAATGAAACTACCGATATTCAATGGAAATGGCACTGATGATATAGAGCACTATTGGTTCTTGTGTGAGGTGATCTAGACCGCCCGACAAACTGTCGATGATGATGTCAAGACAAGTCAGCTGGCCACTACTCTTAGGGGGCATGCACTGGAATGGTTCATGAGATTCATGCAGGTTCCTTAGGGAGGTACCGCAAAAACATTAGATGAGATCCAAACGGGGCTATTCGAATAATTCAAGAAGTCAAAGTCTGAGGCTCAGTATATTATTGAATTGAAAGAGATCAAATAGTTCCCCAATGAGACGATTTGGGACTTTGATCAGTGGCTTAAGACATTGATGGTGCGGGTCTATATTTCAGATGAGTAATGTTCAGCACAAGGAGTGGTTCATTGTCGCGCTTGTCTCGCATATCAGACAACCATTAATGCATCAAAAGATTATGACGCAGAGCGAGGCTCTGGAGACCACGATGAAATTGGAGGCATCACCAGTAGGAGAAAATGCAGCAGTCTGAATGAACCATATTCAAGAACAATTGGCTAATTTGATGCTCCAACTGCAAGATATCAAAAAGGCTAAGGAAGATTGTGATGATCTGTGGTGCACCTGTTGCCATGCAGACGGACATACCAAGGACACATGTCCGACGTTCAGGAATTATTTGATGTCGAGATCCCCGAACCCATTGAGCTATGCTGGTATACCATGGTGTTGCATCTGTCAGGTATATGGGCATCAACATGAGAACTGTTATTACATGCAAAAGATGGTTACCAAGGCAGAAAATATGTACTGTACATTCTGTCGGTCAGTAGGGCATGATGACAAAAACTGCCGAACTTACGATTTTCTCTAGGAGAGGACATATGATTCATATTTTGTGAAAGGTGAGGACCCCTAGGCAATGCAAGCGTAGCCACAAGTGGTACAACTAGAAGTGTAGGTGCAGTATACACCGCCACCCCCGATGCAGTTTATCCTCGTGCAAACACAGCAATAGTTTACAGCGCAGCCGCAGTTTGCATCTCCACCACAGATTGTGGCACAACCATAGTATGCGCTGCGACCACAATATAATTAGGCACCGCTCATTCAATCTCAGCCGCAATACGATCAAGCTACGCACAATGTCCAGCAGCATCCAAACCCACCGCAGCAGCAGATGGCTCAACCACAGTTTCAGCAAGGAGGAGTCCAAGGAGGATTCTGCGGAGGATTCAAAGGCTGAGGAGGATTCGGTCGAGGAGGAGGAAGAGGTCACAAATCAATCCAATGCTATACCTGTGGAGTATTTAGGCACTATCAAATGGAGTGCCCTCATGCGCAGTGTACATACTGTGCAGTCGGCGATCATAATGTCGAAAACTGCCCTCAGTTGATTTCAAAATGGCAGGCTAAAAACATTCCTTAATTGCAGAATGTACAGAATCATCCCACGTTCTAAGTACATAACCAACCGATAATGCAGAACCAGGTCCCACCGCAAACTCAGAATCAGAACCCACCTCAAACTCAGAACTAGCCGATGAATCAGAACCCACCATTGAACTCGAATCAAGGACCGACAGTTGCAATAATTCACGTCGAGCTGTAAATGAAGGATGTCGACGTTGGGATCGTCACTCGCATTGGTGCGACAACTAGAGACGATGGACTGTGGAAGCAAGTTTGGCTCGCTGGCAAGAAAAAGGTGGCATTTGATATTACGACACAGAAAGACACCTTCTCTGGGTCAAAGAAAGAAGTCGAGAGAAATCCAGGTAAGTTACCAATTATTGATATGCCATTTGCTTTTGATCCATCTGTAGAGGCAGGACCATCGCGGCAGCATGGTACCTTGCGGTTGCAGTAGTTCTTTGAGAGTTGTCTATCACTGGCAAGGGACCCTGATGCCCTTGTCAAGCTTGAGACATTATTGCACCAACCGACTAAGGTAGTGAAGGATTCTGCAGTGAATTCTTTGCAAAAGAGGAAGACATGCAAGGAAATGAGGATGAATATCTAGATTGGAGATTATGAGGTTGACTCGATCATTCTGGATCTTGGATCAGATGTAAAGATTCTGACCAAGCAAACTTGGCAATTGATGGGAAATCCAACATTGGGATGGTCACCGGTACAATTGCGACTCGCAAATCAGGCCAAGGTTCAGCCCATTGGTCGTGTTTCAAACTTGGTTGTCGACATTGAAGGTATGAAAACGCATGTTGACTTTGATGTGATAGAAGTAATAGAAGATGGTGGTTCCTATCCTGCACTTCTAGGGATCGGATAGGCTAATGATAGCATGGAGGTTATCAACTTCAAAAAACAAGTTATGACATTTGAAAAACAGGATGTCAGGGTCATTACTCCTATGGACCCTAAGGAGGGACGACGATATCTTGAACCTGTAAAGGATGAAGTCGGTAGAAGTTGGGATCACGCTTATAACATCTCTTAAGACTATATCCACCCTACCGTTTATGGCGAACTTGGATGGTGCATAGCAAGTTCTGCGTCCTCTGACTCTGATGATACTCTGAAAAACTGGCAGAATAGGTTGCATGAAGTATCATTCAGGAAATGCGAGTTGATTACACAGTCTCTCCAACGTGTTGCTACTGAGACTGTCGAGTTGCCCACTTATGAAGGACTGTCGGGACTATCAAAGTTCTTTCAAGAATTTGAAGAGAAAGTTTTTGAACCGCAAAGGATAGTGGTTCTCGATGTAGCACTAAAAGCTACTCTTGCTCGATGGTGGGTGACACACAAACAGATGATCTTTAACTGGGAACAGTGCCGCAGATTGATGATGGTACGCTTTGGCGACTTAGAGGTCTATCATGCTGGGAGATACAACAGATGGAATGATCCCACCCATCACTTGATTGAGTGTCAGACTTTATGGGCGTCATGACCTAGGGATGAATGGGTCCATGCTTTTGTTCACACCCTGGAAGAAATGCCGAGATCTTGGTATGTGGCGACAGAGTTGCGTAGAACTATCACCACTTGGGAGGAGTTATCTGTTTTCTTTGCGTAGACGTTTAGTTTCTAGGATGCCAACCTAGAGGTATGTAATGCTTTACAAATCATTTGCGATGTCGTACTCAAGGTCATCCCTGTCACATACCCAGTCGATCCACATGCGCACTGCTCCATCCAATCCATGATGATATGATACAACTTGTCCGGGGAACCTAAAGATGACGATGAGTTACATAATGTTAATATTCCAGAGTCAGAAGGAAGTCACGATGTCACGACCCTAGACATACTGACAGATTTGATGAGTCAGTCGCTGAGGATCCGAAAAGTAAACATTAGGTCGGTAGAGAACCCAAAATTTGCCAATGTCAGAGACTAATGGGACAAGGAGACCATGGCCAAGATCACATACCTACTATATGAATTCCAAGACCTTTTTTCGACATGGTTTTCAGAGATGAAGGGGATTTTAGGAGACTTGGGGAAGATGAAAATCATATTGAAACCGGATGCCAAACTAGTGCAACAGAGGTCGTATCGACTGAACCCACGATATAAGGACCGGGTGAAGGCCGAGATAGAACGGATGCTCAGTGATGGGATCATCGAGCCTGTAGAAGAATCCAAAGGATAAGTCCTATGGTGGTCCAGGATAAAAAGACAGGAGAGATCCGCATTTGCGTCGACCTAAGGAAGTTGAATGATGCATGTGTGCATGATCCTTTCCTGACCCCTTTTACAGACGAAGTTCTTGAAGGCGTAGGTGGCCAAGAGATGTATTCTTTCATGGATAGCTTTTCAGGATACCACCAGATCCGGATTGCAAAGGAGGACTACCATAAGACTACGTTTGTCACTGAGTGGGCCTGTTTCCAATATACAGTCATGCCTTTTGGGTTGAAAAATGCACCAGCCGTATTTTCTCGAGTAGTTGTCATTGTATTTAAAGACTTTATTCAAAAGTTTCTACAGTTGTATATGGATGATTGGACTGTCTATGAACTAATTAGGAACCATCTCGACAACTTGCGACTGATGCTAGAGAGGTGTCGACAGCATCAGATTGCATTAAACTCTAAGATGTGTATTTTCTGTGCGCCATTTGGAATACTACTTCGTCATATAGTGTGCAAAGAAGGTCTGTTGGTTGATCTGGCGAAGATCATGCTAATCCTCAGTTTACCACCACCGACAAATGTGAATATGCTTCAGGCGACGTTGGGGAATACAGGGTACTATCGCAAGTTTATCAAAGGATATGCTACAATTACAGCCCCCATGGAGAAATTACTGAAAAAGGATGCAGCATATGAGTGGACTAAGGAATGTCAAGGAAGTTTTGACACTTTGAAGGCCAAAATGGCCTCTGCGCCCATATTGGTTTTTCCTCATTAGAATAAGGAGTTCCATGTGCACATTGATGCGTCTTCCATTGTGATGGGGGTTGTTCTTGCACAACCAGGTGAGGGTGAACTGGATCACCCAATCGCATATGCCAGTAGAAAGTTGTCATTTGCTTAATGAAATTATACAACTACAGAAAGGGAAGGCTTGGCGATGGTTTATGCTTTGCAGAAGTTCAGGCACTATTTGTTGGGCAGACACTTTAAGATGTTCACCAATCATTCTATTGTGCAATACCTGGTCAATAAGCCTGTGTTGGGGGGAAGATCTGTCAATGGCTGTTACTCTTCTAGGAGTTTGATTTTGAAATAGTTGTAAAGCCAGGACGATTGAACGTTGGTCCCAATCATCTGTTTCATGTTGAGAATGGTGAAGACCCGACCAATATGGATGACGGTTTGCCAGATGCCGAATTGTTTCATGTTGACATCATAGATGATCACTATGCACCAATTATTCAGTTTTTGGCTACTGGTGTCACCCTAGAGGACATGTCAACTAGCCAAAAGAAGCAACTCGTCGTGAAGGCTTCTGATTTTCAACTAATTGTTGGACAATTATATAAGCTTGGACCAGATGAAATCTTACGAAGGTGTATTTTACCACATGAGCAGGGTCCCATTCTAGAAGAAGCACATGCAGGAATTATGGGAGGCCACTATGGAGGTCGAGCTACTGTGCGGAAGGTGTTGCGTGCTGGGCTATGGTGGCCTATGTTGCATAATGATTCCGCAGAATATGCAAGGAGCTATGATGCCTTCTAGTGTGTCGATAAACCATCGCATGATGAGATGTCACTTGTACTGTAGGTGACTCTGCAACCATTTGATAAATGGGATGTGGATTTTGTGGGTTCTATTGATCCACCAGGGAAGTGGACTGGTGCGCAATACATTATTACTGCAACCGACTATCTGACTAGGTGGGCGGAAGCTGTGCCAGTAGTAGATTGTACTGTTGCGATAGCAGCACGGTTCATTTTTTAAAACTTCGTGACATAGTTTGGGTGTCCTAGGATCTTGATGAGTGACCAGGGCAGTCACTTTGTCAACCGAACTATGAAAGCGCTAACCGAGGAATTGCAAGTGCAACACAAGAGGAGTACACCATATCATCCACAAACGAATGGGACTGTCGAAGCATTCAACAAAATTTTGGAAACAACGTTAACTAAGGTATGTAATGCTAACCGCGACGACTGGGACCTGAAGATTCCTACAGTGCTATGGACCTATCGCACTACTTACAAACGGCTCATCGACCAGACACCATTTAAGCTGGTCTATGGGCAAGATTTAGTCATGCCCATGGAGTATATTGTTCCTAGTTTGCGCATTGCCACGACGATAGGCATGGATGATGCAGAAGCGTTAGAAGAGCGAATTGCGTAGTTGATCCAGCTTGAAGAAGACCGCTTTATTGTTGTCTTCCACCAGCAGGTTGTGAAGGATTGACAGAAGGCGTCGCATGATCGCCACATTAAGAAAAAACAGTTTGCAGAGGGTGATCTGGTGTTGTTGTATGATAGTAAGTTCATCAAGCATCCAGGTAAGTTACAAATGCACTAGTTAGGGGTGTATCTCGTCCATTCTATTACTTCTGGCGGTGCAGTTTAGTTACAACAATTAGATGGCGTGGTATTGCCGACGCTCATCAATGGGAGTCGCTTGAAGCCCTATAGGACGGGGCCAGCGCTGCACACTGTTTAAAGCGCTATAAAAAAAAATGAAGATTTTGTTTTAGAATAGCACGACGAGCCTAAGGGAAGAGGCTGTGCAAGGTTAGAGTGTGTAGCGATGACCGGTCGACCACTTGCGACAGTTGCAAGGCTATGGGTTGGTCAAATCAAGTAATAAATGCAAATAGTTAAAACAGTTGGATGGCAGCACTTGTTGAAGTGACCTGCATTAATGGTTGATCCGACCATTAGAGGAGTAAGATTTTCGGTGGATTTGGCGTCATTAATACCAGATTTAGTAATAATGGTGATAATAGATTTGGTAATGATGAGTTTGAGTTGGAGGTGGCTATAAAAAGCATGCAGGACGCAGGAGGATGGCATTGTTTAGTCGAGCGAGCAGCGTGTCCAAGCAGAGGGTGAATTGTGCAGTAGGTTGTGAGTTGTTGAGTGAGTTGCAATGTTGAAGGTTAGAGTGGTCGAGTGCATTTTTCAGATGTGGGGCGTGAGGCATGTTGAGCGACCTTGACGCCATTGAGATTTCAAGTGATTTCGAGTCCCCTATTTGACCCATGGCTGTTGAAGAAGAAGTTATGAGTATGCTAGTTGGCTCATCGTCCATTCCTAAGCGAAAGCGGTAGGCTCAGAAGCCCAGCCCACGACGCCGCAGAATAGGCAAACTCGCACGTCGACGAGAGTGCAAGAAGGAACTGCACAGACCGGGCCATCGAGCTCGGGAGTTGTTGAGTCCACGGTGCCTCGGGGCATCTTTGTTCATGACATTTTGGGATATGTCCCTCCTACACGACCAGGACCAAAGCCGAGGCAACCAATGAAAAGTCAGAAGTATCCATCGAAATTGCCACCACTGCCGGAAAGGATGACGTGCTCGGTCGACATCATCCTTGCCTTAATTAGGTTGAAATTTGAAGACCATGACTTGTTGTTACTCAAAGATGTCAGGGATGAGCCCTATGAGTCAGTCCCGACGGGGCCTGGTGCCCCAATTTGACCGATTCCTCAACCTTAGGCGAGTGGGTTAAACCAATATGGATTGTTGGGGCTCATCAATATGCCTCATTTTGGGCGATTAAATGAATCCCATGCATGTGTGAAGCAATTGTTGGCTTGTTTTCATGGGGGAATGCTTTGGTTCAATACGTCGATCCCTGTTACGGTAGATTTGATCACAACCATCACAGGCTTATCGAAGGCCGGGGAAGATCTGACGCAGTATATCTGCGGGAGGGACATTAATAAAAAGCTTTCCAAGCAGCTAAAGGAGCGCTTTGGCTTACAATGAGACAGTCATGCTTATTGAATCGATAGCATTAACTCACAAGCGATGCGCATCAGCCCACATATTCTGGCAAGTAAGGTTGTTAGAGGCAATCGATCGGTCCAATGTAACTCGGGTGTTGTCGCAGGAGCCCAGAAGTGTGCTAAGGGATTGCAAATGAATTGGTCTATGTTTTTGCTGAACCAGTTGCTAGAAGACGCGCTTGCTGCTCAAACTGGGCAACCATTTTCATATAGTTGGTTCTTGATCCTTATTTCTCTCGTTTCCTGGATGGAACTGGAAGACTATCAACCGATGACAGTTGATGCAGAAAAGGTGTGTCGAGGTGCAAGATATCAGAACTTATGGTGGATCGAAGAGCCTAGTCGACAGGGTGACTGTGCCATTCACTTTTGGGTTTATTGCGAAGCGTTGCAAGCTACAGCCGTTGCCATTCCCGGAGTCTCTCCTTATGCCGCGACCAAGTATCAACGGATCCTTCGGTTTGCCATCGGGCCCCACTCTATCTACATTCAGGCACAGCGGGACCCCGATCGACAGTGGCTACCTTTGCCTTATAAAGTCACGACGAAAGAATTGGATGCCATTGTCCAAGAGTGGTCGACGGAATGGTGAAACCCGGTGAGTCAGGAGGAATTATCTAAGGAGCCGCCACTGGATGCCCCGAAAGAAGCTACCCAAAGGGAGTCGAGTACTCACAACTCTGACAATGAGTCGACGATGGACCCAGAGGATGCAGCAGAGTGCATGTGGGAGGAGACTCGCACCAAATGGCACCAAGAATATGAGGCGGGCAGTGGTACCAGGTCAGGGATGGAGGACCAACTGCAGCGGCTTATCAAAGCGGTCACTGACTCCTTCGCGGATGTGACAAAGGCAATCCGAGAGTCGAACCATGAAGAATTTGGTGTGGTAAGAGATCGATTAGATTCCATTTTTGATATTGTTTCGAGGCAGACACATGCAAGACATATGATGCAGGACATCCCGTCGATTAGCACTGAGCCCCGGGCTAGGAATGTGCAAGTTCCCCCGACTACGATCGATGTGGGAAATGAGGAAGTTCACCAGTTGCTGCGACTGATCCAAAGTGTGGCCTTGGATTTGAACAAGTTGTCCACTATGGAGTTGGTGGAATTACAACACCTTGCCACCCTAGAATTGGTGGAACGACATAAAGAGCTAACTGACGGCTATGTCCAGTCACAGACGCAACCGAGAAGCTACAACAAGAGGCAGATAAGCTACATCAGGTCCGGGTGCAGCTGGCAGAAGAAAAAGTGCGAGAGATCGACGCCTTGAAGGCGACACAGGCTAAGATGCAACGAAAGGCTGCTGAGGATATTACTGAACTGAAAAAAGGTGCAAGACCACCTGATCATTGAACAAGCACAAATGTGTGCCCGATGCGATGAAGTTGAGTAATATGTTTCTGAAGCCTGTCAGCACATTTTTCAGAACACGACCGAGCTCACCATAGTAAAAAAGGCCAAACGATTGGGGCAAACTATTGTTCAACTTCAGGATACCAACCTGATGCTCAATGCCATGGTACAACCTACGACGCAGCCGGAGCAGGTTACAGAAAGGAAGGCCTCCATTGAAGAAATCGCAACTCAGTTCGAAAGCATGGAGCAAGAGGCTAAGACCATTATGGAGGTGACACGCAGTTTTGGTAGAGCGTTGTCTAGGACGAGCAACTTGATCAGCTAACTGCGCAAGTGCAAGAAGCTGAAGGTCAACTAACGACCTTGAAGACATCACTGAGGGCCATGCCACTAATGGCACAAATAACATGGGCCAAGGAACTGAAGGCACTACAGTAGAGAGTCACCCGTGCACATGAACGCTAACAAAAGCGTTGCGCTCAGCTTGATGAATTTCAAGAAATCGGTGGACAGTTGGTGATTGAAGTAGTCACCATGCTGCAGGCAGTACAGGAGAATCGACAGATGGTCGACGACAAGGCCAAAGAAGAGCACCCAGTGTAGCAGGCTTTGACCAATTATTAGAGTACTGCCGACAAAGTCCAGCTTCAGGTTCATAAGATTGTGCAGCAATTCGAAGATTTCAAGGCATGGATGTCGGTACATACCCTATCCACTTGACGTGGCTCGAGGACGAGCCACAAGACTGTGTTGGGGGGCTGTTGGCAGGGGTTTTGGTAAGTGCGTTGCGCAGCGTCGCAGTAGTTGCGTAAGCTCACATGGTACCGCGCAAGGCCAGATCAACGTGATGGGCGACGAAATAAATGTTTTGAATATTCTATATATTATTTGACCAAGTTTGTCGCAATAGGTCATTAGCAGTTATAAGTTAGTTAGAAGTGGGCCTTCAATGTAATGGCACATGCCTATTTATAGATCTAGTTTTGCAATTAAAAAGAGAGCTTTGGGAGCAAGAACAAAAGCTTGAGAGATCTTGAGTATATGAGTATCGCATGAGATCTAGTGCGATCTGAATCTTAGAGAATTTCCTGTTGTATCTGCGACCTATTTGGGTTGCATTTTTTACGTATTCAGCCTCCGGTTTTGGAGAAGAATTGTTCGGTTTTGGATCTTTTGCATAGAGCTAATATATGTGATAGTTGATACATAAATCTTGTCTTTTGCTTTATTGTTATGTCTGTTGCAATCTATCTTGTTATGATGTTGTGACGATCTAGATCTGATATGATGCTGTGACGATCTAGATCTGATATGATGCTGTGAGTTGTTAGGATGTTGCTGTGGTTTAATTTATTCCTGCTATGTTGATGTTGATGCAATCTGTTTTAAGTTTGTAATATTGTTGTTGCATTATGAGGTTGGATGGTTTATATACTGCTGCGATGACAAATATATGATGCACTATGTAGTCATGGAAATGAGTTAGTGTCGATTGCATAGTCCTGGATCTCTTAGTCATGTTGTTTTCCCATCGGATCCCCATATCCTCCATCCTCACTATCGGAAACTCGGTTCTGACAGCTCTCCCTTGAACATCTCAGGTGAGACTTCGTCCACTCTGCAGATGTTGCTGGGCAGGGTAAAACCTGTCTGGGCCAGTTCTCAGGGAGATCGCGCTGGTTGGGCGTCAACAGAGTGAGAAGCCCTGTCGACGAGGCTTTGTTGGTGGGTTTTGCTAACAATCCTCCATCTCGAACTTTGCTGTAAGTTTTCTCTTCAACCATCTATGAGCTTCTCATCCTTTATAGGATTCTATCTTCAACCTTGTAGTAAAGGTTGGGACCATCACTCTAGTTGATCCTCAAGCTCCTCATGTAACTATATGTGCTATCCCATGGGTGCCTACTGAGCTTGTACAAATCCTTCTGTGCATAGGTGGTTCTCTCTAGAGAGTCTCAAACCATATAGGTTGCTTGATCTATTCTTCTACTTTGATTACACTAACTGTCTAATGTAATATCCACTACTGAAGAGGTGTGTCTAGCCTCTAGAGCAGTGTCTTGCCATAATCGTCTCTCTCTTTATAATAAAAACCATGAACTTTTCTTCGTATCTTTTGATACTTCAACCTGCGATATACTTGATCTTGTGGATCTACTTGGAAGACTTTACAAAACTTCCCTTCATGTCTCGAACTCCTATCCAAACATCATTCTGTATGATCGACTGATACTTCTAGATCGTATCATCCTTCCATTCTTCCTTCTTGGGACATTCTTTCACAAAGTGTCCTTTCTTATCTCAACTGAACTATTGAGTTGTGAGATGTCCTTCTATTCTCTGCGGGAATGTTCTTTGTTCTTTCTCTGCTTGGCATGAGTTATTAGGATTCATCTATCTCTTCTTCTTTTGCCATCAATCGATTTTCTTCTTACGTGCATTCTTTCATAGGTAATATTCCTTATAGAACAACTCCCTCGATTGAACTTGGAATACCATTCAAAATTGTAATCTATGCTTATGCTTCTTTGACATTGTCTTCAACGACTTCTTATTTCTCCTTGAGCTGAGATCTTCTTGTGAAGTAACATTGAATGTTTTTTGACATTGCACCTTCACATCCTTGATTTGAGTTCTCAAGGTCATCTTTCTACAAGATTTTCATTGCATCAAACATATCCTTGGGAGTCTTCAAGGATGATATATGTGAGATCCAATGGAGACGAAAATACTCATCTTTGTTTTGACTAGGTCCTTCTTTTGCTTTGCTTCGAATTCATCTACGTTTGGATCTGCAGCTTCTTCTTTGACATAGTTCTTCATGTCATGCTTCTTCAAGTATGAGAAGCACTCTATAATTCCATGTTTAGAAGTTATCGACTCTTTCAAGCTTGTCCTCAAGCTCAATACTATTTGTCATCATGATAAAAATGAGAAACTCAAATGGAAATAGAGAGGATAGAACTTACTCGTGAGATTGCTTCAACTTGATGCTTCCTTGAAGGATTTTTTGGAAGATTGCTTTTGGTGGACCTAAGGTTTGATAGAGAAACTCTAATTTCTCAACTTAGGTATCTCTAAGATCTGGTTGGATAGAAAGATGCGCCTCCTCAAGGTGAGCCGAGTAGCATACTTATTTTCCCAAAACTATGGACACAACTGCAAAACGCTATCCTAAACTCTAACTAAGATGAAGAAATGAATAAGAATTACTTCCCAAGGAATGAAGTGTTCCCCGGATCTATGGGCTTCCTAAAATACATAAGAATGGCACTCCCCTTTACCCGATTGTGAACACGATTGGCTCTCCCACCTATAAACTTGCCAAACATCTTTCTATCTTGCTCAAACCCTTGGTAGGCAAAACAAACTCCTTTGTGAAAGACTCCACTAGCTGGGTCCAAGATATTTTCAACGAAACCCTTGAGGCCAATGATATCCTCGTCAGCTTCGACGTAGTTTTCCTTTATACTAAAATTTCAGTCGATGAAGCCATTACAACCATTAGAAACTTGACAGATGATGATACTGCCATACTTGTGGAGGTGTGTTTAAAAACCACATTCTTTACATTTCAACAAGTATTTTACGAACAAGTAGAGGGAGTGGCCATGGGCTCACCTTTGTCCCCTATAGTAGCCAATCTTTACATGGAAATGTTTGAAAAATGCACCATCAACAGTTTCCCCCTCAAACCCAAAAGATGGAAACGCTACGTAGATGACACAGATGTGGTTTCGCCACATGGTATAAACACTCTTAACCAATTTCTGGGGCACCTTAACAACCAAAACAATAACATTAAATTCACCATGGAGAACGAAGAAAACAACAGACTTCCCTTTTTGGACATCCTCATCTCAAGAAAAGAAGATGGATCGATCTCACACCAAGTTTATAGGAAAAAGACCCATACCGATAGGTATCTACATGCCAACTCCCATCACTTCCCACCTCAAAAGATTGGTGTGATCAACACCCTTGTAACTAGAGCTTTGAGAATCTTAGACAAGGATCACATCAAAGAAGAAATTGACCATTTAGCGATTTTTAAAAAAAATAATGGATACAGTAGCAGACAAATTAAGAAGTCAGTAGCATCTGCCAAAAAACCTAGGAAGAGTAGGACTAAAGACAAGAATGAGGACACTAACAGATGCAAAATATTCCTCCCTTACATAAAAGGCACCATAGATAGATTAGCCAGGACGCTAAAAAGACACAAAATCCAGGTATTCTTCACACCTCCCAACACCATTAGAAACATGGTAAATTCCCTTAAAGACCCAATTGAACCCAAAGCATACAAAGGGGTCTACTCCATTCCCTGTTCTTGTGACATGCTTTACATAGGAGAAACCAGCCGCTCCATGGAGACTAGATTTAAGGAACATAGTGTCGACCTTAGACATAATAGACACAATAAGTCAGCCCTTGCGGAACACGCGCACATAACTGGTCACCACATCTGCCTTGAAGATGCCAAGGTCATTGCTAGGGAAGACAACCTGTTAAGAAGGAAAATCAGAGAGAAAATTGAAATTAACCTTAATGATAATTGCCTCAACAGAGATGATGGCGTCAAGATTAGTGATTCTTGGAAACCACTCCTTCACTCCCTGCAAATCAAAGAAATACGTTTACCAATGATAAATAAAACTTTCCAACCATAACTAAACTTTATAAGAAATGATTTAAAGTTTTTCCTTTTACACCTTAGCCACTTTGAAACAACTTTATGCTAAGGTTTTTCAAACTCTCTCCCTTATCTTTACCTAGAAAACCCTAAGCCATACCCTACTCAAAGGCCCTTAGTGAACTATTAATTAACTCTTACTCTATATTAAAAGCTAAGTCCCTTTATTCAAAATGAGTAAGATTAATAAAATTAATTTAAAATAATATAAAAATTAAAAACTTTTATTAATTATTTTTAAATTTTTTTAACATAAAATGGTTTTGGAAAATTAATAAGATTCTAGAATTAAAAGTAACATATAATTGTTTTGAAAATAATTAAAAAAATTTAAACTCTTAATTTATTGAAATATTATATATATCTAAAACTTTTAACATAGTTGACAAATAATTAAACTTTATTGAAACTATAAAGAATTTTGAATTATAATATTGACCTAAACAAATAATAAGTGTTCATTAATTTTAAATAAATTAAAAATTAAAAACAAATCTTAAATTATATCTAAATAAATTTAGAATTTAGATTTTATTACAACATATATTGTTATTTCTTTAAAATTTATAATTAAGATATAAAAAAGGTTTTAAAATTTTATTATTTTTTTTTTAAATTATAAAACCTAAACCGACTTAAAACCTAGAACCAACTATGCTTCACATTAACTATTTATACTGACGGGCATCTTAATTTTTTCACCTCACGTTTCAGTTGTCCCCTAATGATGATCGCAGAGTAGGGATCGAAACGTCGAGATTTTCAAAATCCCCCAACGCCTCTCCTTCTTATTTGCAAAATTTTCCACTGCGTAAATGACTACTTTCATGATCTTGGTTTTTAGGATAAGATCCTCGTCTTATCATGTACTCTAACTCTCATTGACATCAGATCACCATTTTATGAGAGTTGCATTAGTTACAGTGTACCTTGGGATCCCTTTTAATCAATATAAGGTATCACCTTGAACTAAGTAGGGAGAGTCATTAGTGCTCCCTCACTTAGTGGTATCCCCTATGTTCGATGACAAAACATTCATCGCATCAGGGGGAGTAGTACATTTAAACGGTAGTAGTGTTCACATTTTCAAATCATGGTAGTAGCACATCTAGCACAATGAAGTCCTCCATTCAACAACTTCACTAGTATTCAGGTCCCCCATCCCCGTGGCCTTCTCATGAACTTCAATAGTTCTGCTTATTCAACACTAGTGACATCATTTCTAGGACCATTTACTCTTGCATGGATTGAAGTTGACTTCATCCATGTCCCAACAGTTTTATGAGTTGACCCCTTGATCTCCTCATTTTGTAGCCACTTTGGCAGATCCTCACGAGCATGGGTATGCCCGCCTCGTTTGTATAAAACAACATTTTTTGCTATCGCTTCACCAACAATTCCCCCCACATGGGAGGAATCTATTAGTCCACACATGCTTTAGAGCTTTCAAGGATATATGAGAACATAAAAGAAATGATGATGCATTATTGGCCCTACAGTACCCTCCAAACCTCATACATTAGGGGGCATCTATTAATGCTTAAATCTCACACACATGCGACATTTTTGTAATTCACACAGTAAAGTGCCATCAACATATAACATGTAGCCCACTGGAGACATCCTCATCAAGATCCAAGAAGCAGTATGAGTCCATAAATGCCAAAGAATAATCAAAAGACAAGGTTGCACAACCAAACGTTTGTTAATGCATATTACTAGTTCTGTGCTCGCGCTAGACCTACGTGGATTTCCCTTTGATATCCACACGACTTTCAAAATAGTGGGATATCAACCATTAGCAGCACATTTAAGGCTCATGGAGGCCCCTCACCAACACAAATTTGAACTTGTCTTCTCAACATGATGGATGTGCATTTAATAGCCCCCATTGTGTACCTTGAAGCTAGTTCATGAGGTGATGGCGTTCACATTGGATCTAGTTGTTTCTTGGCAACCTCTTGGCCTATAAAAGGAATCCATGGGCATGCATATTGTAGGAGAAATCTAGAGCAAGGTTATGCTGTTGGAATTGTATTGGAGCTTCTTCATAGCCCATCACTTCCACCCTTGTTAGCATTCTCCAAGTTCCCTTGCCTCCTTCCTCCAAGGGGCAAGGGTTTCTCCCATTTGTTTTTCAAACTTTCTAGCATCCATTGTTGACAAAATAGGCCTCCCTAAGGGAGACCGTTGGATTCCCTTTGAAGCTCACACCTTCTAGGTGACACTACATGTATTTACTTGACCATTGGGCAATCTAAAGTGGTTCTTGCATTGGCTCTTTGTTATGGTTTACATCCCCTTCTCTCTTTTGTTTTGTATTTCATTTTATTTGCTTTTTATATTGTTTTGTTACTAACAAAATCTCGCAGGATCTACTTAGGGTTATCACATTTGCTTTGTGTTTCTAAATACTAGTCCTAGTCAACAACCTCAAAGGCTTTCACCCAACGTGGAAGAGGCTGCAAACCTTTGTGCATAATTTCCCACAACAACAACTCTGCAAAAATGAAAGCTTTGTGAACATAAAAATTACAAAATAGAATGAAGTTGAATAGAATCACAACTTAACCTTCAATGTCTTTAATACCAAATTGTATGAACTATAGGTCCTACACAACAACAACTCACATTTTAATGGCTCATTATGCTCTTGCAAATTTTCCTTCTTACAACCAAGTGCTCACAAGCTACAAACTTTTTATTCAACATATTAGTTTCAAACATTTACAGTAAAAGTTTTAGAATCCTTGTATATTCAATCATCCTTTTCTAATGTATTCAATCCTAATAACAAGATGAGTTATACGTAAACATTTTGATAATAATCTTTAATTAAGTCATCAACCATCCATCCTCCATAACAAAAGTCCATATTTAACATAACTAACCATGATCAACGTGTCATAGAGTCCATGTTGATCATAACTAACTATGATCAACGTGACATCAAAGAATGTATATTTACATAGATTTTTACATCATGGTATATTTATTCAATCAAGCAATCGTTTTAATTAACCAAATAACATAAACAAACCTTCTTATTATTCACCATGCATTCTCGTATAATTTGACATTGTGAATGAGTGAGGGTTCCAACCTACACTTGCCTATTGCCTAGTTCCATCCATGACCGAGCAACGTTCATTAAGATTGTGAATGGTGCTAAGTACTGCCGTGGAGAAATAACCATGGAGAACACGCATACAAATTTTAATTGGGTAGACTCTCATAGGGGAATGAGGAGTAAATAAGAAAGAGCATTTTATATAAAGATGATTCTGGTGTGCATATTTGCTAACAGTGAATTGATATAGCTCAATCGATTCACAGCAACGTTCGATTCCTGGGCGTTTGCAGTTGGACTTGCGAAGAAACACGACACTGTAATATCTATCTAGGGTTTGTCTGCTTTTCATTGTTATTATTCATTCCTTCAAAAATGTCAGGGAATCCTCCAATTTCCCAGCCGGATTCTGAAGAATACTACGAAGAAAATGAGGAGGAAGAAGAAAGCAAAAACCCGAAGGTGCAGGAGGCAAAGGGCCAAATAAAGCAAGTACGGAAGCTGGTCAAACGTTTAGCGGGCGAGGAAGTGCAGATACGCGTCCACGACGTGAAGATCAAAGGGAACACAAGAACGAAGGATTCGGTGATAGAAGCGGAGGTGGAGGAAGTGAAGAATGCAAAGACCATGCAGGAGCTGGTGCAGGCCGCTGCCAAGGCCAATGCGCGTCTGCAGAGCTTGGGAATTTTCGAGTCGGCTACCATTACTTTGGACGCTGGTCCTCCCGAGCTCCCCGACACTGCCAATGTCATTGTAGAGGTCGAAGAATCTGACAAGCCCTTCTCCGGTGACATCGGCATTTTCTCAAAACCAGAGGTATTTTATGATGTTTTATTTCCCTAATTAAAATAAGCCCCAACATTTATTTACTGATTTTGCAAACCCGATTCGCTTATGCGTAAAGCATTCGCCTAATCTTAGACCATGTGATATGCTTTCAGGAATTTAACTAGAATTTTATAGATTATATGTAGCTTTATGCTACTCAGGGTTGTTTCACAATGCGTGATAAACAGAGGCAAATCTTTTTTCAGACATTGCTAGAGTAAAATAGAATATCTTTCTTTAATGAAGATAATGAGGCAGTGTAAGATACTTTTTTATCAATATCAATATAGAGATAATAATCCCGGATGGTCAAGTGTGTGGAACAACGTCGCCTCCTTCACAATTATCTTTTATGGCCCTCGATCTTCCTCCTTTGCTCGCACCTTCGCGTTCAATGTGAGCGTTCCTTCGCACTGCTTTGATGAAGCGTCTAAAGTGAACTTGGGAGCAACAGATACCAGAGTAGTGATTTGCAGATGAGGATAGATAAGATAGATACCATATTTGTATTAATATCCAACAAATGACCACAAAGTAGCTCAATGGATCTTAAAAGTACATCCAGAGTTAAAACAAGAGAGGGAGCGTAAAAGCATCTCCTAATGCTATACTATTAAAAGCAGAAAATTTAAAACAGAGAAAATGGCTAATGGCTAAATAACTAGCCAACAAAAGTACAAAATAAGTGCAGAAGCAAAAACCGCGATAAGTATAAAGACCGGATGTCATAGTGTGCTGCAACTACAAACAAAGGTTTAATGAGGGGAGAGAGAAGAATGCTCCTCAACCTAGTTATCAATAACTGCAAAGGGGCCAATGCACTGTTTCATAATGTTGCTTGAAGAATGTCTTGTGCAAGAGGTCTTGGTTGTGTAATCCTAGGAGGAGCTTTGGATTGAACCATCACTCCTAACATCCAAGGCCAAGGGAAGAAACATTGAATGGAAGATTGGCTGTTTGAACTTTGAACAGACTTTTAGAGAGTAGTGCTTTGTGTGGAATGAGCCCAACTTTGGGACCTCCTAGAGATGGCTTGACTATCAGTCTGCTAGTGTTTGCCTTGGGGTCTAGAACAAGAACTCCTCAAAAGTCTCATGGAGGTCGGTTGACCTGTTGAGGTGGGGGCTAGCTCAAGAGGAAACCCAAACCCTTATTGATCTTGTATTTGAAATGGTGTGGGACTCTACTTATTGTTTTTTGCCTGAAGCGGGCTGAACAACAAGGGTTGAAAAGGTCTCCTCTCTTGATAGGTTTTGGTTGAGTTGGTCCACACGGGTGTCATGTCCCCATTCAAATAAGACTACTTGCAAATAATGTTTCACCAACCTACTAGTTCCCTGGGTTGAGATGGAGACATAAATATTGTAATAAAGGGGCTATGGGATCCAAAAGGACTTTAGTTTACCATATTCACATTTAAATGGGTCACAAAAATAATAATTGCTAAGAAAATGACGTGGCATTGGTTCATGAAGACACTTGGAAGCTTGTGGAGCCTTTGGGTGACTAGATTTCCCACATACTTGGCATGATCTTCATCCAAATTTGAACACATGGGTAATGTAAAGTTATTGGAGGGCGATGTTGTGTCAAATATCATATAATGAGCCAAGGAATTCGAATTAGTAAATGAGAGTATCTCCCATGGAAGAGGAAGAGACTAGAAGACAATGTGTGCCACTTGGAAGCAATGTCACAAGGTTCGGGTTTGACGACCTTTAGGTTTGATTCGGGTTCGAATTTTCCAATGAGGTAAGATAAGGTTCGACATAGGTTCGGCTAATATACATTTTTCAAAAAAAAAATAAATTATATTAAAAATAAAAATAGATTAATGTTTTGTAATCTCCACAAATTATATATATAACAATTAAAAATAAACACAAATAAATAAATATATAAAACAATTAAAAATAAACATAAATATAAAACAATTAAAAATATACATAAGCGCGAACTGGTGGTGGACTGCACCATATGTCGTGGCTTCAAACTCGTCCATACTTCGCCATCCAGAATCATGCTGGGTCGAGGGTTCAACGTAGAAGCCCAATACATTACCTACAGGATACGAGCGAGGGTTTGAACTTCACATTGTGCGGAGTGCTTGTCGGAGACCCAGTAGACACGAGTGGAGATAGATCGTGGTCAAAGACTCGGAGTGCGAAGGTGGACTCGCGGAAGAAAACACAATGAAAAAAACCCCTGAAAAATGTGAAATGTTCGTTATGAGGTTCGACGAACCTAAACAAACCAGATTTCTTTTTGAGGTTCGACAAACTTCGAACCTGATGGTTGAAGTTCGCCGGACCTTGTGACATAGCTTGGAAGGAGATTCCATGCACTCTATGAGAACAAATGATGAAAGATTCTATGACAAGTATGACAAATTCAGACCTGATTGCAGACATATGACAAATTTGACATGACAGGGCTAAAAATAGCCACCAAGAGGTCGAATTTGGGAGTCAGAGGCAGCCATTCGAATTAGGGAAAGAATTGGAGCATGAAGAGGAAGACAAGTGTCATAAGAGTTACTAAACCACTAAGATGAGTTGGAGGAAGCAAAGGGAGGGAAATTCGAGCTTAGGAGGCCTCATGAAGTTAATAAAAGGATGTCATGAGCAAGGAGAATAACTTTTGATCATTTGTTAATTGGCCTTTGGCATTTTTGAGAGNATTGCACGGTGAGTGTTCACTCTCCCTGCTTGTGAACCAATTTCGAGGGAGTTGGATTCCTTTCCAAGTTGGTTGATGGAGAGGCCATTCAGACCTCTCATTGGAGCTTAATTAAGTTTTTTTAGTTGCAGGTTGAAGGTCCATACAGTTGAATTCTCATCTATCTCCCTATTCTCTCATTCTTTCTTCTCCATTCCCCCACACAATCATTTTGATGGCGCACTTGTTGGAGTGTTGCTTGCACTTTGCTAAGGGTATTTGATGCCCAAGCTTGGGTATATGATGTATGGCTCTGTGCTCTTATGTCCATATGCTTTGTAAGTCGAAATATCAGATATCCATGTGTGAAAGGCTTGCATTCCCATGCTCTTGAATGACTAGTTTTCATGTATTTGGCTTCCATTTTAAAAGAGTTGTATATCTGATTTGTACAAGGACTTTTCTCTGAGTTTGATGATGATGGGGCAGCCATAAATGATGTATTACTCTGTAATTTCATGACCATATGCTCTGTAGATCGAAATCCAAGAAACTCCAGTATGAAAGGCTTGCATTGCCATGCCCTTGAATGACTAGTTTACATGTATTGGGCTTCCACTTTGAAAGAGTTGTGTATCAGATCTATATGAAGGAATATCTCTGATGTTTAATTCTATTGGGGCATCCATTTGAATTCTGTATATGGTATTTATATGTCATTTCATTATTTGAACCATTCAACCTAGTTTTCGTGAGTCAAAGTCGAGCTATTAAGACCTTTTCCTGTTAAGCAAATTCATTGAAAGTTACCATATAGATGTTGTGCATCAAAGCTAGTTTGAAAAGCTTAATAACCATGGATAATGACAGACATTGATGTTTGATATACATCCCCATACTCTTTTTTGAAAGTTGGGAGGATCTTACCAGAGTTGGGAGGCCAATTTAGCTCTCACCCTTGGGGGGGATTTGACCTCATTTTCCTAGTAAATTTGCCCCTTTTATTCTTAGTCCCAAATCAAGTTGCAGAAGCCTAAAATCAAATTCTAAGTGCTCATGGGTCATATTGGAATGTTCTAAGACTCACCATATCCTTTCTTTACAAATTCGAGACCATTTGGAGTCAGTTGCAACCCCCTAGAGTCATGACTAGCAAAGCTCAAAAATTGTTCATTATTGTGCAAACTTGAGTAACATGTCAAATGAGTTTTCTAATTCGAACATTTAGCGTATGAGGTCTGTTAGGGTGTTTTAAATCCCATAGGATCCTTCCACAAGAAATTTGGAAAGTTTTGGTGGTGTTGGAACCAAACCAAGAAAGACTAGTTAAGCTTGAATTTGCCCAACCTGTAATTTTCTCCAAATTTCCAAGTAAGGACATTACAGGGGTATCAGAGCATGGTCTTGGAACCTATTGAAGTTATGGATGATAGGGATGAATTTAAGAAACTCATGAAGTCATATTTTGATGATACGACCAAGCAGCTTATTCAAGGTTCGAATTGATGGCTAGCCAACTTAGGGGTAAGCTGGCAGCCGGGGGTAGTAGTAGTTCCCATCATGGAGAGACACATAAGACCATTATTTTTGAATACTTTGATGATTGGGTGAATAGATTTAGGCACAAGAATGCAAATGTGAACTCATTAAAGGATAATCAACAATCCACAAGTTTGGAGGAGCATGAAAGGAGAAAGAACCAACCTACTTGTGAAAAGAGCCTAGATACACCATTAAAGGAAGAAACAAAGAGTCATGAAGTGGAGCATCAATTACCTCAAGGTGATTGCAGAGAAGAACATAAAGAGGGAGGTGAAGACAAGGACACAATCCTTACTAATGGGGGTTGTGCAAATCAAAGAGCATCTATTGATGGATCCTTGAACTGTGAAGGAGTACCTACTGATGGGTGCTCACAACTCTATGTTGGTGACATAGAGATCAGATTTGAAAATGTTGCTGCAAGACAAAGTTATCATGAGCATGAAGATGAAGACCTTCTGGCAGATAATGAAGGACCAATTTCTACTTTTCCATCACCACTTGAGCTTCAAGAAGAAAGAAGAAGAAGAGGTTTACTCTCATGAACCATCCTTCATTGAAGGTTCTTTGAAGATGAGTGAAAGGAATATCCATGAGGCCCTTAGCATACTCCATGACACTCAGAACATTAGTGTCAAATTCTTGTTGGAAAGTTTCTTCATTGGGGGAGCCATCCTTCCTTGAAGACATGGAGAAGATTCAAAGAGCAATGTGCAACATCAAAGGTAATTTCATGTCTTTGCTTTTTGATAAAAACAAATTGGTGGAGCTTAATGGATGGTCACATGAAGCATGCTTGAATAATAATGAGGACATCAATAAGTTCAAAATTCAAAATGAGCAACTTCTTGAGAGGTTCCAAGATACTTGTTCTTCCTCGTATGTTTTAGATTGCCATAGGGTAGATTGCTTGGAGGATTCTCATGACATGATGGATCATGAGAAACATGGAAAATTGCAAGTTCTTGATGTGTTTGAATATGAGCTTGATGAGAGCCAATCACTTGTTGTGGTGAAAGAGGAACTTGAGCTGCCTCTTGAAAAGGGTTACACCATTTTTGAAGAAGTGCATGATTCCACTACCCTTGAAGCAACCTATGAGGAAAGTTTTGCATTTTTGAGGGAGGTGCATGTTCCTAACCCTATGGATCCTTCAGATGATGAAAATTTTGCACTTTCTGATCATTTATGTGAGTTAGTTCTTTCCCTTACATCCTACATTTCCATATTTTGCAGCATTCATCCTAATGAAGTATGGGTGAAAGGTTTCTTTTTGATGGTGCCACACGAGAAGTATGAAATTCCTATCTCTCCTTTTGATTATGACATGACTAGATTGCTATCTTCTTTACATTTGCAGTAGCATCCATTGCCACATTGTGATGATATACATATTCATGGGTGTATTGATCAAACTTCTTTGAGTCACTTGAAGTCTTCATGTTTTCTTTGCTCCTTCCTTGGTTCAAATTTTGGTGGAGGATCTTCATTCGCTTCTTGGATGACAGAATACATGGTTGATTATCTTGATGCAACTTATATTCTTTTGGAGCAGCATTATAGGACATGGGATACTCACCGATGTCACTGGGGCAAATTTGATAAAATACATGATGTGTATGGTCCACATAATTATCTACCTAGTCAGATGTACAAGCACTTTATTGATTCTTTGATGAGTTATTTTCTTGATGTGCATTTGTATGATGTTGTTATGTACTTTCATGATCTATCTTTTGTATTCGTGATGTTTGGAAGGGTGCAATACAAGCAACGGGATCCTCGTATTGCCTGGTTTCAATTTTGGGAGCAACAAGCATGTATAGAAGACTGAGTCACCACTTGAGAAGGTGATTGTAATCAGAGTAGTGCAACAACAAGCACAGTGGTTCCTCTCTGAAATTTTCTTAAGATATCATAAGACTTAAAGTTGAGAAACTTAGTGCCAACTTCAAAGAATTATACAAGAGCAAAAAAAAAGTGGGGGGATTGAAAGTTCAGAAAAGGTTTCCAAAATATGGAGTTAAATACTATTTGTGCAAATTTTGTTTTGATGGAATTAATTAATTTTTGGTGTTTAGTGATGATGTCACATGAGATATAAATATGCAAAATCCAATTCTCTTTACTTTTGGAAACACAAAATTGTAGTACCTGAGTGCCCCTACTCAAATGGTAGCTAAAGAAAATTGGAGCAGAACCATAAGAGAGCACTTGGTGATATGGAAGGAGTACCAAGTGAGGATACCACTTGGGAAGATGAACAAATTTTGTAGCACCAAAACTTGGCATTGCTTGAGGACAAGCAATCTTGGGTGGGAGGATTGTCATGTCACCATTCAAATAAGACTACTTGCAAATAATGTTTCACCAATCTACTAGATCCCTAGGTTGAGATGGAGACATAAATTTTGTAATAACGGGGTGATGGGACCCAAAAAGACTTTAGTTTACCATATTTACATTTGAATGGGCCACACAAATAATAAATCCTAAGAAAATAAGGTGGCATTGGTTCATGAAGACACTTGGAAGCTTGTGGAGCCTTTGGGTGACTAGATTCCCCGCACACTTGGCATGATCTTCATCCAAATTCGAACACATGGGTAATGTAAAGTTATTGGAGGGTGATGTGGTGTCAAATATCATATAATGAGCCGAGGAATTCAAATTAGTAAAGGAGAGTAACTCCCATGGAAGAGGAAGAGACTAGAAGACAATTTGTGCCACTTGGAAGGAGATTCCATGCACTCTATGGGTAATGTAAAGTTATTGGAGGGTGATGTGGTCTTAAATATCGTATAATGAGTCGATGAATTCGAATTAGTAAAGGAGAGTAAGGCCCATGGAAGAGGAAGAGACTAGAAGACAATGTGTGCCACTTGGAAGGAGATTCCATGCACTCTATGACAACAAATGATGAAAGATTCTATGACAAGTATGACAAATTCAGATCTGATTGCAGACATAGGAAACCCAAACCCTTATTGATCTTGTATTTGAAATGGTGTGGGCCTCTACTTATTGTTTTTTTCCTGAAGCGGGCTGAACAACAAGGGTTGAAAATGTCTCCTCTCTTGATAGGCTTTGGTTGAGTTGGTCCACATGGGTGTCATGTCCCCATTCAAATAAGACTACTTGCATATAATGTTCCACCAACCTACTAGTTCCCTAGGTTGAGATGGAGACATAAATTTTGTAATAAAGGGGCTATGGAACCCAAAAGGACTTTAGTTTACCATATTCACATTTAAATGGGTCACAAAAATAATAAATGCTAAGAAAATAAGGTGGCATTGGTTCATGAAGACACTTGGAAGCTTGTGGAGCCTTTGGGTGACTAGATTCCCCACACACTTGGCATGATCTTCATCCAAATTCGAACACATGGGTAATGTAAAGTTATTTGAGGGTGATGTGGTGTCAAATATCATATAATGACCCAAGGAGTTCGAATTAGTAAAGGAGAGTATCTCCCATGGAAAAGGAAGAGATTAGAAGGCAATGTGTGACACTTGGAAGGAGATTCCATGCATTATTTAACAACAAATGATGAAAGATTCTATGACAAGTATGATAAATTCAGACATGATTGCAGGGAGACATATGACAAATTTGACATGACGGGGCTAAAAATAGCCACCAAGAGGTCGAATTTGGAAGTTAGAGGCAACCATTCGAATTGGGGAAAGAATTGGAGCATGAAGAGGAAGACAAGTGTCATAGGAGTTACTAAACCACTAAGATGAGTTGGAGGAATCCCATGGAGGGAAATTCGAGCTTAGGAGGCCTCATGAAGTTAATAAAAGGATGTCATGAGGAAGGAGAATAGCTTTTGATCATTTGTTGATTGGCCTTTGACATTTTGGAGAGCTTTTGCTTGTCAATTGCACGGTGACTGTTCACTCTCCCTGCTTGTGAACCAATTTCGAGGGAGTTGGATTCCTTTCCAAGTTGGTTGATGGAGAGGCCATTCAGACCTCTCATTGGAGCTTAATTAAGGTTTTTTAGTTGAAGGTTGAAGGTCCATACAGTTAAATTCTCATCTATCTCCATATTCTCTCATTCTTTCTTCTCTATTCCCCCACACTCTCATGTTGATGGCGCACTTGTTGGAGTGGTGCTTGCACTTTGTTGAGGGTATTTGATGCCCAAGCTTGGGTATATGATGTATGGATCTGTACTTTTATGTCCATATGCTTTGTAAGTCGAAATATCAAAAATCCATGTGTGAAAGGCTTGCATTCCCTTGCTCTTGAATGATTAGTTTTCATGTATTTGGCTTCCATTTTAAAAGAGTTGTATATCAGATTTGTAGAAGGACTTTTCTTTGAGTTTGATGATGATGGAGCAGCCATAAATGAGGTATTACTCTGTAATTTCATGACCATATGCTCTGTAGATCAAAATCCAAGAAACTCCAGTGTGAAAGGCTTGCATTCCCATGCTCTTGAATGACTAGTTTACATGTATTGTGCTTCTACTTTGAAAGAGTTGTGTATCAGATCTGTATGAAGGAATTTCTCTGATGTTTAATTTTATTGGGGCATCCATTTGAATGTTGTTTATGGTATTTATATGTCATTCCATTATCTGAACCATTCAACCTAGTTTTCATGAGTCAAAATGGAGCTATTAAGACCTTTTCCCCTTGAGCAACTTCACTGAAAGTTACCATATAGATGTTGCGCATCAATACCAGTTTGAAAAGCTTAATAACCATGGATAATGACAAACATTGATGTCTAATATACATCCCCATACTCTTTTCTGAAAGTTGGGAGGGTCGTACCTGAGTTGGGAGGCCAATTTGGCTCTCACCCTTGGGGGGAATTTGATCACATTTTCCTAGTAAATTTGCCCCTTTTATTCTTAGCCCCAAATCAAGTTGCAAAAGCCTAAAGTCAGATCCTAAGTGCTCATGGGTCATATTGGAATGTTCTAAGACTCACCATATCCTTTCTTTACAAATTCGAGACCGTTTGGAGTCAGTTGCAACCCCCTAGAGTCATGATTAGCAAAGATCAAAATTGGCCAAAATTGTGCAAACTTGAATAACATGTCAAATGAGTTCTCTGATTCAACCATTAAGTGTATGAGTTTTGTTAGGATTTTAAATCCCATAGGATCCCTCCACAAGAAATTTGGAAAGTTTTGGTGGTGTTGGAACCAAACCAAGAAAGACTAGTTAAGCTTGAATTTGCCCAACTTGTAATTTTCTCCAAAATTCCAAGGAGGGACATTACAGTGGTATTAGAGCATGGTCTTGGAACCTATTGAAGTTATGGATGATAGGGATGAATTTAAGAAACTCATGAAGTCATATTTTGATGATACGACCAAGCAGCTTATGCAAAGGTTCGAATTGATTGCTAGCCAACTTGGGGGTAAGCTGGAAGTTGGGGGTAGTAGTAGTTCCCATCATGGAGACACACATAAGATCATTATTTTTGAAGACTTCGATGATTGGGTGAATGGATTTAGGCACAATAATGCAAATGTGAACTCATTAAGGGACAATCAACAATCCACAAGTTTGGAGGAGCATGAAAGGAGAAAAAATTAGCCTAATTGTGAAAAGCGCCTAGATACACCATTAAAGGAAGAAACATAGAATCATGAAGTGGAGCATCAATTACCTCAAGGTGATTGCAGAGAAGAACATAAAGAGGGAGGTGAAGACAAGCACACAATCGTTATTGATGGGGGTTGTGCAAATCAAAGAGCATCTACTGATGGATCTTTGAACTGTTAAGGATTACCTATTGATGGGTGCTTACAACTCTATGTTGGTGATATAGAGATCAGATTTGAGAATGTTGTTGCAAGACATGGAGACATGTAGAAGATTTAAAGAGCAATGTGCAACATCAAAGGTAATTACATGTCTTTGTTTTTTGATAAAAACCAACTGTTAAGGAGTACCTACTGATGGGTGCTCACAACTCTATGTTGGTGACATAGAGATCAGATTTGAAAATGTTGCTGCAAGACATGGAGACATGTAGAAGATTCAAAGAGCAATGTGCAACATCAAAGGTAATTTCATGTCTTTGTTTTTTGATAAAAACCAATTGGTTGAGCTTAATGAATGGTTGTTAGTTTTTGATAGCTCGGTGGCACTCCTGCATCAGGTGCCTAGGTGCAGGGGTGATTAACTATGGAGTCTCATTTATATTCATTAAGTGACTTTAGTAAATGTGTTTTTTATTAAAGTACCTTTTTGATGTGACTTTATGTTTTAAAAGTGAGTTTCACTTTATATGTTTTTAAAGTGACTTTAAGTCATAAAGTGTACTTTTAAATATTTAGGGTGATGTGACTTTTCAAAAAGGAAAAATTTGTTCTAAAGTTCACTTAGGAGATTTAAGTGAATGAGAGATTAGATCCCAGCCTTAGATCTCTTGGCCAAGATCTAATCTCGACTGTAGAAGGTGAAAAGTCATGAGAATAACCCTAATAGGGTAAATAAAGTACATGAGATTTCATTTTTTGGCACACATTCAAGAGAGAACAGCTTGAAGAGGCTCGAGTTCCAAGGAGTAGCTTGGAGAGAAGAGAGAAGCAGAAGATGCATGAAGGGCACGATTTCCAAGGAGTCTAGGGCACGAAAACCAAGGAAAGGTACAGCCACCATTAATGCTGGGCCGTACTGCTGAGTTTGCACAGATTTCGAGGCAGTTTCTGGGCACGTTTTTGCACAGATTTCGAGGTAGTTTCTGGGCACGTTTTTGCACAGATTTCGAGGCAGTTTCTGTGCACGTTTTCCAAGGGAAGGTACAGCAATAAATGCTGATATTTATTGCTGAGTTTGCACAGATTTCGAGGCAGTTTCTGGGCTCGTTTCTCAGGGAGAAGTATAGTCATAAATGCTGATATTTATTACTGTGAAAGTTTGCAGCATGCATGAGCTCAGCTTCATGGTTGTGGTCAGAGATTGAGATAAGTACTGTTGGTTTTTAAGCTAAGATTCATACATTGTAAATTGTGCATGAGAAATTTCTGTGGTTGAAAGAGAAATTTCTGAGTCTTTCCCTTCATAATAAAATATCTTCTCTCTCACTGGTTTTCCCCAAGGTGTGGGGTTTTTCCAGGGTCTATTTGACCAAAATACTGTGTTTTAAATGTGTATTACAGTCTGCTGATTTTGAGTTATTTTCCGTTGCAAAGTTTGCTTAGTTACAGTATATCAGCTTACAGACACATAAAATTTACATGCATGTGATATATATTTGGTTTTATGAACATTTAAGACTGATATCAGAGTTTTACTAAGTGTTGGGCTGAGTTTAAGCTTGATTTTCAACAATGGTTACATGAAGCATACTTGAATAATAATGAGGATATTCATAAGCTCAAAATTCAAAATCAGCAACTTCTTGAGAGGTTGTAAGATACTTGTTCTTCCTCCCATGTTTCAGATTGTCATAGGGTAGATTGCTTGGAGGATTCTCATGACATGATGGATCGTGAGAATCATGGAAAATTGCAGGTTCTTGATGTGTTTGGATATGAGCTTGATGAGAGCCAATCATTTGTTGTGGTGGAAGAGGAACTTGAGTTGCCTCTTGAAAAGAGTTACATCCTTTTTAAAGAAGTGCATGATTCCACTACCCTTGAACCAACCTATGTGGAAAGTTTTGCATTTTTGAGGGAGGTGCATGTTCCTAACCCTATGGATCCTTCACATGATGAAAATTTTGCACTTTCCGATCATTTGGGTGAGTTGGTTCTTTCTCCTACATCTTACACTTCCATATTTTGCACCATTCGTCCTAATGAAGTATGGGTGAAAGGTTTCTTTTTGATGGTGCCACATGAGGAATATGAAATTCCTATCACTCCTTTTGATTATGACATGACTAGAGTGCTATCTTCTTTACATTTGCAGCAACATCCTTTGTTACATTATGATGATATACATATTCATGGGTGTATTGATGAGATTTCTTTGAGCCACTCGAAGTCTTCATGTTTTCTTTGCTCCTTATTTGGTTCAGATTTTGGTGGAGGTTTTTCATTCACTTCTTGGATGAAAGAATACATGGCTGATTATCTTGATGCACCTTATATTCTTTTGGAGCAATATTATAGGACATGGGATCCTCCTCTATGTCATTGGGGCAGATTTGATAAATACATGATGCTTGTGTGTATGAGACACATAATTATCTAATTAGTTAGATGTACAAGCACTTTCATGATTATTTGATGAGGTATCTTCTTGATGTGCATTTGTATGATGTTGTTATGTAATTACATGATCTATCTTCTGTACTCATGATGTTTGGAAGGGTGCAATACAGGCAATGGGATCCTGGTTTTTCTTGGTTTCAATTTTGGGAGCAACAAGCATGTATGGGAGATTGAGTCACCACTTGAGAAGGTGATTGTAATCAGAGTAGTGTCGCAACAAGCATGGTGATTCCTCTTTGAAATTTTCTTAAGATCTTAAAAGACTTAAAGTTGGGTAACTTAGTGGCAACTTCAAAGAATTATACAGTAGCAAAAAAAAAAGGGGAATTGAAAGTTCAGAAAAGTTTTCTAAAATATGGAGATAAAGACTATTTGTGCAAATTTTGTTTTGATAGAATTGATTAATCTTTTGGTGTTTAGTGGTGATGTCACAAGAGATATCAATATGCAAAATCCAAATCTCTTTACTTTTGGAAACACAAAATTGCAGTACATAGTGCCCCTACTCAAATGGCAGCTAAGGAAAATTGGAGGAGAACCATAAGAGAGCACTTGGTGCTATGGAAGGAGTACCAAGTGAGGATACTAATTGGGAAGATGAACAAATTTAGCAGCACCAAAACTTGGCTTTGCTTGAGGACAAGCAATCTTGGGTGGGAGGACTGTCATGTCCCCATTCAAATAAGACTACTTGCAAATAATGTTTCACCAACCTACTAGTTCCCTAGGTTGAGATGGAGACATAAATTTTGTAATAAAGGGGCTATGGGACCCAAAAAGACTTTAGTTTACTATATTCACATTTAAATGGGTCACAAAAATAATAAATACTAAGAAAATAAGGTGGCATTGGTTCATGAAGACACTTGGAAGCTTTTGGAGCCTTTGGGTGACTAGATTCTCCACACACTTGGCATGATCTTCATCCAAATTCGAACACATGGGTAGTGTAAAGTTATTGAAGGGTGATGTGGTGTCAAATATCATATAATGAGCCAAGGAATTCGAATTAGTAAAGGAGATTCCATGCACTCTATGCAACAAATGATGAAAGATTCTATGACAAGTATGACAAATTCAGACCTTTGCAGACATATGACAAATCTAACATGATAGGGCTAAATATAGCCACCAAGAGGTCGAATTTGGGAGTTAGAGGCAACCATTTGAATTGGGGAAAGAATTGGAGCACGAAGAGGAAAACAAGTGTCATAGGAGTTACTAAACCACTAAGATGAGTTGGAGGAATCCCATGGAGGGAAATTCGACCTTAGGAGGCCTCGTGAAGTTAATAAAAGGATGTCATGAGGAAGGAGAATATATTTTGATCATTTGTTAATTGGCCTTTAGCATTTCGGAGAGCTTTTGCTTGTCCATTGCACTGTGAGTGTTCACTCTCCCTGCTTGTGAACCTATTTCGAGGGAGTTGGATTCCTTTCCAAGTTGGTTGATGGAGAGGCCATTCAGACCTCTCATTAGAGCTTAATTAAGGTTTTTTAGTTGCAGGTTTGAAGGTCCATACAGTTGAATTCTCATCTATTTCCCTATTCTCTCATTCCTTCTTCTCCATTCCCCCACACTCTCATGTTGACGACGCACTTGTTGGAGTGGTGCTTGCACTTTGCTGAGTATATTTGATGCCTAAGCTTGGGTATATGATGTATGGCTCTATACTCTTATGTCCATATGCTTTGTAAGTCGAAATATAATAAATCCATGTGTGAAAGACATGCATTCCCATGCTCTTGAATGACTAGTTTTCATGTATTTGGCTTCCGTTTTAAAAGAGTTGTATATCAGATTTGTACAAGGACTTTTCTCTGAGTTTGATGATGGTGGGGCAGCCATAAATGATGTTATTACTTTGTAATTTCATGACCATATGCTTTGTAGATCGAAATCCAAGAAACTCCAGTTATAAAGGCTTGCATTCCCATGCTCTTGAATGACTAGATTACATATATTGGGTTTCCACTTTGAAAGAGTGGTGTATTAGATCGGTATGAGGGAATTTCTCTGATGTTTAATTTTGTTGGGGCATCCATTTGATTGTTGTTTATGGTATTTATATGTCATTTCATTATCTGAACCATTCAACCTAGTTTTCATGAGTCAAATTGAGCTATTAAGACCTTTTCCCCTTAAGCAAATTCACTAAAAGTTACCATATAGATGTTGCGCATCAAAACTAGTTTAAAAAGCTTAATAACCATGGATAATGATAGACATTGATGTCTGATATACATCCCCATACTCTTTTCTCAAAGTTGGGAGGGTCGTACCTAAGTTGGGAGGCCAATTTGGCTCTCACCCTTGGGGGGAATTTGACCTCATTTTCCTAATAAATTTGCCCCTTTTATTCTTAGCCCCAAATCAAGCTGCAGAGGCCTAAAGTCAGATCCTAAGTGCTCATGGGTCATATTGGAATGTTCTAAGACTCACCATATCCTTTCTTTACAAATTCGAGACCAAAGTCAGTTGGAACCCCCTAGAGTCATGACTAGCAAAGCCCAAAATTGGCCAAAATTGTGCAAACTTGAATATCATGTCAAATGAGTTTTCTGATTCGACCATTGAGTGTATGAGGTATGTTAGGATGTTTCAAATCCAATAAGATCCCTCCACAAGAAATTTGGAAAGTTTTGGTGGTGTTGGGAACCAAACCAAGAAAGACTAGTTAAGCTTGAATTTGCCCAACTTGTAATTTTCTCCAAAATTCCAAGTAGAGACATTACAACGGGGTTGTGTCCTATGTACAGAAACCTTTCTTTAAAGAAGAGCTAGGGTTCTTTGGTATGGACAATGGAAAAATGTGGAGAGGGAGCCTTTTGAGTCCTAGCAAAGGCAATATAGCCTCCAATGATCTCATAATGCACGGGACACCTGAAAATAAGGTGCTCCTTTGACTCAATCTCCTGTAAATAGCTTAGGTGGTAAAACCCATCTTTGTGCGGTATGTGGTGATTTGTCTTGACTTGACACTAATGTGAGTCTGCTTTGAATTGAGCAAGGCCCAAGGGTGATCTTGAGGCCATGCATCCAATGTGTGCATGTGTAGGTTTGACAATTAGATTGTCTCTCATTTGCATAAAATACGTAGAATAAAAATCCATCTTGGGACTAATGTTATGTTCTCAACTAAATAAGATTGTTATTTAATTGCAAAAAATTAAATTCTTAACATAGCAACAATCACACATTTAGTTGGAAAGTAAATAACGAAAGTGAAAACAATTTCAAACATGCATAGGGATTTGCCCCTTCAAATCAACTTAACATTAACTTAATCAAAGCTTACAAGGAAACATCTATAGCTACTAAAAACTAATAGCTGTACGATAAACAAATTCACGTCAAACCTAAGGTTTATGACCTCTTGAGGAATTGTTGCCTGCACAAAAATTTGAGGAACAACACTGCGGTATAGCCCGCTATCATACCATTTCGCACTGCTATGCAACTTGCTATACAGATTCATATGATTGTACAGATTTGTTATACAAACTATCCTATATAGCTTGGATGTACAAACTGCTTTTGCTGTTGCTTTCCTCCTAAATGATGCATTATGCTCTTTGTCATTGTTCTTGTTAGACAAAATTGTGTGCCCTCTATCTTGATCTGCATTTATACTCTAGTTGAAACCATAATTTACCAAAACACTAAGGTCTCAGTGAGAAGTACGGTTGAGATTAGTCTAAATCACTAATGTATAAAAATACCCAGCTCATGTTTTGCCCATGTTCTCAGCTGGGTGCTCGGAGGCCCTTACGGGCTGTTTGATGGATGCTCGAGGGTCTGTTTGCAGACTCGGAACCGTCCCAGGTTGTCTGCTAGCTGCTCCAGGGTTTGTTGTAGACCTGACAAACCTTACGGGATGTCTGCTAACAGCTCGAGGGTCTGCTGCTGACCCGGCAGCCCTCACGGGCTACCTGTGGGTGCTCGGTGGCTACCCCGAGCCTATTGTAGGTGCCTGGGAGCACTAGCAGGCTACCCCGAGCATGCTGTAGGTGCTCGAAGGCAGAGAATGGCTACCTGGAGGAATGGCACCTTGCCCGTGAACTGTAGACGCTGCCCGATGAAGAATGGCACCCTGCCTGTGAACTAAAGAAGCTGCCCAGTGAAGAATGAGGTAGCCGTGAGGAGGAACGGACTTAGGGTTAAACCCTAGTTGCTGCAAAAGAATACCCTAGTGTAGGGTTGATAAAAAACTTCCTTCTCTTCAATACCCAACGAAATCTTCTGTTGGAGCAGCTGCAACTGCAAGAGCAACTGTGTGTAATAATGAAATTGATTGATCTTCTTTTATAGCCTTTGAGTCACCTGTAAGTGGACCAATACTCAAAAGAACAAAATAATATTATTTTATTCTTTTATTACTTTGACTTTTACCTTTAGTGGTACCAAAGGTCTTTTTGCACTTTCACTTTGACTCCTTAGTGGTATCAAGGGTCCTTATGTATTTTAGACTTTTACTTTAGCCTTCTTCAAGTTCCCTGTGGTCAAAACAAGTGGTCAAGGTGGTCCTTCATCCCCACTCAAAGTACATCATAAACAAAGAGAATTACTAATGCTTTTATCTCACACTGATCCAGGAGGATATTGGTGGCCACCCACCTATTCCACTTGGACCCTCACCATTGTTTCTTTCAGTTTTCCAGTTTCTTTAATTGTAGCACAATTTACTATTTTTGGCAGTTTTCGGGTCCTAAACTTTCGGAGCCATTTTGAGGCCCTAAACGACGTTTTTTCGGCATCGAATGGTTGTGCAAATATGAGTCCGTTTCGGACTTAATATTTGCTGTTTATGGATGTAGTCCTTGAATAGATCTTTCTAACGATGTATCATGCGTGTCAAACGGAGGTAGTATGCCAAAGTTACGACCCCGGGAAATTGATGTACCATGTTACCCAACGGGGCCCACATTCTGGCGTTTAACCTCCTAGGGTTAGGTTTTTGGATGTGTAGGGTTTCCATTGTTTCTCAATAATATATAGGCCTTCGAGCGTCATTGTAACAGAGAGTTCAGAGGCATGTAGCCGCACATCTCTTCTCAGAGATAAGCTACTAGCACTTTAGCTAGTTTATTTCCATTCTGTATGTAAACAAGTTTCAGTTCTTTGATTAATGAAATGAAGTGTTATTTCTGCTGCATCTTTGTTTATATGGTTATTTGTGTATTCTGTTGCGTTCTTGCATAAATTCGGATCAGTGGTATCAGAGCAATCTGCTCTTTCTTGATCATTCTTTGCATGTCCCCAACGAGGGCGGGGAATAAAGAGTTAGGGCTCGATCTGGTTGAACCTTTGCAAGATCAGCCTCGCAAATACTGACGGCCGCCGCCCATGGGGGACGAAAAGAAAGACAAGGGCGCAGAAGATCCTATCAAAATGTTGCTCGAGGAGGCCCCTGAAAAACAAAGGAACGCAATGATGGATAACTTCGCCCAGATCCTTCAACAACTTCCTACTGGCTGTGCATCTGCATCTAGCAGCCACTCTGGAGGTGCAACCCCTTTTAAGGTACAAATAAACACATTTCCATATTTGATGGCCGAATAGATGCAGACGCCGTAGATAGATGGTTGAATCTATTAGAAGGACATTTCTCGGTTCATGACTTTTCTGACCAGGAAAAAATTACTTTTTCACTACTCAAAGCCGCCCCCCATGTCAAGGACTGGTGGGAAACCTACTGTGAAAGAAAGGACAAGGAGGAACCCTCCCTGTTCTTGGCCGTACCCACTTGGAATTCTTTCTGAGATGCCATAAAGGGACAATATTATCCCGTGGGGAGCTATGAGGACAAGTACATACAATGGCCTACACTGCGGCAACAAAGAGATCAAGATGTGCATGAAATGACGAATCTGTTCCATACCCTGCGCACCAAGTTGGGTATCAAAGATTCAGAGTAACATTTGGTGCTGAAATATCGCAGTTGTCTGCACAGATACATTCAGGAGGAAATGGAGTTCCTTGACATCTCCTTGCTTGGTACGGCATACCGGTATGCTGCCAAAATTGAGCAAAAATTAAAACAGAAAAAGCGAGACTTTGGATCTGCGAATCAGAAGCAAGCGAAAGGTGCCCCCAAACCGCAGAACCAAGGACACAACCAAGGCATGGCGACTCAAGACAACTTGCCAAAGCCGTAAGCAAAGAGCAACACTGCGAAGCCGAAGAAGGAAGCAGGAAAGTGGTGCGAGTTCCATAAGAGCCCCACTCACAACACAAGTGAGTGTTGGGCCAAGCAGTCACTGGTGGTCGAGATAAAGGCTTCCGAATCAGATGCATACTCTGACACTGAATCAGAACTCGAGAAGGGGAATGACAGAGGGAAGAAGATTATCGATGCAAAGCCCAACGCCACTGTTGCCACCACGAAGATCCAAAAGGAAGAACCAGAAGATTCAGAGGAGGAGGAGCTTCTTTTTCACTCCCAGATGTGGGTAAAGGGTTCTCCACTATAGTTCATTATCGACAGTGGGAGCCAAAAGAACCTCATTTCAGCAGAGGTTGTGAAGCAGTTGGGCTTGTCGATCACATCACACTCGCAGCCGTACACCATCGGGTGGCTTCACCAAGGACGAGATCTCCGCGTCCGTCAGCAGTGCCGTCTTCCCTACAACATCAAGCCCTTCACCGATGAGGTGTTATGTGATATTGCTCCTCTTGATGTTTGTGATGTATTATTAGGTCAACCATACTTATGGAAGCGACATGCTGTGTATGAGTCCTGGCCTCACGTTGTTATTGTTACTTTGGGAAATAAGTTGTACAGGATACCAGAGGTACCACCTCTTGTCACTATCTCTTTGGTTATTGCAAAACAATGCAGTAAGCTCATTTCCAAAACCGGGAAATTTGTTTTCTTGACGATCCGCCCTTAGGGCAAGAAGAAGATCGTGGCCACGACCTCTAGACGCGGCCCCTCCACACGACTACAACAAATGGACAAGGTCGTGGAGGAGTACCGAGACATATTCACCTCACCCACAGGGGTGCCTCTGCATTGTCAGGTCAAGCACCCCATTGATCTGACCCCAGGTGCGCCTCTGCCCAATGGACCAATCTATCGACGCTCTGTTCTGGAGAATGATGAAATCAAGAGGCAAATTCAGGAGCTGCTGCAGAAGGGTCACATCCGGCCAAGTTCATCGCCCTGTGGGAGCTCGATTGTGTTGGTACAGAAGAAGGATGGGACTTGGAGACTTTGTATTGACTATCGGGCGCTGAACAAGATCACTGTCCAGAATAGGTACCGGATCCCACGGATTGATGACCTCCTGGACCAGCTTAAAGGGGCGAAATATTTTAGCAAGATCGACTTAAAGTTCGGGTATCACCAGGTATTGATCGAATCGACCGATGTGTGGAAGACTGCCTTCGAAGCCAAGGAGGGCCTTTTCGAATGGTTGGTCATGCCTTTCGGGCTGACCAATGCTCCCGCAACCTTCATGAGACTGATGGACGACATCTGCAGCCATTCACCAACTCATTTGTAGTAGTGTTCTTGGATGACATCTTGATATTCAGCCATACTTGGGAAGAGCACCTCCACCACATCCGACATGTCCTCCAAACACTGCGGAAGCACAAGTTGTGTGCCAATTTGGAGAAGTGCTTTTTTGGCATGACCTAGGTTCAATATCTGGGATACATTATTGATGAGTGTGGGGTACATGTGGATCCAACTAAGATCCAAGTCATTCGGGATTGGCCAGCCCCAACTACTCTAACAGAGCTTTGCAGCTTTTTGGGTCTTGCTAATTTCTACTGCAGGTTCGTGTTGGGATTATCTCAAATCACTTGGCCCTTGAGTCAAGTCACCAAGGGAGGAGCGAAAGCAAAATTCTTCTGGTTGGAAATTCAACAGAAGGCTTTTGCAGAATTGAAACATCGCCTTTGCTGTGCCCCAGTGCTCACATTACTAGACTTGCAACAACCATTTGAGATTGAGACAGATGCCTCTAACTATGCTATTGGGGCAGTACTTACTCAACAAGGGTATCCAGTGGCATATCACAGTGAGACACTGTCCGCAAATATCCCACTTATGACAAAGAGATGTATTCCATTGTACAGGCTTGCTGACAATGGAAGCATTACATTTTGGGGAAGGAAACGATCATCCACATAGACCATCGACCCCTGCAGTTCATACAGACACAAGGGAAGTTACAAAATGATCGCCATCAGAAGTGGTCCACATATCTACAACAGTTTCATTTGAACATCATGTACATGAAGGGAAGCACCAACAATGTTGCAGAATGCCTCAGCCGACCACCGATCGTGGCGATAACCACCGTGCTCAACTCTTGTGGGCATGAGACTTCTGATTGGCCGCTTCTATACCAGAGCGATCCAGAATTCAGCCACACATACAGAACGCTCTTGGAGGGAAACCAAGCTCCAAATTTTCACCTCCAGGATGCACTACTATGTCACATGGGACACCTTTGTGTTCCTTCAAGTGAGCGTGCCAAGATGATTTGGGAAGCGCACTACAGTCGGGTTGCTGGGCATTTTGGGGTCGAAAAAACTGTGGCAGTACTGCAGAAGTATTTCTATTGGTCGAACCTTCGACAGGACGTCGGGAAGTGCATTCGATCATGCACTGCCTGTGCCATTGCTAAACCATCCATCAAGAAGCAAGGCCTCTATACTCCGTTGCCTACCCCTAGTCGACCTTGGGAATCCATCTCCATGGATTACATGTCGGGCCTTTCTTCTACTTAGCACGGAAACGACTGTGTGTTCATGGTCGTTGACAGATTCTCAAATATGGCCATAATGGCGGCTTGCAAGAAGAATATCATAGTAGAAGCCACTGCTAAACTCTTCTTTGAATGAGTGTTGGTACACCTTGGGATCCCACAGTCTATAATCTCAGATCGGGACGACAGGTTCCTTAGTACATTTTGGTCTAGCCTATGGTCAATGCTAAACACCAAGCTCACAAAGTCCACAGCTTTCCATCCCCAGACTGATGGCCAGACAGAGGTCGTCAACAGGATGATCGTACACATTTTGCGCATGTACAACTCAAAGCATCCACGCACATGGGATGAGAGCTTGCCCTATGTACAACATAGTTATAACCGGGCCCTCCACAGCTCAACTGACCACAACCCCTTTCAGGTGGGCTTGGGATTCCAGCCACTATGTCCCATTGACGTAGCCATGCCATTTGCAGCTACTCAGGCTGATTCGGATCATGTCCAGTCTGAAGTTTCCAAGGCGAACAACTTCATTGAGCGCATTCAGCACATTCGCCAACAGGTTCATGGCATATTGGACAGATCCAATGCTAAGTACAAGCAACGACATGATCAGCATTGGGTGCAACACAACTTCCAGGTGGGCGACAAAGTGTGGCTACATTTACAGAAGGAGCGCCTCGCTGGACCCCACCGCAAGCTTTGCCTGCTCCGATATGGGCCATACACCATCACCAAGGCTGTCGGGGACAATGCCTTCGAGCTCAGTATTCCACCATTCCTTGGTCTGCACCCAGTGTTCAATGTGGACCACCTTCGGCCCTACCTTCCACCTCTACTGGAGACATCAGACGTGGCAGAACAACTCACACCAATAGAGTTAAACCTCGACTGCATGGAACAAGCCACAACTGATCGGATTATGGACACACAAATCAAGAACACCCACCAGCAGAAGATCTAGCTATATCGAGTTGTCAAAGCAGGCCAACTCCTTCACCAGGGAAAGTGGCTCACCAGGGACCAAGTTCAGCAGAAGTTTCCTCATCTCATGGAGGAACTCAACGCAATGGGGACCATTGCTTCCTAAGGGGGGAGGAATGATCCAGGAGGATATTGGTGGCCACCCACCTATACCACTTGGACCCCCACCATTGTTTTTTTCTGTTTTCCAGTTTCCTTAATTGTAGCACAATTTACTATTTTTGGTAGTTTTCGGGTCCTAAACTTAAAGAGCCGTTTTGAGGCCCTAAACGACGTTTTTTCGGCATCGGAAGGTTGAACAAATATGAGTCCATTTTGGACTCGATATTTGCCGTTTATGGATGTAGTCCTTGAATAGATCTTTCTAACGATGTATCATGCGTGTCAAACAGAGGTAGTATGCCAAAGTTACGACCCTGGGAAATTGATGTACCAAGTTATCCAACGGGGCCCACATTCTAGCATTTCACCTCCTAGGGTTAGGTTTTTGGATGTGTAGGGTTTCCATTGTTTCTCAATAATATATAGGCCTTCGAGCCTCATTGTAACAGAGAGTTCAGAGGCATGTAGCCACCACATCTCTTCTCAGAGATAAGCTACCAACACTCTAGCTAGTTTATTTCCATTCTGTATATAAACAAGTTTCAGTTCTTTGATTAATGAAACGAAGTGTTATTTCTGCTGCATCTTTGTTTCTATGGTTATTTGTGTATTCTGTTGCGTTCTTGCATAAATCCGGATCACACACTTTGTGTGACACCAAGATTGGATACTAAGGTGTCTTAACCAAGGGTAGCTAAGCCTTGGAGAAGATCACAAAGCCCATTGATCAAGGGCCAGAGTGTCACACATGCCCAGACCCGGTCTAGGGCTTATAGTGTTATTTTGGTAATAGATTAGGTGCCTCAGCCATAGGCTGCATAATTTGACACAAGGTCAAATACTTGGTAACAGACCAAGCGCCTCCATTCTCCCGAAGAATGGCTCTCAGCCCCAGGCTGAGTCCCTAGTCTCGGACTAGGTTAAATTCCTGGTAACTGACCAAGTGCCTCCATTCAAAGAATGGCCACTCAACTCTAGGCCGAGTCCCCTAATGCTAGACTGGTTCCACATCCTAGTCCCGGACTAGATGTCTCCATTCAACAGAATGGTCACTCAACTAAAGGTTGAGTCCCCCAGTGCTGGACTGGTTCCATATCCTGGTCCCAGACCAGATATCCCCATTCAACAGAATGGTCACTCAACTCAAGGTTGAGTCTCCCAGTACTGGACTGGTTCCACATCCTGGTCCCATACCAGATATCTCCATCTCCATTCTCCTAAGAGAATGGCTCTCGATGCTGCTCAGAAAAATCAACACTCCCTCTCAGCGAGAGAGGCATTCTCTGCCATGCCAAGCTTGTCATGAAAGTACACGAACTTTGTTGCTGTCAAAGGCTTGGTCAGGATACCTGCGACCTGTTCATCGGTACGAATGTACTGCAACTTCAGAGTACCTCTTTGTACTAGGTGTTTGATGAAATGATACTTCATTTCAATGTGTTTCGATTTGTCATGAAACACCGGGTTCTCTGAAAGCTTAATGCAACTCTGATTATTGCAATGGATGATCGTTGAGTCAAGCTTTCCACCGAACAGATCAGATAGACGTTTTCTGAGTCAAGTTGCTTTCTTTGCAGACATCACTTGCAACAATATACTCTGCCTCAACTGTACTTTGAGCTATGAAACCTTGTTTCCTGTTGGACCAAGAGATCATTGCAGATCCCATACTGAAGCAGTAACCAGAGGTGCTTTTTTGGTCTACTGCACTGCCAACCCAATCTGAATCAACATATCTTGCTAATAATACTCCACTGCTGGAAGTATACCTGAGCCCATAAGTGATAATACCTCGCACATATCTGAGTACGTGTTTAGCAGCTACCCAATGTATGTGCTTTGGATCAGACATGAACCGACTCAGAGCATTCACTGTGTAACATATATCTGGTCTCGTATGTACGCGATACATCAAGGATCCAATAAGATGTCTGTACAGAGTAGAGTCCACACTTTGTGAACTGGTGGCTGAGTCTCGCAATTTTGTCAAGTTGGTAGTCATGGGTACGCTCATGGACTTGCAGTCCCGCATCCCAAATCTCTGCAAGATGTCAACTGCATACTTCCCTTGTGTCAGGGAGATCTCACCTGGGTTTTGCTAGACCTCTAAGCCAAGGAAATAATGCATCAAACCAAGATCCTTCATTTCAAATTCAGAGGTAAGCTCCCTTTTACACTGTTTTATAAACTGTTCCTCATCTGTAAGAAACAAGTCATCCACATATAGAACAAGGATCAAGATATGATTATGAACAACCTTAAAGTACAATTTGGAGTCAGCTGTGCTTTTGGAAAACCCCAAGCTGTGGAGAAATCCATCCATCCTTGCATACCGAACTCTCAGAGCCTGTTTTAGTCCATACAAGGATTTCTTCAGTTTACATACATGGGTATTATTCCCATGAGTCACAAAGCCTTCAGGTTGTTCAATATAGACTTCCTCATCAATCTTGCCATTGAGGAAGACTGTCTTTACATCCATCTGATGTAACTTCCATCCGAATACTGCAGCAAGAGAAATGATGGTTTTGATGGTAGTATACCTGGCAACAGGAGCAAATGTCTCACATAGTCAATGCCTTCTTTCTGAGTGAAGCCATGAGCTACAAATCTGGCTTTATACTTCTCCACACTGCCATCAGCAACATGCTTGATTTTGTAAAGCCATCTGGATGTCACCACTGACTTTCCTGTTGGTCTGGGAACAACTTCCCACACATCATTCTTCATGATTGAACCGTAATCTTCAATCATGGAATCAACCCATACTTGTTGACTTGATGCTTCTTCGTATGGGGAAGGTTCTGCACTAATGAGATGGCTCATAAGACCGGAGTACTTCTGTGGTCTTATGCTTTCTCTGAAAGTCCCGGGAGGAGCTTTATGCTTCTTAGCTTCTTGTACCGTTTCTCGGTACCAAGCAGGTCTCCTTTTGAAAGGAGGAACTTCAAGCAATTCTTCTGGTGGACTTTCAGTATCCTCAGGTTCATCTGGAATTTGACCCTCAAATTCCTCTTCCTCCCTCTGAACTTCTGAATCTGGAACCTCAAGAGGAGGTACTTCATCTTCCTTTGAAAAGCTCTTGTGTTTGACGAAACACAGCTTTCTCATGGAAGATCACATCTCTACTGACTTCAATGTACCTCTGTCTAGGTACATAGATGCGGTAGGCCTTCGAGCTGTCACTGTAACCAACAAATATACCTTTTTTACCGGAGGGCTCTAGCTTAGCCCTCTTTTCTTTTGGCAAATGAATGTAAACCGGAGTGCCAAATATCCTCATGTGGTCAACTGCGGGTTTCTTGTCGATGAAGACTTCTTCTGGAGTCTTCTCCCCCAAGATGGCATGAGGGCTTCTGTTTTGGATGTACACAGCAGTACATGCAGCTTCAGAGCACAAGGATAAAGGAAGATCTAGATCGGTAAGCATGGCTTTAGCAGCTTCATAGATCGTTTTGTTCTTCCTTTCTGCAACCCAATTCTGCTAAGGGTTGTATGGTACTGTCAACTCTTTCTTGATTCCTGCTTCTCGACAAAAATCATCAAACTCATTAGGTTCATACTCACCTTTGTTATCTGATCTCAAGATACAGATGTGTTTGCCTGTCTGACTTTTAATCAGAGCCTTGAACTCTTTGAACATGTCAAAAGTTTCACTTTTGGCCTTGAGGAAGTAAAACCATGACTTCCGAGAATAATCATCTACGAACAAGACATAATATAGACACCCACTCAAGGAGGGTGAAGACATAGGCCCACAAATGTCAGAGTGAATCAAATCTAATATGCCTTTAGATCTAATACCCCTGTTTACAACTGTCTTTCTTTACTTTGGAATAAAGATCTTGTAGGCCTTTGAAATCTCACTGTAACTAACAAACAAACCCTTCGTATTGGATGGCTCTAACTTGGTCCTTTACTCTACTGGTGTATGGATATAAACTGGACCACTAAAGATGTGGAAATGACTCACCTCTAGCTTCACACCACTGAATTCCTCTTTCGGTGTCTTGTCCTCAAAAATCGTGCGAGGACACCTGTTCTAGATGTAGATTGTTGTGTTGCAAACTTCTGCCCATAGAAACATTGCAAATCTTGGTCATGTATTATGGCTTTAACAACTCCTATGATGGATCGATTCTTCTACTTTGCAACCTTGATGTGTTGTGGGTTGTACAGAACAATCAATTCCCTCTTGACTCTTCCATCTTTGTAGAAACCCTCTAACTCCTTGGAGGTATACTCACTTCCATTGTCTGATCTCTAAACTTTGATCTTTTTCTTTGTTTGGTTTTTGTCTAGAGATTTGAACTCTTGAATCCTGCTAAAGACCTCATCCCGGGTCTTTAGGAAGGAGATCCAAGTTTTGTGAAAGCAGGCATGAAAGAAGGAAACATACTATATGCTTCATGTGATTCATGATGTTGATATTGGCTCAGATGCATCTAAAGGTATTAGGTCTAGAATGCCCTTAGACCTATGCTTGTTGCTTGAGAAAGTAGCCTTGGCATGCTTGCTGAGTGCACACCCTTTGCATACTCCCTGCTGTTCAATGCTAAACTCTGAAAGACCTTGACCATCTCCCTCAGAAAGATAGTGCACTATGATGCAGGTTCTCCATCTTCTTGTGCCATAACTCACACAAGTTGTTTGTGTTATGAACTAAGGCTCGTTCAGGTTCACCCTGTAACATGTATAAGTTGCCTTCCCTAACCCGGATCACATGAGCTAACTCTAGGCTAGACTCCTTCGATTTGATAAGGACTTGTTGATCTCTGAACTCTAGTGCAAAGCCCTTATCTTCCGTAACTGAAACTGAAAGCAAATTCTTTCTGATACCTGGAACAACCAACACATTGTCTAAGTGTAAGGTGTTACTCGATTGGAGTTGGAAATGAATGGTACCAACTCATACTGCTAAATACTTGGCATCATCACCAAGCTCAACTTGAACTCTCAAGACATGCTCTTTTAGACTTGAAATTAACTTCTAAGCTCATGTCATATGCTTAGATGCTCCATTATCCACATACCAAGTATTTCTTGGAACCATGCTAGTAGAAAGTTAAGATACAATTGAGAAATCCCTCTTGAACTTAGAGGCAAACTCATTCATTTGAGCTTCAATTGAGGCTACTGCGTGATTCTTTTGCTGCTACCCTTTACCCTTCTCCTTCGAACACTATGATGCACAATGGCCATGCTTGTGACATATGAAGCACTTGATTTTACTCAAGTCCTTCTGTGGCCATGAGGTTGACTCCTCACTCTTCACCTTACACTTACTGGGTCCTTTACCCTTGCCCTTCTTTGTTTGACCAAATAGGGCATGGTCTGTTGATGTATTTGTAACTTCGGAATGTATTCATCTATGTATCTTATGTATTGTAACCTGATGTTTATTTCGGGATGTATCTATTATGTAATTGAGTCATGTTGTCATGACTCGATGTTTCGATCGGGAGAATCAATAATGTAAACAAGTCATGTCAAGTCATAGTGGGTAACCCTTCGATTGTGTAAGGGTTAAAGTTCCCGCAGTTCCGGGGCACTAGGGTTATTAGACTCTCCTAGTAGAGGTCGGCCCTAGTAGGGTTTTAGTCATGTCGGGATTAGTATAAATAGAGAGCTGGGGTCTCTATTTAGCACACATCACTCACACACTCAAGTGTAGCGCATAGTTGAGGAAGGAGAAGACACTGGGGCTAGACAAGAAGAAGATTACTGCTGTCGGGAGTGCATCTTACTGTTTTGGGGTTTTTACATCTTGTGCTGATTCTATCTCTGAGGAAGTTGCGGGGTTTTCTCCATTTATGGTTTCCCCGATGAAAAACACTGTGTTCATTGTCTCTTGTGTTTGATTGCTGTACTTGTTGTTCTCTCAGTAAAGATCCTAACATAATGCTAGCTTAATGTTGAAAAACTAACATGGTATCAGAGCTAACCTGAGAAGAAGACACTATGCAACTGCGGGAATTAGGGCTTCCTAGTTTGTGGATCTTCCTCCACAGATTTTCAGCAAAAGTAAGGTGGAATAACTCTCCTCCTTGGCGCATCTTTCTGTCGAAGCAGAATCCAATTCTGAGGTTTTTTAGTTTTGGACCTGTCACTAATGTCGGAAATTAGGGCTTTTCACAGAAGAGGAATTTTTCAGTGAGCCTAGGCCTGGATTGATCTACTCCCCAAAATCGGAGTTAGGGACAAATTTCAAGGCATTTGGGTGGACAGAACTCTGGAAAAGCAAAACCCTAATTTGCTCCTGAACCAGCGCTGCAGGATTTCAGCTCAAGTTTCAGATCCGACATGTTGAACCTGGTAAGATCTAAAATCTTTTGTATTTCCATTTGAGGTTCTCAGTTAAGATGTCTCATCATACCAAGCTTGATGAAAAGCTTGAGGGAGCTGATAACTTCCGAGCCTGGAAGTATAGGATCTCCCTGGTCCTGGAAGAAAATGAGTTAGACTCCTACATCCATGAGGAGGTTCCAGTTCCAGAGGGAGATGAGGCAAAGGCCTTACATAAAAAGAAGATGGTTATGGCAAATAGGATCATTGCTGATTCTATCAAGGATCACCTTATCCCACAGGTGTCCTCTCTCAAGACACCTAAAGCTATGTTTGATGCCCTAACCAAATTGTTTGAAGGGAAGAACATAAACCGAAAGATGACCCTGAGAAACCAACTGAAGAATGTGAAGATTCAGAATGCAGAAACAATTCAGTCTTACTTC
>LPNX010951275.1:616563-629773 GCA_001517045.1 Pseudotsuga menziesii | reverse complement strand
AGAAGATAATGAAGAAGAGCAACAAAAGAAGACATCATGCTCATGCTGCAGAGGATGATGAACCATCTAGGAAGAGATCTAGATATGAAAGTGAAGATTCTTCAAGTGAGGATGAATATGTTCTGATATCCGCTCTCACAGGTAACATTACTCATGGTAGTGATGATTGGCTTATAGACAGTGGAGCTTCCAAACATATGACTGGATTCAAGGAATCTTTTGTGAGACTGTCAGAACATGAATCACCTCACAAGGTAAAGCTAGGAGATGACTACCAATATCCAATAAAAGGTAGTGGGGAATCTTCCTATAAATTAGATTCTGGAAAATCTCTAACAATGAAAGAAGTATTGTTTGTGCCAGGACTCAAGAAGAACCTTCTCTCCATATCAGCATTAGATGCAAAATGAATGTGGGTTGCATTCATAGATGGTCAAGTCATCATGTGGCCAAAAGGAAAGACTATCGATGATGCGGTAGTGATTGGAGAACAAGGAGGATTGTACAAATTAAAGGGCCATCCAGAACAAGCCTTGGTCCATGGCACAGTAGAGCCAAGTGAACTTTGGCATAGAAGGCTTGCACATGTGCATTACAGAGCACTACCTATTGCAAGCAAAGTTGTCGAAGGTCTTCTAGAAATCCAAGCAAAACATGATGGGGTCTGCAAAGGATGTGCGAAAGGAAAGAATACAAAGAAGACATTTCCAAGGAGCGAAAGCAAAGCAAAAGGAATCTTGGAAATCATCCACACCGATGTATGCGGTCCTATGTCATCAAACTCTCTAAGCGGGTATGCATATTATGTTTCTTTTATTGATGACTTTTCTAGGAAGACATGGGTTTACTTCATGAAGAACAAAGACAAAGTATTCAGTAAGTTCAAGGAATTCAAAGCCTTGATCGAGAACCATACTGAAAAGAAGATCAAGACCATTCGATAAGATAATGGCGGAGAATTCACTTCAAATGAATTCAAAGAGCTATGCAAAGATTCAGGGATCAAGAGGGAGTTGTCCACTCCTTATAATCCACAACAGAATGGGATTGCGGAACGGAAGAATAGAACTATCATGGAAGCTGCAAAAGCAATGCTTCATGATCAAGACCTTCCTATGCATCTTTGGGCGGAAGCTGCCAGAACAGTGGTGTATGTACAGAACCGTACTCCACATAGAGTACTCGAGAACAAGACTCCTGAAGAAGTCTTCTCCGGCAAGAAACTAGAAGTCAGCCATCTCAGAATATTCGACTGTCCTTTGTACATCCACATTCCAAAAGAGAAGAGGACTAAATTAGATCCTTCAGGAAAGAAGGGTATATTTGTGAGATACTCTGAAAGCTCGAAGGCTTACAGAATATATTTCCCAGGATACAAGAAGATTGACATCAGCAGGGATGTGACATTTGATGAAGACACAGCTTACAACAAATACAGAAAGAGACCTGCTGAAGAACCCGAAGAAGCAGAAGCACCCAGAATTCATGATACAACCATGAATGAAGAAACTCGAGAATTTGAAAAACCACAAAGACCTGTAGATCCACCTCTGGAGAAGAATCCTCATAAGAGGAAACCGGCTTGGGTACGAGAATTTATCCAAGGTGCAGAAAGATATGGGGCTCCAGAAGAGAATCACAGAGAAAGAAAGAGGACCAGATCCTGTTCCGGGTATGTAGCTTTATTATGTGATTTCATTGATAAAGAACCTTCCGGTTATGAAGAAGCGGCAGAACGGAAAGAATGGAAGGATGCTATGATCGAAGAGTACCAATCGATCATGAAGAATGATGTTTGGGATGTTGTCCCAAGACCAGACGGGAAGTCAATTGTAACTTCCAGATGGATCTACAAGATCAAACATGCTGTAGACGGTAGCATTGAAAAATATAAGGCAAGATTTGTAGCTCGGGGTTTCTCTTAGAAAGAGGTAATAGACTATGAATAAACCTTTGCACCTGTAGCCAGATACACTTCCATCAGATCAGTACTTGCTCTGGCTGCAGTGATGAAATGGAAGATACACCAGATGGATGTCAAGACTGCTTTCTTAAATGGTGTAGTGGAAGAGGAAGTGTTTGTAGAACAACCACTCGGTTTTGAGACACATGACAGGGAGTCTCATGTATGCATATTGAAGAAAGCCCTGTACGGTTTGAAACAAGCACCCAGGACATGGTACGACATAATTGATAGCTTTCTATCTAGTTTGGGCTATACCAAGAGTAAAGCAGATTCCAACCTTTACTACAAGGTTGAAGATGGCAACCCAGTGATGATTCTACTATATGTAGATGATCTGTTTGTGACAGGTATGGATAGGTTGATTACTGATACGAAGAGAAAGCTTGCTGCCGAGTTCGAGATGAAGGACTTGGGTATGATGCATTACTTTCTAGGTATGGAGGTGTGGCAGAGTGCGGATGGAATCTTCCTTGGACAAGGGAAGTATGCAGTAGAGATCCTGAAGAGGTTTGGGATGATGGACTGCAAGACTATGACCACACCTATGGCATCGAACCTGAAGCTATTGAGTGATGCTTCATCAGAGTCGGTTGATGCTACGATGTATCGTCAGATGATTGGATCATTGATGTACCTGACGAATACGAGACTAGACATTTGCTTTGCTGTGAACACCTTGAGCCAGTTCTTGACAGATCTGAGAAATGTTCACTTGATTGCTGCAAAGCACATTCTGAGGTACCTGAGGGGTACAGTTGATTATGGGCTCAAGTACAATGCGAATTAGAAGATTAACTTGGAGGGTTATGTTGATTCAGATTGGGTAGGCAGTGCTATCGATAGGAAGAGCACATTAGGGTGTTGCTTTAGTATGGGATTAGGTGTGATCTCTTGGTTTAGCAGGAAGCAATCCTGTGTGGCACTAAGTACAACTGAAGCAGAGTATGTCGCAGCTTGTTCAGCTAGTTGTGAGGCAGTATGGCTGAGGAAGCTACTGTCTGATTTATTTGATCTCCAGATGGATGCTACTTGTATACATTGTGACAACCAGAGTTGCGTGAAGTTGTCAAAGAATCCAGTGTTCCATGACAAGTCGAAGCACATCGAGATCAAGTATCACTATATCAGGGATATGGTGCAGAGGGGAGCAGTGAAGCTCCAGTATGTTGCGACGGAGGAACAGATAGCTGATGTGTTGACGAAGCCATTGGCCAGAGTGAAGTTTGAGTACTTCAGGGAGAAGCTTGGTGTTCTCCAGATCGAGGTTTCCTCCAAGGGAAAGTGATGAGTCCCAAAGCCATTCTGACGAGCAGGTCAGATGTAAGGGCTGAGCCATTCTGTCATGGTGAGAGGATTCAGTTCCTTCCATGTCAGATATGAGTGCTGGCCATTCTGTCGAGTAGGATAGATGTAAGGGCAATTGCCACTCTTCGGGAGAGTGGAGGCACCTGGTCCGTTACCAGGTAGCTCAGTTTGGGACTGGGGGCCATTCTGTCACGGTGAGAGGATTCAGTTCCTTCCATGTCAGATGTGAGTGCAGGCCATTCTGTCATGGTGAGAGGATTCAGTTCCTTCCATGTCAGATGTGAGTGCAGGCCATTTTGTCATGGTGAGAGGATTCAGTTCCTTCCATGTCCAGATGTGAGTGCAAGCCTTTTTGGCGAGGGTGGAGGACTTGTTTCCTTCCAGGTTAGATATAAGTGCTGAAGCCTTTCCACAGATGTTAGAGATGTGATGTCCTATCATGCTGGTGAATGTGAGTGCTGGACCTTTCTGATGTGATTGTAGGTTACTACATGATCAGATGTGAGTGCTGGGCGTGCCTTTCTGACGAGTAGGTCAGATGTAAGTGCTGGGCGAAGACCTACCTGATGGCTAGGCCTACAACCAGCATGAAAGAAGGCTGGCTCTGTAGAACTTCCTATGACGAGATAGCACACATGATGATGACCAGATGAGATCTAGATCGAGCTATGATCCAGATCCAGTTATGATGACTCCGAGAGATTCAGATTGAGTGATGATCCAGATCCAGCAGTGATGATCCAGATCGAGAGATGATCCAGATCCAGTGATGATGATCCAGATCGAGGGATGATCCAGATCTAGTCCAGTGATGTTGATCCAGATCGAGAGATGATCCAGATCCAGTGATGATGTCCCATGATGATTTAGATCGAGAGATGATCCAGATCCAGTGATGATGATCCAGATCGAGAGCTGATCTAGATTCGAAGAATGAAGATGACTTGAAGACGAAGATGACTTGAAGACTCAGAAGACTCGAGATGCAGATGACGAGATGATCCAGTTGATACAGAGAAGAAGACCAGTGCTGAAAATTGTGGCGAAAGAATACCTTCCTAGTTAAGAGGGAGTGTTGATGTATTTGTAACTTCGGAATGTATTCATCTATGTATCTTATGTATTGTAACGCGATGTTTATTTCGGGATGTATCTATTATGTAATTGAGTCATGTTGTCATGCCCCGATGTTCCGATCGGAAGAATCAATAATGTAAACAAGTCATGTCAAGTCATAGTGGGTAACCCTCTGATTGTGTAAGGGTTAAAGTCCCCGCAGTTCCGGGGCACTAGGGTTATTAGACTCTCCTAGTAGAGGTCGGCCCTAGTAGGGTTTTAGTCATGTCGGGATTAGTATAAATAGAGAGCTGGGGTCTCTATTTAGCACACATCACTCACACACTCAAGTGTAGTGCATAGTTGAGGAAGGAGAAGACACTGGGGCTAGACAAGAAGAAGATTACTGCTTTCGGGAGTGCATCTTACTGTTTTGGGGTTTTTACATCTTGTGCTGATTCTATCTCTGAGGAAGTTGCGGGGTTTTCTCCATTTATGGTTTCCCCGATGAAAAACACCGTGTTCATTGTCTCTTGTGTTTGATTGCTGTACTTGTTGTTCTCTCAGTAAAGATCCTAACATAATGCTAGCTTAATGTTGAAAAACTAACATGGTCACTATCACCTTCTTGCTTACTGGCCTTTGACTCCCTTCGAGTTTCCTCTTGGATACAGTAATCCCATAGTCTTGGCCAGGAGGAAAATTCTCTTGAGCACAAACACCCTAGACAAATGTTTCCCATTGAGACAAGAATTCATTTAATGCCCTATTTACTTTCTCTTTGTCTTCAACCTTTTCCCCAACTGCTGCAAGTTGATCACAAATCTACATGACCTTCATTAGGTTATTGGTAATTGTGTTGGTTTTGGTCATCTCTACAGATTTGAGTTTGTTATGCATTATCATCTACCTGTTTATGTTCTTGCTCTGGTACAGGCTAACCGGGGCATTGAACATCTCCTTTGTTGTTTTCTTCTTGGATATATGAGGGATCAAATGATTCTTTCTAACATCCATGATCATCCGCTTGGCTTTCTCTTCTTTCTTCTTGTGAATTGCGAAATTGTTGATGGAGTCACTACATCCTTGACAATATCCAAGAGATCATTATCTTCCAATAAGAGAATTATCTTGACTTTCCAAGATAGGAAATTTGAGCCACCTTCCAATCTGTCCTTGTATTTGAGGCTAGTTGATGCCACCTCTAAGCTTTAACACACAAACTCCCAAATTTGATAATCACTTTCTTTGAAACCCTCTAACTGTTGGTCCTATTTTTAGACAGTTGACCTACTAATGTAAACTCTTTAGATCCTCTCAATTAGAGATACTTTCATACCATGTGAAAATTCCGAATCCTAGGTGATTGCTATCCTTATTTTCTCAACTAAACAAGAATATTATTTAATTTCAGAAAATTAAATTCTTCACATAGCAACATCACACATATAGATGGAAACTTGAAAGTAAACAGCGGAAGCGTAAACAATTTCTCACATGCACAATGATTTATTCCTTCAAATCAACGTATCATTAACTTAATCAAAGCTTACAAGGCAACCTCCATAACTGCAAAAAACTAACAACTATACGGTAAACAAATTGACCTGAAACTTGAGGTTTATGGCCTCTTGAAGAATTTTTGCTTGCACAAAAAATCAAGTAACAACATTACAGTACAACTTGCTGCTATATCAATATATATGATTGTACGGATCTACTGTACGGCTTCGTATGACTGTTAGAATGCAAAATATACCCTGTAAAACCCAAGGAAGATAATAAAATCTGTGGGAAAATTGCATGCAACTTTTAAGAGTGTTATCCAATGTGTCACTAATAACACTCCTCTCCGTTTGAAGTAAAGTGATTTCACTCTCAGGGGGGGTCTCTCAATGACTTACGCTGCTTGGAAGTTACAGATCTATAAAATAAGTGTTAGGTCAGCGAAATATGACATAAATTAATTGAAAAACAACAATTGTTCGCTGTTGTGAATGCCCAAAATGATAAAAATATGCATATAAGATTAATGTAATTGAATCTAGTATGCAAAACAACTCAGATCAATGATGTAACGTCAAATAATAGAAGTCATTTTACGCTGCTGTACTGTAAAAATCAGCAAAGTAAATATTAGAAGTACAGTGTTTATTCAGTCTTTGGCATGCAAATAAATGCTGCCAAAGAAATTGTTTAAAAATTTGTTGATAGTGGTGCGAGATCTTTTTAAAGCAAGCTCAGTAAATGGAAATTGAGAAATAGAAGACACTTCTAAATGGTAGATTTCATCTAGATAAAAGGCTAAGAACTTCTAAATTATTGCACAGAAAACATGTCAAAATACCATCAAACCCTGAGAGCTGGATACGAGCATAACAAAACTTTATCCTGCATAGATCAAAAGGTTGATTGCACCAAAGAGACAGACACAGAACTAATACAATGATATTCCTTGCACAAAAGTATAGAAGCTAGAAGAGAAGAGAAAATGCTAGAGGGAGAGCCTCGACTGAAGAAAATTCGACCATTAGATAATGCACCCCCTCTTTTTATAGGTTTCAAATAGCTTTTAGGGGCGCATGACTCATGCAAAGAAGAGTGCATGAGGAACGTCTCTGAGTTAGAACCCCGATGAAGTGACTGGCAACCATGCACACTGATGTGGACTGCTCCTCACTCTAGTCTTCTGAGGGGGAGCATTAGTTAACTGATCTTGACCCTGGTTGAACTCATATTGATGCCAACTCTCTAATGCATGCGCCTTAGATCACTCAAGTGACTCATGCAAACACCTTATCTAACTGAAACATATCCCTACATGTGCTCTTGAAACTTCAGTGATCCATGCATGCACTGTAGTTAACTGCCACTTTTTCTCAAGTTGATGCATGTGCGTGCATGTGCCATGCAAAATGTTGTATATCCGTGCATGTTCCAAGAAACACCTTGCAAATCAAAACACTAACCCTAAAAATAAAGTATCTTGCATGTTGCACAAAAAAGTCTCATTGGAATCTTGTGCTTGCAAGGATAAAAAATGTGATCATCTTTGTCATGCGGTCCTCTAAACCTTACTTCCTAGAAAGCAGGAAAACTTCCTAAAAAATAGGAGTCTTGTTAAAACTTGTGAAACATTTGAATCTATGCTTAAAGAATCATCACTATACCAATCATATATCCGAACTAAATGGGAACCAACCTTGGCTCTAACAAACTGTCTCTGGAGATGTTGTCTAAGTACCGACCTAATGGAATGTGTTGGCTCTTTAACCCATCTAGATTGTTAAGGAGCAAATCTAGGGGTTAACAATGGCGTCTCAAGGGGACGAGATCCCCCTGCGAGATGTTGAAAATCCCACCAATCTCTGTATATCTGGCCTGTAAAATAATGATCCCCTTACCATGGGCAATGGAGTAAAAAATCTGCGACCCTTTGCTGATTAAGAAGTGAAAAGAACAAAGCCATATAATAATGTCCCTTTGCATCTGCAACCTGTTGCCGCCTTTCACACACCTGGGGGGGAACGTGGCAGAAATCTTTAAGCCACTCGGTGTGTCCTTGGGGGCAAGTCTCGAGTCAAGGCTGTCACCTTGTTCTTGACTCCTCTGTTTAGGCAAACTCCTAACGAAGCCAAGGGGGCTATACCCTATGAGTTACTAAGGCTGGTTACTTAGATGATGATGGGATTAAATGAGTACGTTTTTTAGGAGTTTTGACAAATGAATTCGACACAAGATAATTGCAAGATTTGTTATACCACAACAGCATAGAAATCAAAACTTGATAAACAGTAATGCGGAAACATATGATAATATCAAAATAGATCAGTGCCAATAATGGAGTCCACAAATGAGATTGCTGTTGAAATACAAATGGGTGTTGCAAGTGCTCTTGGTCAAATTTTAGGTTAATGTATGATGAAGTCGTGGGGTAAGTAGTATGATTACTTTGAATTTGTAAAAGATATTGAAATGCTTATGATTCAAAGTATACAATGTTGCAATACAAGACAAAACTAGAAAAAAGTGAAAGTGCAAAAATCACAAAACGCAGGATCCCCCCTAGGGGGATGGGGAGCGGGCTCGAAAGAGCCTACTCGAAGTATTTCTTTTTATTATTAAGAGTTACAAATATCAACAAATTAATTGAAAAATGCCACTTGGTTCTTATACCGAATGAATCCAAGGGCTTACAAAGTAGAACAATAATGATTACGGAAGATGGGGAGACCCCTGGGGGGTTTCGAATGGCCCAAAAATCGCTTTTCAGACAACACCTCCTCCTCTTTTCGGATGGACCTGCTAAAAACCAACAAGCTTTAATTAGTGTAAAGTGCCCAAAAACACTTTAAAAGTGTCTCTGGACAACCCCCAAAAAACTACTGAAAAAGACTAAGTTAAAGTACTTTTAAGAAAAGACAAAAATAATTCAAGAGGACAAGTCCTCTTGAGGATCTTGGTTAGCTTTGGGGCAGCTAATGCAATGTGCACTTTAGATGCTGGATTTAACTTTTAATAAAGAAAGACTATTCACTTTAAACAAGCTTTTGATTTGGCTTAAAACTGCTTATAAAAATGAAAGACTTTTACTGTTAGATCTAGTTTTTTTTTAAAGAGAAAGGACTTGAATCTTTTTCTTAAATGAAACTAAATCTATGCATGCAACTTCTATATGTTCAGATCTAGAAAGATATCAGCTTTGAAACAATAGATCTAAAATATAAAAGCCAAGTAACCAAGGAAGTGTTGATGAAAAAGGAGAAAGAGTGAAGAGGTGGCTTGGTGCCCGAATGATCAACCGTGGAGCTTTCCGGTGGAATGTCGAGGGACAATGCCTTTGAGAAAGTTTGGAGAAAGTGAGGAAGCAAACTAGATCAACACCCTCTCCAAGCTAGGAACCTGCAACTAATCCAAAGGCTTGCCAAGATGCTTGTGAGATCCGGTTAATACATAAACAGAGATATTAGAACAGCATGCATATAATCTTATAAAGCATGTTAAATCTAGATCTCTAGACATGCATAAAAGAAAAAGAGATAGCCAATAAACTTATTAACAAATTCCTTTCCTATCAAGATCATAATAAACTTATTATCAATCTTTTAGCACTGGATCCACACTATCGAAATAAGCAAGTTATGAACACAGATACAGGTTACCTCAGTGAAACATGGCAATGCTCATCCACACATAATAACATGACACCATCTTGCCTCCAAAGCTTCTCTTTATTTCAACACAAAGGATGATCAATACAATATTACACAATAGCAAGCTTTTTTCCCAGCTCTAACTAGCTTGGAAGAGGAAAAATCTACTTTATTTATAGCTAGATTGGCCAAGAGGGGCGCATACCTGACTGAAAGAGAGACTGAAGCTGACAGAGAGTCAAGCCGAGCCTGATCTGATGATGAACTGAGTCTAACTGGACTAGAACTGCAAATCGGAGTGACACCTCACTCAGTGAATTGAACCAACCAACAAACAACCCCCAGCTTGATCCACACGTGTGGAGGAGAGAGAAAGGAGGGCGCAACCTTAGATCTGCATGAGCCAGTTAAGCTCCTCTTCAACCCTGATCATGCCTTCAGTCAAGGAATGGGAACTCTTAGTCAATCTAAAGCCGATGAGACTGACTTCAGTCAAATCGGAGCAAAATCCACTGATTTAGGAATTTGGATTTGCTCCATTATTTAATTAATTTTTAATTAAATTATTTAATATTTGATTTTTTTTGGATTTTCTCACTTGAGTGATGGACAAATCACTCAAAACATAGGAAAAATGGGTTTAGGGGTTTACCGGGTCCTCTAAGTTAGAAAATGAGCACCCCCATGACTGAATCTGACTTTTAACCCCATTTTTATTACAAGACCAATTTTTCCAATTGGACTATTAAAAAATACCCTAAGGTTTTTGGAAAAATTAAAAAAAAAACCTGGGGGGACTTGGCACATGTTCATATGACTTGACCATAATGCTTAGCATGTTTATACATTGACACACAGACTCTAATAACCTCAATAGGCCTAAATGCCAAGCCGACCACCCCAACTTTGGAGGTATTGAGTGAAAAACTCAGAAATTATCAGTTGTTTATTCAACAACCAATAATAACCAAGGGAAAAAACACTTTGGGCTGATTGGATTGACAAATAAAGTCCAAGAGACCGAGTCTTTTACATACACTACCATGCTAGAACATTTTATTACAACTCCTCCAAGGGGGTATGAACATGTGGTAGATAAAAAAAACACTTCCCAGAAGCAAGTCTGAAGGTCTTCTGAACTCCGAACAAATCATCTTTGTCCGGTTCACCAGGTTCACTTGATAACACCAACTAAGTATAACTTAGGTGGTAACATCTGGCTCCAATTGCGGGATGTGTGCTCGATCTGGTCATAGGGCAAGGAGAGGATATGAGAACACCAGAATTTCTGGTTTATATACCATGTAAAAACATCTCAACTTGACAAAAAAAACCTAAGTAGCACAAGCTTTATATAAAATCCAAATGAACCATTAAGCTGATTTATTAAACAAAATAAATGTAGCTAACTAATGAAAGAAAAGTTTAATTATAGCTAAGTACAAAACAGAAATGCAGAAAGCAAATGCTCTCTTTTAAGGAGCTTATTTTCCTACTCTAAGCATGATATAAAAAAGGTTAGGTGTAATAAAAAATCCAATGTAACCACCTAAGCATTTTATGAACATAATTTTTTTTTGCCTTGTCTTTGGTTACCAGCCAAAGTAGGGATACTTTATTTAGAAAATGCAAACCGGCGTGATGATCCGGAATGTGCGGGTTGGATGGGAAATCATAGGCATGAATAAAGTCATTAAAGTTCTTCCCAATCTGGTATGTGCTCGCGTAGGCTGCTTCTATCCATGACTGGATAGGACTGATATACCAATCGACAAGATGATGCAGACCGACTACATCATCATACTAATCATCAGGGCTTATCAAATGATAACTCGTTGCATAAGCGCCAAGTAGCTCCAAATCATAAGGAACCTCTACATGTGAAGAAGATGGTTGAGATTGATATTCCACTGATTGCATGGCATCTAACTTTTCACAACACTGCTTCTCAATGTATTCATTACTGTTGACTTTGTGCGGCTCTGCATGATATGACTTTGAATGATCATGTGAAAATTCTGAATGATCCTCTTCCATACTAAGATTTTCCCAGGTATCCATGCTCCCCTCTATGGACGTATTGTAGATGGGTTTTTTCATAAATTTCCATTAGTCATCATCCCCATCCATGGCATCATGGTCCTGCCTATCCATGTCCTCCTTGTATTCATAACAATCTTCTTCAGAAGATTTGGCTTCAAAAATGTTACAAGGCAATAAAATTTTCAAACCTTCATCAACATGTGGAGAACAAGGTCTAGTGTCATCACACACCATACTGATCTTATCATAAGTTTCTTTATAGGCTTCTGTAATGGTTTCCTCTTGAGGTAAATCTGGATGTGTTGCTCAATGGGTTCCTCTAGCTTTGCTGAATCTTTATTATTTTCTGTTAAAGTGATATGAGGATGGTTTTCAACAATGTCTCCAAATAAGGGTTCTTCAAAATGTGATTATCGTGGATTTTCCTATCTTCCGAATCTTGTTGAGTATTGAGAGATGCCTCGTATTCTTTAATAAGCCGCTTACTTTCTTCCTCTCTTAAATAACTTAGAAGGACTTCCACACATTCGTCGTTGTCTATGACAACACGAGGAAGTTCTTCGATGGGAGTATCATGGATCTCCTCTTCACTTAAATGTTCAAGAAGTGATTCCAAGTCTTCAATACTTTGTATCATGGAAAAAGGTCCATCATATGTTTCCATGTGATACTCTGTCACAGATAAGGTAGAAGGTAAAGATATTTAAAAGGAACTTTTTCAAACCATTCATACTACCCCTACCATCATGCCACTGCTCTAAAAACATCCAAAGGAAGCTTGGAAATGAGTTTATACATTTATTAGGAAGGCCCTGATAGAACCAACAAAAGGCCTCACCTTGAAAAGTACTAGCAAACATTTCCATCATATTGTCTTCATAAAGCACATTGGAGTCGGCCATCAACTGAAGGAAAGATTTGACATGCCAGATGGCTGAATCACCATAATTTCCATGAAATACTGGAAGCCATTTATATACATCCCCTCACACCATGACCAAAGTTAGGAAAACCCGGGATATTTGAGAAATCGATAGGCTGAAAAAGTCCGTCTATATGGGCACGACATTGCTCCCTTAATTCATCCATATCAAAAATTAACAACATGCATTTGATATAACCATTAAACCTTGTACTAAATAGGTGGAGTTGTCAAGTGATGAGCTTAAGGTTTTAATATGTCGCATGGGTTCATCTACACACAACAAAACTTCACAAGTTTATGAGATAATAGGGTTTTATCCCTTCAATGGAGTCGCCATGTGAAAAAGAAAAATAAGCATTTATAAATCTTTCACAAAAAAATATTTTTTGCTTTTCTTTGTAAAAATAAAAACTGAAAAAAGTCAGTGGAGTCGCCAGATGAAAATTAAAGATCTACTCTAAGCATTCATCAAACGAAGCAAAAACAAAAAGGAAGAAAACAAAAGTTGTACTCCAGGAATAAAAAGATTTATCCCCGACAACGGCGCCAAAAGATGTTGCTGCCTTTCACACACCTAGGGGGAAACGTGGCAGAAATCTTCAAGCCACTCTGTGTGTCCTTGGGGGCAAGTCTCGAGTCAAGGCTGTCACCTTGTTCTTGACTCCTCCGTTTAGGGAAACTCCTAATGAAGCCAAGGGGGGTAGACTCTATGAGTTATTAAGGCTGGTTACTTAGATGATGATGGGATTAAATGAGTAAATT
>LPNX010951275.1:543804-615023 GCA_001517045.1 Pseudotsuga menziesii | reverse complement strand
AGTATCACAAACATACATGTTTCATAAATTTTGCATCTAGTTTGACATTCTACATGTTTTCTTTTGAATATATATATATATATATATATATATAAACGCTTCCCACCACGCTTCGCTTCCGGCCATTTTTTGAAAAACACGCTTCCGCGCACCCGCACCCGCTTCGCTTCCACGCTCTGGCAACACTATAAAAAATAAANGGGGGTACTTGGAGTATGTCCAAAAGTAACAACCGCTACGGCTACCTGCAAGGAATGTGTGGGCTGAATGGAGTCTCTGAGACTGTGTTCATAATACACCTGCTAGGATGTAACAGAGATCGGCGCCTCGAGGTCACTGTCCAGTAGTTCCCACTTCCTTTGGGCATTTTGCCACCGTTTACGGTTTAATCGAGGCATTGGATTTTCGCCTGAGGGGTGGTTAATTGGGGAAAGTGAATCCTAATTATTCTAGTCACTCGCGTTGCTTTTGATACAGCTTGACTGATCAGACGAACCGCAGCCAAGTGCAGAGCATACACACCGGAGTCTTGTCAATTTTAGTAAATTTTAAGCTGTGTTCTTTGTTAAAAAAGGAAAACCTCCAGGAATCTCTTTCGGTCCNATTTGTAAAAGATATTGAAATGCTTATGATTCAAAGTATACAATGCTGCAATACAAGACAAAACTAGAAAAAAGTGAAAAAGTGCAAAAATCACAAAACGCAGGATCCCCCCTGGGGGGATGGGGAGCGGGCTCGAAAGAGCCTACTCGAAGTAATTCTTTTTATTATTAAGAGTTACAAATATCAGCAAATTAATTGAAAAATGCCCTTGGTTCTTATATTGAACGAACCCAAGGGCTTACAAAGTACAACAATAATGATTACGGAAGATGGGGAGACCCTTGGGGGGTTTTGAATGGCCCAAAAATCGCTTTTCGGACAACACCTCCTCCTCTTTTTGGATGGACCTGCTAAAAACCAGCAAGCTTTAATTAGTGTAAAGTGCCCAAAAACACTTTAAAAGTGTCTTTGGACAACCCCCAAAAAACTACCGAAAAAGACTAAGTTAAAGTACTTTTAAGAAAAGACAAAAATAACTCAAGAGGACAAGTCCTCTTGAGGATCTTGGCTAGCTTTGGGGTAGCCAATGCAATGTGCACTTTAGATGCTGGATTTAACTTTTAATAAAGAAAGACTATTCACTTTAAACAAGCTTTTGATTTGGCTTAAAACTGCTTATAAAAATGAAAGACTTTTACTGCTAGATCTAGTTTTTTTTAAAGAGAAAGGACTTGAATCTTTTTCTTAAATGAAACTAAATCTATGCATGCAACTCCTATATCTTCAGATCTAGAAAGATATCAGCTTTGAAACAATAGATCTAAAATATAAAAGCCAAGTAACCAAGGAAGTGTTGATGAAAAAGGAGAAAGAGTGGATAGGTGGCTTGGTGCTCGAATGATCAACCGTGGAGCTTTCCGGTGGAATGTCGAGGGACTATGCCTTTGAGAAAGTTTGGAGAAAGTGGGGAAGCAAACTAGATAAGCACCCTCTCCAAGCTAGGAAACCGCAACTAATCCAAAGGCTTGCTAAGATGCTTGTGAGATCCGGTTAATACATAAACAAAGATATTAGAATATCATGCATATAATCTTATAAAGCATGTTAAATCTAGATCTCTAGACATGCATAAAAGAAAAAGAGATAGCCAATAAACTTATTAACAAATTCCTTTCCTATCAAGATCATAATAAACTTATTATCAATCTTTTAGCACTGGATCCACACTATCAAAATAAGCAAGTTATGAATAGATACAAGTTACCTCAGTGAAACATGGCAATGCTCATCCACACATAATAACATGACACCATCTTGCCTTCAAAGCTTCTCTTTATTCAACACAAAGGATGATCAATACAATATTACACAATAGCAAGCCTTTTTTCCCAGCTCTAACTAGCTTGGAAGAGGAAAAAGCTGCTTTATTTATAGCTAGATTGGCCAAGAGGGGCGCATGCATGACTGAAAGAGAGACTAAAGTTGACAGAGAGTCAAGCCGAGCCTGATCTGATGATGAACTGAGTCTAATTGGACTAGAACTGCAAATCGGAGTGACACCTCACTCAGTGAACTGAACCAACCAACAAACAACTCCCAGCTTGATCCACACGTGTGGAGGAGAGAGAAAGGAGGGTGCAACCTCAGATCTGCATGAGCCAGTTAAGCTCCTCTTCAGCCCTGATCATGCCTTCAGTCAAGGAACGGGAACTCTCGGTCAATCTGAAGCCGATGAGATTGACTTCAGTCAAATCGGAGCAAAATCCACTGATTTAGGAATTTGGATTTGTTCCATTATTTAATTAATTTTTAATTAAATTAATTAATATTGGATTTTTTTTGGATTTTCTCACTTGAGTGTTGGACAAATCACTCAAAACATAGGAAAAGTGGGTTTAGGGGTTTACCGGGTGCTCTAAGTTAGAAAATGAGCACCCCTATGACTGAATCTGACTTTTAACCCCACTTTTATTACAAGACCAATTTTTCCAATTAGACTATTAAAAAATAGCTTAAGTTTTGTGGAAAAATTAAAATTAAAAATTAAAAAAAACAAAACCTAGGGGGACTTAGCACATGTTCATATGACTCGACCATAATGCCTAGCATGTTTATACATTGACACATAGACTCTAATAACCTCAATAGGCCTAAATGCCAAGCCGACCACCCCAACTTTGGAGGTATTGAGCGAAAAACTCAGAAATTATCATTCGTTTATTCAACAACCAATAATAACCAAGGGAAAAAACACTGTGGGCTGATTGGATTGACAAATAAAGTCCAAGAGACCGAGTCTTTTACAGACACTGCCATGCTAGAACATTTTATTACAACTCCCCCAAGGGGGTATGAACATGTGGTAGATAAAAAAAACACTTCCCAGAAGCAAGTCTGAAGGTCTTCTGAAGTCTGAACAAATCATTTTTGTCTGGTTCACCAGGCTCACTTGATAACACCGATTAAGTACAACTTAGTTGGTAACACAACCCACAGCCTTCGAATAAGTACGATTCCCCTTGCTGGAAAATTAATTAAAGTCGACATGCAAGGGAAAATCACCTGCTCAAATGTTAATAATGTAAACACCTTCCAGGCACGAGGATACCCATCAATAAGGCAAATAGTTTCCAAGGTAAGAGAACAACCTATCAATGTGAAAGATTCAAAGATGTTATGAAGTCGAACACTGAAGAGGATCACCCAATTAGGACCCAATAATGATCGACCCTGTCAAGTGCAAGATGGCCGCGAATGGGGCTAATGACCATCAAGGTGCTCCAACTTCTGGGCCTCTCCTCAGAGAGTGTGTTGGAGTCGATGAGGAATGACCTGTTAAGAGGAAAGTAATGATAAGAAAAATCTCCTTCAGTGTGGAGCAACAATAGATAGTACAGTGCTGTGGTGTCATGCCCCTAATGTTGGATGGGGGGCTAGCTTAGAGAAGACTCGGAATGAGAGACTGAAAAAATAAAACAATAAATGACGCAAGTCCCTTCAAATTCACCCCTCTACACAAGTTCAAAATTAAACAATGGCAAGGGAAAGACTTCCTCATCCAAACTTGACTTAGGCATCAACATAAAATACTATTGAGATTAGAGAAGACTTACTGTGTATTGATGTGGACAACAATATTTATTAAGGCAAAACAAAACAAAGGAAAAACAGACCAATGGTGAGAAAATCAAAGCTGAAAATAATATAAGCACGAAAAGAAAATCAATGACCACTATCTAAGACTGAAAATGAATAAAAATGAAAGATGCGCCAACAAAATAAAATACTAGTTGCTGTTCGAACAATGTTATAACAGTAGAAAAAGAAATCTGAAAATAACATAAAAAATCAGCCATAAGAACTATTACGCAAACCGAAAAAATATGTTTGAAATTCTTCCTCTCTTTTCCTTTTTGTTAATGCGAGATAACTCCACAACGAAGGCTTCCTTTTTCCGTATCCATTTTATGTACTTAGCATCCATGATCAATCATGATTATTTCACCTGTGGAGTCGCCAGGGGAGACTCAAGTCTCAAGTGGTCTATCTTCGTGTTCCGAAAATAGAATTTTAGGTTCTTTAAGGCCTGGAACTGTGCCTCATGCATGGTCAAATCATAGAGATCTTTTGATTGTCCAACCTGATAAAAACTTGCAAAAGTGGACATCAACACTCTCAACTTAGAGGACAAAGCTGCCTTTAGGGAAGGGCAATGTTATGAACTTAAAAAACTAATATAAAAAGAAATAATAACTAAGTAATGATAATAACAAACCATTAATATTAGTTGTAAAAGGACACATCTACTCAAAATGGCTGCCCAAAACCCTATAAAAGGTGGCTACCAATTGTAACTATATCATCAATCATTTTATTCAATATGTATTTACTATGAAGATGGATTCTTCTTTACCCGGATACAGATTCTTCCATAACATGGACTCGGTGTTAAAAGATCGTGGTCTACCTATGAAATACAACTGCCCAATGGTGTCACCTATTCCTCACAATTGGATCAAGTCTCCAGGACAATGGATCACTGCTTAGAATGTGAGGTTGCTGCCCAGGAGAGAAGAGAGCTACCAGAACAGTGGATCGCTCCTTTTTATGCTTAAATATGGCTATCAAAGATGCCCACGACTTCTTCATGGATAGATCTAGCCTCCAAATCACTATGTCGCTGCTAGAATGAAGAGTTGATGCCAATATGAGTGGAATGCCAATGTAAATCAGAAATCGCTGCCTTCTTGTGCAGGAATGAGGTTGTCCAATAGATCCATGACGTCACTAATGCCCATGCAACCTTCAAGCAAGCATACACTCCTCCTTCAATGAATTGTTGTGCCTCTCCTCAATAAACAATGGTGCCTTTTGTTGACCACGCCCTCTTGTGCTCAGGATTCCAAGAGAAATCACCCAACTTCTAATGATGACGAGTTTTGCTGCAGGTCCAATCTTGATCCACAGAATTAATAATGCCCTCAGCTGCTAAGAGATCTGGTCTTTACAAACTCATCAAATACTGATCAATCTTTGCAAATATCCTTCGATGTTCCTTCGCCTTGAAGCTCAATGGTAGATCTGGATGATCTACTCTCGGAATTGGATAGGATGGATAGATTTTGCCATCGAATCCAATGCTTGTTGATGGTTTCCGTCCTCAACACTCCAAAAGCTTTGAGAACTCTCAAATCGACTTCTCAAAAGGGAATAATAATAATGAATGCTCATAATTTTTTTTCCGTCTTTTATTACTCATGACCTCTTCTGTTATTTAGTTATGCAAGTTGCTTTATTTACGCATGAATGCCATTTTAATTACGCATGTCACTTTATGACACTTAAGTGGTCCCTTTTTCACTAATGACTTAATATCACTGCTAATAGTATGCTTTTATTATCACAAGCTAACATCAGTCATTAATTAATTCTCTGTTTATCATTACCTGATCGAACCTATGGGAGTTGAATAGGTTAGCGGGTTGATCTCTGGTGCTTAAACAGAAGAGAACATTACAGATTGGCTAGGTAATAGAATTTTGATTATGTTTGAGGGAGGGTGGCTTAAACTTTTTTGGCTTCTCCCTTGCTTTTCCTTCTTTTTGTCCTTCCACTTCTTATAGAAGTCCTGAAAATATTGTACTTGGTCTTCACAATGTCTACCTTGTGAATTTGCTAATCCAAAGTCTTGGGCTCAATAATCCTAATCTAAACTACATATGAGGAATTCAACCCACTAAGGAAACTTCTCGCCTTAGATGTAAGTAGCATATTTCAAGAGCTCAATAATTTTCTTCTCATACTACTCCACTGACATTTAGCCTCACCTGAGATCATGGAACTTGTTGACCTTCTCATAATAATGCTTAGAAAGATATTTCCACTAGGTATGTCTATGGAATTTCCTCCAAGTTATCTTCCTTTCAACAATCTTCTTCATTTGCCTATCATGCTCCCACCCACAAGGAGGCATTGCCAATTAAGAATGTAGATAGTGTTTCCATATTGCTAAAAAAGTCACAGAGTTGGAACTTGGAAGTACATCCTCACTCTTAATAATCATGCTTCCTTTTCTTGGAATGTATTCATATCTCCATCAAAATGGAAGCCTTGGCCTTGCAAAATTATTTGTGCAAGCCATCTCAATGGGACCTCTTCCTCTTATGTCTATTTTTGGTTGGGTGGGTCCTTTTCGATGATGTAGATGTCTCCCTTTCAAATGATTTCCGTGAGGAAGGGTGGTATGAAGTGTTAATAGAGGACTGTCTAGTTCGAAACCTTCGAGCTTTCTTGTAACAACTCTTTCAAGTTTGCCTATGTTGAAGTTGCCTTTGTATTTCAAGTTGGCCTTAGAACAGTTGATCATTAATCCTGATCTAGTCAATTTGGGCTATCAGTGACCATTCTTTATTTTCATGGCAACCACAACTATGGTTGATAGACTGCTTGTGGTCTCTACCAAATTATTGAGTAGCCTTTGGTCCATATGCCCATTTATCTCCATTTCAGTGTCTCATGTGTCCACTTATTCAATGTTGATGTTGTTGTCATAGTCATTGTGGGTTTCTTGTGAAGGGTCCATGTTGTTGATTCATTGTACAAACCAAGCCTGAATGCCCTATTTGACAACAATTCCTGAGAAAATCGGCATTCACCCTTTACATAGCCAACTGTATGGATGTATTCTCCTTCGGAAGATTTACAACGAGCCTAATTGGTTGATAGCCGACACTTCTCCTATCTTTTATGGCCTATGAAAGTTTGCAACTTAGTTGTCTTTAGCACCTCCCAATGTGCAAAAATAGCTCTAGGGACAAATTGCATGACTGCATTTATCAACTACTGACATATTTGGATGAAAGGAATATTTGCTTTGACCAAACTTTCCAATGGTTCTCTCTTGCTCTGAATAGACTTGTAGATGAGTTTTTATGGCTCCTCAAGGTTGGCCACTACCAAAGTTTTACTCCTATCTGACCATTTTCAAGGCTTTGCTTTTTTTCCACCTAAGTTTCTGCTCTGGACAACTTTCCCAATAAGTATTTGACCTTTTCCAAATCACTATCAACTCATAAAATAGTTCAAAGTGCTTCAATTATCAAAAACTTGGTCTTCTACAGTGCTTAATCTTTTATTCCTTTGGCAAACCCAACTTCCTGCTCGATGTTTGAATTTGTCAATAACCGAGCTTGTTGATATACCAACACAATCAATCTTTTACGACTTCTGCAAACTACTTGACAATTTCACTTTTGTCCCCATTGATGACTCGCCTATGTCCAACCTGTTGATGTGTTGAATTGTTAAAGTCCCTCACCTACCTAGCCAATTTTGTGGTAGACCCACTTCAGCAACCTTGGATTTTCACTTCAACAATTGATTGTTGAACTGAGATTTGCCAAATAGATAAATTTTGCAGTAAACTTAGCCAATTGATAAAGTCCCTCAACACTTAGCCAATTTTGCAGTAAACTCACTTCAGCAACCTCGGATTTAGCCAATTTTGCAGTAAACCCACTTCAGCAATGTTGGATTTTCCCTTCAATGGCTGATTTGCTAATTAGCTACAAATTACAATCATCAACAATTAATTTTGTGATTTCAGCAAACCTTTCCTTGAAGACACTAATCTCCTATTTACCAACTGATTGTTGAAGCCTACTTTATCTAACATTCATACTCCAAATTTGTCAAACTCTCCCACCATTTTTTTAAATTCAATAAATTCCATTTCAACAATTGACCGTGAAACTTCAAATCCTCATTTGTCAAACACCATTTTGTCGAAGTGTCAAATCACTTTGACACAACCAATTTTGCAATTATTGATGATTTCTACTTGGAAAACCTACTACCGAGCCTCAAATTCAATTCTTGTTGAACCCTCTGTTATCACGATTCTCGTAGTTGCCCCTTGAGGCGATCCTATACAAGATGGTAGAGGGGAAGGAAACCGAAGTCGCGAACTAAGAGTGCCCTGATCACTACTGATAGAGTAGTTGTCTCACCAGACAGCACTCTTCACTTTAGGCTAAGCTAGAAATTAAGCCAAGGGGGAGACCCTTGTCAACCAATGAAGGCTAACTAGTAAGACAAAATACAAATAGAGCCAAATGGAAGCAGATGTATCTTGATTTAGTGTCTTAGGTTAACAAATGACTACTGAGATAGAGTTTTTAGGAAACAAGGTCGAAAGGTTTATCAAACGATTAGATTGTCAACCAAGATGAAATTTACCCCAATAGTCACGCTTTGATACCAGATCTAAAGATAGAATGGGTGCCAGTGTACGATACCCAATTCGTTTCTAGCTAGGGTTTAACCATGCAAAACGAAAGTAGCTCGAATTGGCAAAAATAATGGATTTCTAGCACTTTTAATGCATGCTTGATGTATGATATGGAGATTAAAGAGAAAACAAGCACTACCCACATCACTAACTAGCAAGACGTAAAGATACCCAAGGAGGGCGAATTCCACCAAGGGAGACTAGTGTCAAAAGTTGGGCAAATGGAGTCGAAATCAAACAAAACTTGGTCCCTAGAGGGTTCAAGTGATTTCCTACTTGGGTTTCAAATAGAAAATGTGCTAGGTGGCTAGAACAAAAGTTGTAGAAGATGAGGGTTTTAACTTAGTTATTTCTAGGTGACTAATGGAATAGAAAACGAAACAAGAGAAAAATAGAGGAGAGATTACCCATAAGTCTTTTTGATGCTAAGTAAATGACGATATCTTCCACTTTGTATCAATTTAGAGTGAATTTGGTGAAGTTCCAAGTGAAATAGAATTGCCTAAGTTGAGCCAATGTGTCCCTCATCCTACAAATGCAAACAATAAATGTTAGATTTGATTCCTAGCAAGTAAAGACTATGGATGCAAGAAAAATCAAGAAGCATAACAATGATCAAAGATGCAACTGAACTCCCTGATTGTGTCATGTTTTCAAGAGGAATGAGTTGGAGAAATCTCACAAAAATGCCCTCATGAACTTGCTATCCTGGAAAATCAACACGACCTCTACAAATATTGTATGAAACCACCACTAAACTACTTGAATGGAAAAGATAATTGATTACAATCAAGTACAAGAACAATCACACAAAGAAGACTCAACATCTCTGCAAATTTTCTCTCAATAGTCAAATATCCAAGAGCCAAAAGTCCATTACAATGAGTGAGATCTCTTTCATATAGATTTCAAATACAAAATCCCTAACCGAATGATATGGACAGCTAGGATCTAATCATCTAAATGAAAGATCAATGACAAATAGAGTGCCAACATACAATACATGGAGCTAGCTCAAGAGGGTGGGGGAAACGTTTGCCTCTAATGCCTAGGCAAAGTGAAATACATCGTAACAATACGATATAACATATGATAACATGATGGGGGGGTCGCCTAGGAGTTTGAAGTCTCCATAGGTACCCCCAATACAATAATACGATGATACGACAATAATATCAAGTGATGCCATGGTGAAGTGTGCCCCACATGGAGGTCATCCTCCCTAGGTAATGATATAGAATGATAATGACCCCCTCGTTGTGATGTAGACATGAAATGTGGTCCCTAGAGCCTTAACATAAAATCCAACCCCCAAGTCATCTCCTTGCCCACACTAGCCAAATCGATTTCCTTAGAGTAACCATGGTCACTTTTTAATGTACTAAAATGCTGATATTTCATGTTGAAGGATAAATATGTTCATAACTTGATTTCCCTTGCCCAAAAACAACATTTGAGTGCATAAATGAAGTAAGAGATCTCAAATCCACCAATAATTACTACTAACACCCCATGGATCTATCTGAAAAAGCAATCATAAGCCAAACCATCTCTAATAATAAAAATATGGCTCACAAAAAATAATAATAATTAGCATAACCATGGACCATCACCAATAACCATCAACTGAAGACTGGAATGATCTAATGAGTATCCATAATTGCCAAATACATCAAATCGAGCACCTGTAACCAAATCCATACAGGGACCTGCATGTTGACCTGGTCAAATTGGGTTGACTCAATCAAAGATAGTCAAATTGATGATTGAACTGAACTTTGAATGATCTTGGAAACCTGCATGCATACGGGTGTGAATGGTGCTCTCTTATTTATATTAACAACCGACTACAACATAAGCAACATAACTATGGTGATCAACATCAATCAAATAAAAGATAAGACTTGTATTAGAGTAGGTGCATGGTCCTTCATGAAGCCATTTACATATGCCCACTTACAAGCTTAACCATATTGCTGAGATGGGTGAGGTGGATGAAACAAGGCTAAGCTAAAGGGAGTTGACTTGTTGACTTTAACATTTTGATCTCTTAGAGAAAAGGGGAAAAGGGAGTCCACTTAGACATATGTAGGATGGATAACACCAGGGGATGGGGGTGCCTCACATATGGATAAAGTGCCTAGAAGGTTTTCACAGGACTCTAACAAGCATCCAACATTTGATTCACTTTTCAATTGTATAGCTTTCCATTTCACTTTCAAAATTCATTGAGATGATCTTTCCTTCATTAGCCAGCCTCCAAGGGTAGGTGCTTTGAATATCCTTGCAGGCCCCAGATAATGACTCGTTCTTACCACCATTGCCCGTTGCTGTCTGTTACGCTGCACCTGTACCCAACGCACCTTCAGGTGTACCCCAGGGAGAGAGGGCCAATTTTTTCGACGAGGAGGGGTGTTATTGAGCAATGGTGGTCATGGCTGGGCCCTTTGGTCCTCCTTTAGGGGTCCTATGGCTTAATGGCACCACTGACTGCCCCGAAGGGTTGACCACTGGGTCACATGGCTCCATATCCTGTTTACGTGCTCTTGTGGCCTTTGCTTCAGCTACGAGACACTCGTCTTCATTCGCAACCGCTTTGGACACCCTCCTGGCCCTTCAGTCAGTGGGTCCTTGCTCTCCCTGGCCTTATCTCCTCAGAGGAAAGGCACCCTCCACGCCAGGCCTTTTCATGCTTTGAGGAGGGTGTTGAGGGATTTTATAGCATTCTAGGGGTTAGATGGGGTATGACGCCCTCCCTCTAGCTCACTCTAGCCTTTCGTTCGGAGTGATTCACTTATTTGAGCGTGTTTTGGCACCTGGGGGTACAAATACCCCTGGTAGCCTACCTTGAGCCTACTTTAGGCCATTATTATTATTATTTTGTTTCAATTTTCAGTTGACATTTTATAATTTCAAACTGACTTATTTTAGGGCATGTAGGCTTGGATATTTTGTAAAAAGTGAGTGTGAGATCTTATAAATAGATCTCCTCACTTTCATTTAAAAAACAGAACTTATGGGATAATACACTATGCACTTATTTTACCCTTGCTAGGGCTCTTTGGATGGATGCGCTCCTCTTGACGAAGTTTTTCTGGGTTAATGCAAGCTTTTTTTGGTAATTCTTTGGTGAAGTTCTTTGCTGGTTGATGTTTTGATTTGTTGGATGAACACAAGCACAAAGAGGTCAGGCTTCTCACCTTTTTGTTTGAATGTTGGTGGATGTGCACGTTCGAGTCTTAGTGGTAGCCCTAGTGCTGCACTTTTTCATAGGATAGGCCATTACCTTTCATTCTTGTCACCTTAGCAAACCGAGGCACGTCTCTTGGTGAGGGTGCCCTAGGGTTTCTCCTTAGTTTTTTTAGGCTAGTTGCTTGACCTAGGAACCCTTCCTCACTAGCTTAGCTATTCGCCTTAGAAGCCCTAGGTTGGGTAGTGCTTTTAGCTAGGCTTAGTTCCCTTGGTTTTCACACATTTTCTCTTCTAAAAAAACCTAGTTCTAGGGTTAGTTTAGGATTAGTTTTAGGTTAAATTTAGGTCTGCATTTTTATGTTGAAAACCTAAAAATCAAAAAAATAATTTTTTTGGTATTTTTTGGCCTCCCTAAAATTCGGCCTCCTTCCCTAAAAATTTGGCCTAGTCCCTAGAGCCCTAAAAACCCTAAGGCAAAATTATAGGGAACCCTAAAAATATATAAATTCCTAAAACTAAAACTAAAGCTAGCCAGCCTCTAAGGGTAGGTGCTTTGAATATCCTTGCAGGCCCCAGATAATGACTCATTCTTACCACCATTGCCCGTTGCCGTCCATAGGTGTGATGGAGTTACCACCCTGTTGCCTTGTAGGGGAAAATGGCTTTACATCATACAAAGGATGAATGTTCATCCCTTGGCCATTGACTAGCTACAAAAAAATTTAATTAATTTCATTTATTTAGGCCAAGTGTTTAAAAACACAACTAATCACAGTTGGCATTGCATTCTTTAGATATGGCATTTAGGCGTTTCGATGCAATTTTGTTTCACAAAGGATAACTTGCTTCGAGGACTAGCGGAAAAACTTCAAGGACATATGCCATCCTATACTGCACTCAAACATTTTGGGTGCAAGACAAATGAGATCCCAGGTTTGATAACATAGCCATACACAACTTTAGAGTCGAGACACAAACAACATAGGGTCTACCCAACATAGAGGTTTAAGTGGGGAAGAGTCTTCAATCTCACAAGTCCAAGTCTAAGTCAAAGGTAAAGTCTCAAGGATGGAAGCTGTTGATGAAATTGTCATTGATGCCAACATGGACTTGATGTCCTGATGTCAAGATGTTGAAAAAGTTCTGCTGATGATGCTGAAGACCCAGGAGATGGACATTGAAGCTAAAGGTTGTTGATATTCTATTTGAAGAAAACCTTAAGTTGTGAAAAAGTCCCTTAAGTTGATTGAAGTTTAGAATAGTCAAATTAAATGGCGAAGTCAGCCCAGTCAACAGAATAAAAAATTCCTTAAGGTGACTCTAATGTGTTTTTGAAGAAAGTTTTTTTTAATATAAAAATATATTACATAAGGTGAGGTGAAATAAGAAGGATGGTTTAAAATAAAATAAGGATGGGTGACTTTATAGAAAGTTTTTTTTTTTAATATAAAAATATATTAAATGAGGTGAGGTGAAATAAGAAGGATGGTTTAAAATAAAATAAGGATGGGTGACTTTGAAGAATGATGAATTAACAAGGATGGGTGTCTTTGAAGGTTGACTGTTGAGGTGAAATAAAAAAAAATACATAATAAGTGGAAATTATTTTTAAACATAAACATACCATACTTACCTTAAAGGCTGCCCTAATTCATGAAGTCGACAACATGTGGAGGTGTATTTAAACACTAAGCACAAACCAACGAAGGAATGAGACGAGAAAGCTCGCTAACCTTAGACCGTGGCTTTTTAATTCGTGGAAATTTTTGTTGGAGCTTTGAGGTAGCGGCAGAGCAGCAAAGGAGTGAATTCGTTGACTGAGGGTGATGCACTCAGGAAATCGCAGGTGAAGGAGCTCTGAGCTTAATGTGCACAAGCCGGTGGTCACACTGAGGCAAGGAGGCAGCTGACTGAGGAAATTTTATATTTTTGTTTTTTTATTAAAAAAAAATTCACGGAGTTAGTTTTCTTGGAGATTTTCGTGAGTGCTATGAGGCAGCCGCAGTGTTTGCAGCAATGGAAGTACTCGAAGTAGCTAAGCAAGGAAGTGTATCTAAAGCAGCAGCATAATAATCTTGTTTTTGGGCTTAATCCGTTCTTTGGGGCAGCAACAAAAGTAAAGATAGGTCTGAAGTTATTTCACCAGCAGTGAGCTGACTTTGACAGAGTTTGAGGGTGCAATTCTATGTTCTCTAATCAAAATCGTGGGACTGATATCTTCATGTTTTTTTTCTCTTGCTGCCATTGTTGTTGATATCACGAGTCAATGAGGAAGAACTCTATGGGAAAGCTTCATTGTTAATTACAATGTGACTGGGCATTCGTTTGCAATTCACAGTGAATAAAATCGAAAAGTTATCAGTTTTTACAGGTGTTCCATTCTCTCGGTCCATAGAAAGAATCAACAACAAACCATTTTCAAGTATCGGGTCCATCGTCCTTCTTCTTCGCGTATACAAGGGTTTTGCCCAGCAAAATTATTTCGCCTCTGAGAAGACTCGAAGCTTGGAGAGCACATATTTTGGTCCAGCTAAAGAAGACTTCATTGGAAAAGACCTTGTGAAGTGTAAAGATTTTGTGAAAGAGGCAGTTGGTATCTTAGTACAGCAGACAATTGACAGCTGATAGGAGCAGCTTGAAAAGTGGACAGTGACAGAAAAGAGGACAGTATATAGTGACATTGGATAAAGGATTATGGTATAGATTGACTCATGGTTACGCAGAGACTTGAGATGACTTGAGCAGCATTCTACTGCCATCTTAACATGTGCACAAGCAGACCTATGATGAACAGGCAAATAGTAGTCGCAAATCTTTGTGATTAAGCAGACATTTGATCTTGGCATGATATCTTTGAACAAATCCTTATTGCCATGACAAGACTTCCTTGATAAATTAGCATGAAAGCTTATGAGAGAATTGAGAACAGTAATTAAGGACTACATTTGGCATGAACAGTTTGTAGTAAATATATTTGATAGCTCTATATGAATGGGTGAAGCTTGTTAAGGTCTTGGAGAAAAGGTACGACAAAAGTCTGATTGAAATTTTTGATTGTTCTGTATATCACTAGTTGCTTGAGTACTGGTTTCTTGAAAAATTGTTTTTGAAAAGAAGTTGAATGGAAGGCAATTGATTAAGGATGCACATGGTACTTGATATGGTAGCACATTCACAGAGTTGTATACAGTTTACAGCAGTGATACGCACATTGAAATAAGCAGATAATGTTTGAGCAGATTAAACTCTACAGGCCGACATTTATTTCTGGTTGATTATCAATCATTTCCAGCTCTGTAAAAAGATCCATATTTGCTTGGGAATGAAATGCATCAGCTAGACAGTGACATACATTATCTTGCCATTCATATGACAGTGACTGCAGTCTGATGTGATATGACAAAAGATAGTGACAGACAATGATGATGATGACCAGATAGTCTGGTTTGTGAAGACCTTTATTGAGTTGACTGTGTTATGGGCAGCTGGCAGTGATTTGGACGGTTGACAGAGGTTGGTCTTGTTTTGAAGTTTTTATTTTTAGTCATCAGGCAGCCATTCACAGGTAGCTACAATTGACAACTACAGAACTTGTGAGGCATGTGTGAAACCTTCAGTGCAGATCTTGAAAAGTCTGGAGCAGATTTGGACTTGTAACTATGTGAGATTGTAGTTGATTTATGCATGAAGTTTCAGTGTTTAAAGGTAACATCAATCACCACATATTGGTTGCATGAACAGTCAGTAATTGGAAGTAGTTCACAGTTGATGACTGCTTGGCATTTAATTGATTGATTTAGTTGATTTAATAGTGCAACAGTCAAAGACTAGTACAACAACCTTGATGATAATAACAGCCTCAGCATGTCGGTGACAATAATGTGTAATGATAGTGACTAGTGACATACTATGATAGCCTTAAGAGACAAGTGTTTAAAGTGACATAGAGCATATCCTTGAAGTCTTGACATGAGCAGAGAAGACTCCTTGACATCTTGGCATGAGCAGTGTATAAGCAAACTCCTTGGATGACTTGACTGATACAGCAGTAGTGAATGGTGAGCAAATGAACAAGAAGTTGATGAGCAGCTGAACAACAACAACAGAGATGAGCAGTCCTTGATAACTTGGCAGTATTGAAGAGCAGGTGTGTTGCAGCAGTATTAATGAAAGTAAACAACAGTATTGACCAGCAGCAGATTGAAGAGACAAGTGATGAAGTAATGTAACAATGAGCTTTAATGTAAATGCAAGCTTAACTTGCTATTTGAGGTTAGGATACCTCAAACCCTGCTTAGCAGGGTCTAAGAAAACCAGGCAGGGTCCTGGATGCAGAGTAGGTGCTCTATGCATCAGTAGGTGCTGATTCTGCCTAACGGTTGTAGCCGAACCAATCCAATATAAAAAGATTATAAATTTATATGATGTGGTGTTCTTATGTGTTATGGTTCTTTATGAATGAAATGCTTATGCTATTTGAATGATGTTTACGAAATGATGGAATGATGAATTGGTAGCTAACCGTGATAAGCTAAGAAAGGTTTAAAATTGTCCTTACACTGATTCACCTCCCCTCTCAGTGTCTACAATTGGTATCAGAGCAGGCCTTCGTCACGAGCCTAGCAAGCTTGAAGGAGATCCTTAGACACAATGGAGGGAAAGAAAGGGTCATCAAGCAATGACGTGCCTGTACTGGATATTGCAGATTATTTCAGTTGGAGGAGCAAAATGAAGGCTTATCTGAAGAAGTTTGGTGTTTGGGAAATTGTCATCAATCCACCCGCTCCATCAAACAAGAAAGGAAAACCAGCTGCACAAAAGGAAGCAAAGAAGGACAACACTACAGCGTTGAAGTTCCTCATGGATGGACTTCCCAGTTCAGTGAAGGAAAGTGTAGGAGAGTACACTTCGGCAAAAGACCTATGGTTCAAGCTGGAGAGTGAATATCAAAAGGCAAGACCAAAACCCGAAAAGTCAGATTAGAAATCAGAAGACAAGCCTCCAGAAGAGCTCAATCAAGAAGAAGATAAACAAGAAGAGGACTCCAGTAAAGGTATGAACTCTTGTGATTATGATAGCTTGTGTGATGAAATTGAGAAGGTTCTTGCAGATGATGATGATGCAATATTGAAAGCTAAACAGAGAATTATAAACTATGTATGCAACATAGATCTCAGAGCTGATTGGTTCTTGAACAAAGTTGATCTTAATCAATCTGATTACAAGGCGTTTAGGACGACAACCTTTGATTACATGGATAATCTCCAAAAGCAGAATGTTGAACTAAAGGAGTTGCTTAAGAAACTTAAGCATGAAGGAGTAGGTTGGCTGAAATTGCTGAAGGAAAAGGAAGTAGAAAAGGAAAAGCTAAAGATTGATTTGATCGATCTAACTCTAGAACAAAAGAACCATGATAAAGATTCAAAAATACTTGAAGAAGCAAGAGAGGTAAATCATGACTTGAAGACTCAGCTGGAGGAAGCCAAGAGGACAGAAGAAATCTTGAAGAGACAGCTAGAAGAAAAGGAGGAAACAATCCAGAAGCTGGAAATGGAGGTAGTTGGTCTCAGGAAGAAAGGTAAGAAAAATGAAGCCTTGGTCAAGCTCCAGGACAGTTCAATTGTCCTAGATAAGATCTTAGATTGCCAAAGATCTCCACTTGACAAAACTGGTCTTGGTTACAAGAAGAACAAAGAAAAACTTGAAGATGACACTTGGTCTCTGAAGACTCCAGAAGCAGGTCCATCAACGTCCAAAGCTGCCCCCCAGGCACCTGCACCTGACAACAAGGATTTTGGAAGTTCAAAGGTGAAACAAGGAGTTAGGTCTGTTCATCAAAGCAACTGCATAAAGGAAACAACTCCAAAACCCAGGTATGAAAGTGGCTTCAATGGTTATTGTTATTTGTGTTCTAACTTTGGTCATAAGGCTATGGATTGTAGGTTCCATGGAAGAAGAAGGGCTGGAAGCCTCAATGTCTCAGTTAGATGTTGGACATGCAATCAAATCGGACATGTTGCTGCCACATGTCACACAGTGAGATGCTACTCCTGCAGTGGGTTTGGACACAAAGTCCATGAATGTGCCAGTCAAAGAAATCAACCAAGAAGGAGTACTTCATACATATTAGCAAGAAGATTTGAAGATCAGAAGACAAATGCCTACAGTCAGGGATATGCTCAGGCATGGAGAAATGAAGTGGATCAAAGAAGTATTGGGAGTTCCAACAGCTCAGTTAGGTGCTGGTCATGCAACAAATTTGGGCACAAAGCACAAAACTGTTGGAATGATATTAGAAGACTAACATATAGCTCAGCCAAGAAAACTAGCAAGGACAATGAAGGAACAGATGCTCAAAGAACAGATGTCAAGAAGCAGGTATGGATGAGGAAGACCGAGCAGTTGCAGTTAGGAGAAGCTGATCAGAGCAGGGAGGATGGCTGCCATATGGCAAGCCAAGTGTAAGGTCAGTCAAAGACCTTAGCACACCTTGAGTTCATGAGGCTTGAGAATGAACTCAAAGGAGAAAGGATGGTTACTCTAGGTATACAGACAGGTCCTAGGATCGTGCATATTGACAGGGGGAGCAGTCAGCAGTAATCAAAGATCTCAGACACAGGTATGTGGGTACCCTTTGCCATTGATGCCAAAGGGGGAGAAATGAAGACAAAGGGAGAGATGCAGACAAAAGGGGAGCATGCTCATAGGGGGAGCATGAGTTGTTGTCATCAATGACAAAGGGGGAGATTGTTGATGAAATTGTCATTGATGCCAACATGGACTTGATGTCCTGATGTCAAGATGTTGAAAAAGTCTCGCTGATGATGCTGAAGACCCAGGAGATGGACATTAAAGCTAAAGGTTGTTGATATTCTATTTGAAGAAAACCTTAAGTTGTGAAAAAGTCTCTTAAGTTGATTGAAGTTTAGAATAGTCAAATTAAATGGCGAAGTCAGCCCAGTCAACAGAATAAAAAATTCCTTAAGGTGACTCTAATGTGTTTTTGAAGAAAGTTTTTTTTAATATAAAAATATATTACATAAGGTGAGGTGAAATAAGAAGGATGGTTTGAAATAAAATAAGGATGGGTGACTTAAAGTTTTTTTTTAATATAAAAATATATTAAATGAGGTGAGGTGAAACAAGAAGGATGGTTTAAAATAAAATAAGGATGGGTGACTTTGAAGAATGATGAATTAATAAGGATGGGTGTCTTTGAAGGTTGACCGTTGAGGTGAAATAAAAAAAAAATACATAAGAAGTGGTAATTATTTTTAAACATAAACATACCATACTTACCTTAAAGGCTGCCCTAATTCATGAAGTGGACAACATGTGGAGGTGTATTTAAACACTAAGCACAAACCAACGAAGGAATGAGACGAGAAAGCTCGCTAACCTTAGACCGTGGCTTTTTAATTCGTGGAAATTTTTGTTGGAGCTCTGAGGTAGTGGCAGAGCAGCAAAGGAGTGAATTCGTTGACTGAGGGTGATGCACTCAGGAAATCGCAGGTGAAGGAGCTCTGAGCTTAATGTGCACAAGCCGGTGGTCACACTGAGGCAAGGAGGCAGCTGACTGAGGAAATTTTATATTTTTGTTTTTCTATTAAAAAAAAATGCACCGAGTTAGTTTTCCTGGAGATTTTCGTTTGCAGCAATGGAAGTACTCGCAGTAGCTAAGCAAGGAAGTGTATCTAAAGCAGCAGCATAATAATCTTGTTTTTGGGCTTAATCCGTTCTTTGGGGCAGCAGCAACAATAAAGATAGGTCTGAAGTTATTTCACCAGCAGTGAGCTGACTTTGACAGAGTTTGAGGGTGCAATTCTATGTTCTCTAATCAAAATCGTGGGACTGATATCTTCATGTTTTTTTTTCTCTTGCTGCCATTGTTGTTGATATCACGAGTCAATGAGGAAGAACTCTATGGGAAAGCTTCATTGTTAATTACAATGTGACTAGGCATTCGTTTGCAATTCACAGTGAATAAAATCGAAGAGTTATCAGTTTTTACAGGTGTTCCATTCTCTTGGTCCATAGAAAGAATCAACAACAAACCATTTTCAAGTATCGGGTCCATCGTCCTTCTTCTTCGCGTACACAAGGGTTTTGCCCAGCAAAATTATTTCGCCTCTGAGAAGACTCGAAGCTTGGAGAGCACATATTTTGGTCCAGCTAAAGAAGACTTCATTGGAAAAGACCTTGTGAAGTGTAAAGATTTTGTGAAAGAGGCAGTTGGTATCTTAGTACAGCAGACAATTGACAGCTGATAGGAGCAGCTTGAAAAGTGGACAGTGCCAGAAAAGAGGACAGTATATAGTGACATTGGATAAAGGATTATGGTATAGATTGACTCATGGTTACGCAGAGACTTGAGATGACTTGAGCAGCATTCTACTGCCATCTTAACATGTGCACAAGCAGACCTATGATGAACAGGCAAATAGTAGTGGCAAATCTTTGTGATTAAGCAGACCTTTGATCTTGGCATGATATCTTTGAACAAATCCTTATTGCCATGACAAGACTTCCTTGATAAATTAGCATGAAAGCTTATGAGAGAATTGAGAACAGTAATTAAGGACTACATTTGGCATGAACAGTTTGTAGTAAATATATTTGATAGCTCTGTATGAATGGGTGAAGCTTGTTAAGGTCTTGGAGAAAAGGTATGACAAAAGTTTGATTGAAATTTATGATTGTTCTGTATATCACTAGTTGCTTTAGTACTGGGTTCTTGAAAAATTGTTTTTGAAAAGAAGTTGAATGGAAGGCAATTGATTAAGGATGCACATGGTACTTGATATGGTAGCACATTCACAGAGTTGTATACAGTTTACAGCAGTGATACGCACATTGAAATAAGTAGATAATGTTTGAGCAGATTAAACTCTACAGGCTGACATTTATTTCTGGTTGATTATTAATCATTTCCAGCTCTGTAAAAAGATCCATATTTGCTTCGGAATGAAATGCATCAGCTAGACAGTGACATACATTATCTTGCCATTCATATGACAGTGACTGCAGTCTGATGTGATATGACAAAAGATAGTGACAGACAATGATGATGATGACCAGACAGTCTGGTTTGTGAAGACCTTTATTGAGTTGACTGTGTTATGGGCAGCTGGCAGTGATTTGGACAGTTGACAGAGGTTGGTCTTGTTTTGAAGTTTTTATTTTTAGTCATCAGGCAGCCATTCACAGGCAGCTACAATTGACAACTACAGAACTTGTGAGGCATGTGTGAAACCTTCAGTGCAGATCTTGAAAAGTCTTGAGCAGATTTGGACTTGTAACTGTGTGAGATTGTAGTTGATTTATGCATGAAGTTTCAGTGTTTAAAGGTAACATCAATCACCACATATTGGTTGCATGAACAGTCAGTAATTGGAAGTAGTTCACAGTTGATGACTGCTTGGCATTTAATTGATTGAGTTAGTTGATTTAATAGTGCAACAGTCAAAGACTAGTACACCAACCTTGATGATAATAACAGCCTCAGCATGTCAGTGACAATAATGTGTAATGACAGTGACTAGTGACATATTATGATAGCCTTAAGAGACAAGTGTTTAAAGTGACATAGAGCATATCCTTGAAGTCTTGACATGAGCAGAGAAGACTCCTTGACATCTTGGCATGAGCAGTGTATAAGCAGACTCCTTGGATGACTTGACTGATACAGCAGTAGTGAATGGTGAGCAAATGAACAAGAAGTTGATGAGCAGCTGAACAGCAACAGCAGAGATGAGCAGTCCTTGATAACTTGGCAGTATTGAAGAGCAGGTGTGTTGCAGTAGTATTAATGAAAGTAAACAACAGTATTGACCAGCAGCAGATTGAAGAGACAAGTGATGAAGTAATGTAACAGTGAGCTTTAATGTAAATGCAAGCTTGACTTGCTATTTGAGGTTAGGATACCTCAAACCCTTCTTAGCAGGGTCTAAGAAAACCAAGCAGGGTCCTGGATGCAGAGTAGGTGCTCGATGTATCAGTAGGTGCTGATTTTGCCTAACGGTTGTAGCCGAACCAATCCAATATAAAAAGATTATAAATTTATATGATGTGGTGTTCTTATGTGTTATGGTTCTTTATGAATGAAATGCTTATGCTATTTGAATGATGTTTACGAAATGATGGAATGATGAATTGGTAGCTAACCGTGATAAGCTAAGAAAGGTTTAAAATTGTCCTTACACTGATTCACCCCCCCTCTCAGTGTGTACAAAAGCAACAAATGGGTGAAGGCAATGAGAAGTGATGCCAAGCATAGCAAGGATATGGTTAAGTCTGCATAAGGTAGGCAATACTAGTGAGCATATGCAAAAGTCTTAGTACTCAAGACCACTAAACCACTCATAATAACAAGCCTATAATAGCAACCATAAAATATAACATCACCACTGTCAGTCACCATGCCAAGTCAAAGTTATTAATATAAGTAAGACAGACAAATAATAACACCCAAATGCAACTTATATACTTTCCTAGCCATATACCTGTCTCTGACAATAACCATGAGAACCACCTCCGACTGCATAGGGGCAAGGGAAATATATTAGCTACCTGATCTGCTACTCTGCCAAGTGAACCATGACTAAACCAACTCATCTCAATGGGGTCATGTTGGAATAAATCTTGACAAGGAGTATTGTTGTGCTGCTCCGTAGGCTCTGGCTAGCTTTGAAAAACTTTGTCATTGAGGATCATTGATCAAGGAGATGCTCAACTCATGTAGGGTTGGCTCTCACTGGGACAAAAATGGTCATTAGCATCATGGTAGCTCTAACTACTATATATGTGATGACACCCTCCTTTGTTGAAGTGCCAAAATGCCTTCCAGACTTGGCCAAATTCTGGATTTTAAGTTCACTTTGGCAACTTGGAATCTCCTTGGATGTGGGACCTTGTTTAACTTCAATACAACAATATGCTTGGAATACTGAAATAATATTGCAAAAACTATCAAAAGGTATTGCGTAGGTTTTTACTAGTGACTTCCCACTTACATGTAAATGACTTCACTAATTTTATTATGCACCTTTGTGTTAAGCTCTTTCAGACGCCATTCTACCAATACCTTTGCGTTAAGCTTTAAAGTAAATGGTTCCCAACAACTATTGCAACTCCAATAAAACTATCTAGGCATCTAAATGGCTATGAAATCAAATGCCACAAACCTTTTATCAACATATATTTTCAGTTCCAAACTTCTAAGTCTTAACCATGAAAGTGCCAATGTAGGGGAGAAAGTTTCTGTCAACTAATGGATTTTTTTATTCAACAACTTTTAACAGAAGCCTTCCCTCAAGGCCTCAATTCCTAAACCAATGGTTTGATACAACTCTTTGGACCTTTAGTTTACGGAGTTCCTAAATTTTCACTTTAACTTTTATTCTTTCAAATTCTCAGGTAGCTCATCACTCATTTGTTAAGAACAACTCCTGAAAATGGGGATTCATGCACATGACTAATTCACTCAAGGATGTCCAAGATTGATAGCTAAACAAAACAATTTTACTTTTACCCTTACCCCACTAGCATAAAAGATAATATAAAACACTACGTTATTTTTAGCTTTTCATATACCATATTGTAGGAATTGTTGTTGCTCCACCAAACTATTGTATTCTCCAACTTGAAGGTAGAATTCATCAACATCCACCTAAGGAATCATCTCGTCATCTCTTCTTTTTTGAAGCATGAATCCACCTAAGCAACCTTCTTGCCATCTCTTCTTAGTAATGCGAGAATCTACCTAAGCAAAAATATAATGCCATCTCTTTTATATAGGAATTCACCTGGACAGATGGAGTACTCAACTGATTTAACCAAGTGGGAGTACTTAAGTTGATTAAAAAAGATAGTATTTTTAGATGTTGGATGGAAGTAATCATCTTCTTCCTTCATTTTCTTTTTCTTCTGAACTCTAAGCAATGTAACTTTTTTTCAGTCTTCCTTCCTTTTACATTTTAGTACATCATTTGCCTGGATTTTACAATTCTATGTTGTTTGACTAAAACATGGTATCTCCACACAGATTGAACACCTTAAGCAACCGCTCGCAGAAATAGATCACATATCAACACATCGATGTTTTTACATTGTTAAAACCCTTAGAGAGGAAAACAGTCCACGACCCCAGCCATGTAGCTACTTGAGGCTATATATCAATGCAAAAGGAAAAGCAATTTACATATGAATTTCTCACAATTGATCATTAAGCAAATGACCCTCCATGTTCTTCAAATAGAGATCATGGAGCAATTGGGTGTTATGCCACGAATCAATAACCATTAAGATTGAAGTGAAGATGAATTGTCGGATCACTTTATGTCTAGAACACATTGTGACCACTACATTACATAAGTACAAATGACCCTCCATGTTCTTCAAATAGAGATCACAGAGCAATTGGGTGTTAAGCCATGAATCAATAACCATTAAGATTGAAGTGAAGATGAACTGTTAGGTCACTTTATGTCTAGAACACAGTGTGACCACTGGATTACATAAGTACAAATGCATACTAATGCATACTAAACAAAGACACTTTACCTAAAGATACATTAGACTAAGTTTATCTTAAATAACTCCCAAGTGTCTAAATATCCTAACATCCACCCTTAAGAATAACTTGGGATAGGATTGAAGGATTTACAAAGGTGACACAAATGGAGAAAGAAGGAGGCATTAGAGCCTATCCCCCGTTAATGACAAATTCTTGAACTCCTAACATAGATTGAAGTTTAGAAAACTTTGCTTCCATAAGAGACTTTGTAAAGATGTCTGCAACTTGATCATTTGTAAGGGAAAGAGCACTTCAAGAACGTTATCCTCAATAAGCTTTTGTAATGTCCTCTTTCAACTAAACCACCCTGAGAAACCCGTTAACCTATTTTATTCCCATAGGTTCGAGCGGGTATTAAAGAAAAGGGAATAACTGATGACTAATAGCACTAGGAGCAGAAAGGTACATCAATTCAGTATTATTAAGTCATCAGTGTAGTAAGAAGGCCATCGAAGTTCATATCATAAAACATGCATGCCTTATTTCTTCAGTGTTAAAGTCAACATGAAATTAGAATTGCATGCATGCAAAAGTGAAGCGTAAACCCTAAAAGTGACATGCAAACCCTAAAAGTACATGCTATTCTATTTAAGAAGGGTTATTGGACCAAAGAGATTATCTATGACTATTATTGTTGATTTGGAGTATTTGAGCAGCAAGACCATGTGGAGCAACAATAGTTGGGGTTGAAGACAACGTCTTCAGCTAACGAGGGTTCAATAATGAAATATCTGCCCTAGTCTCCTTCAAGGTATGCCATTCAGGTCCACCATCAGCTTTCATCCTTATTCATTCATATACAACAATTTGGGCATCCACCGGAAGATTGTTTGTAGGAACATGTGTGCAGCTGGGGATTTAGCTGGAAACCCCAAAGTATTCGCTGGGTCTCTGGATCTCAGTTTATCTTCCGTATACTGGCATCATCTTCATCAGCAGGGTCACTCTACTGCATTGGGTGATCATTAGCTTTCAGTTTGCTATTCCAGAGCAGTTATCAGCAGTTTTGTGTGGTTGGGGGTGTGAGCAGCTCAACAGGGGAACAATTCGCTAGCCTGCTTAGAGGGTCAGAATCTCTGCATGCTCCAGTCATTCTCTCCGGCATGGGAAGATCTACACCCCGACAAAATCTTAGCTCCATTAGGTAACTCCTTCATAAAAAACGTCACCTTTAGCCGAGGAGAGGGTTTCTTACTATTGGGCGGTAACACCGAAAGGAAGCCACAATACTGCTCCATTCTAGCTTTATTTGCATGCATCTTGTTATCTCCCAAGATAATTTATTTTCGTATGAAGAATTTAATTCATGCAATGAGGAATATGAATGTCACTAACAGTTTTTGAAAGCCTTTATTTTTGATGCAAATTTCACAAAGTTGTAGCTTCGGTGGCTTGGGCGAGGATCAGAACATCTCATTAGCCACTGAAAGATGGAAGATAAATAACAGGTGGAAGACCCCTTTGGCGGTAAGGTGTATTGCTAAACTTTTTATTGCCATCGGAACATTCTTAAACAGTGATCGGAGAATATAGAGACTAAAAGTTCCGCGACTGCGGAGAAGATAGTGGCTAAAAGTTCCACCACTGCGGAGAATAGAGGGATTAAAAGCTCCAATGGTAAGAAGTTTTGAGTTTCGATCGCCGACGTTGCGGAGTCTTAGTTCACTGTGGAGCCGAAAGGGTGGAAGATATACAAACTACGGGGTCCGCGAGTAGATGAAAACTTCGGCGTCGGAACTCAGAATCACTATCCGTCGGCAAGATAGTTTAAGGGGGAGCCACAACGGCGAAAGAAAAACAGACTAGGGCTTCCGCTAAATGAAAAAGCTTCCAATAGCATGACAATAGAAGATCATCGACAATCGGAAGACATACAGACTACGGATCGATGAGTTCACAACGAAGCTCCTCCGTAGTGTCGACGGCATAGAGGACTAAAGCTCCGATTCCAACATCGTCAATTAACTTCCGGCAGTAGTAAATTTAGTTCGTTCCACCTCTGAAATAGCGGCAGCGCTTCGGTCTAGGGCGTCGATGTGCTAGAAGACAGAACTTCCTATTAGTGACTGCGGCGGTAATGTAGAGAATCTGGCGGATTAAACATTGAGATTTGGAACGTCGATGGCATAGAAGACAAAACTTCTGATCAGTGACTACGACGACAAGATAGAGGAAAATCTAGCGGATTAAACAAGAAAAATCGCTTCAATTAACTGTCGAAACACTAGTTGTTGGCGACAATTTCACAGTGAACCAGCAGTGGTGGTTACCAGCGACCATTTCAGTTATTTAAAATTCGCTCAGTGAACTAGATCTTCACAGTAGATAAACAAATGACAAGGGTTTGAAGCCCTAATCTTGAAAAACTATTACTTTCAATTATTTTTGGGTAAACAGATCTGATTTTCAGGGTCTGTAATTTTTGTAGAAGGCTATAAAGCCCATGATTAATTTATTGATAAAGGTTCGACTCCGGGGATTTATAAGCCCGTTCCATTATCAAGCGTCTCGTCTGGTTTATTCTAAATATAAGCTCTTTTGTTGTGATTTGTTTAGCCATCTCTTTCTTTACTGTGTTTATTGCCTGAATGTGCATTTAGGTCATTTTCAGATTTATTAAAAAGCCAATAGCTGTCATCCTATTGGTTATTTAGTGATATTTGATTTATAAATACCATCCTCAGCAGGATTTAGCCATTTATATGCATGTGTTATGTGTGTAAGTCTGCCAACCTGGTGAGTTCTCCATCCCTGCACCTTTTTGTCAAATTACTGAACAAGTTGTAACTAAAAGCCTTGTAAACGAGTGAGTTTCATGCATGTCTTGAGAGTGAGAGATTATATAGGTTATCTGGCTTGATCCATATTAGAAAACCCCTAAAAACAGTTTAAGTTACTAGCCATCCTCGAGCTACAACCTAGAGGAGTTTCCTGGAGTGATAACACATCTTATCTATGGAGTATCATCAACTTGATTATTAGTTGTAAGTGTTTACCTTCTATCCGCAAATCTTTGCCCTAGTTCAACTATAATTTAGGGCCATTAGCACAACACCTTGCATGCACATTTTTATTTCGTATTTTTGCACAACTTGAGGGTACAAGCAAGTCCTATAATAGTGAAATAGTAGAATATCAATATTTGGGATATTACAACTTTTTGATGAAGTGCATCTTTAGCTCAATTTGTTTGTTACATTTATGCTTAATTGGATCTTTGGCGAGCTTGATGGCACTTTGATTGTCACACTAGAGGATAGTCAAATGCTGCTATTGGAATCCAAACTCTAAAAGGATCTATTGAAGCCATAAGGCTTCTTGATTTGCATTAATGTGATGCCATACACGGATTTTGTCGAAGAAAGAGCAAGAGTTTGTTGTTTCTTGCAAGCCCATGTTACAAGTCTAAAACCAAGACTCAGAACATAACCTGCAATAGACTTCTGATCATGAGGGTTTCCAACCCAATCATAATCAATGAAGCCAACCAACAAAGGAGACCCCCCTGAACTATAATGTATCTCAAATTAAATTGTACCCTGGACATACTGAGGTATCGTTTTTTTTGCTTTCCAATGACTTTCATGGGTTGTTTGCATATACTGGATAACAAGACCAATAACAAAAGAAATATTAGGACACGCATGAGTAAAGTACAAGCGACTGCCAACTAACTGATGGTACAAGGTTGCATCTACTTTTTGTGTAGTGCAAGTGGCAATAAGTTTGACTCCAAATTGGAAAGGGAGATGGGGCTTGGTTGACAATCTTCCATGTAAAAGCAACTAGGAGAGTCACAATCATACTTAGATTGAGAAAGAAAAATTCCTTCTTTTGTTTGCAAGATATTGATGCTGAGAAAATAATGCAAATGTCCTAAGTTGGTCATTTCAATTTTCTTCTTAAGGCTGAATTTTACGCGGGTTAAAAGTTTAGGGTCACTACTAGTAAGAATAAGGGTGTCAACATAAAAAGCATGAATTATGAGATGGTTTCCTACTTTCTTGATATAGACATTAGTGTCAAAATGACATATAGAAAAAATTGTTTCAAGAAGAAAGCCATTCATTTTGACATACCAAGTTTGAGGAGCTTGTTTAAGGCCATAGAGAGATTTCTTAAGGTGACAAACAAGGCTGGAGTCATTCTGAACACAACCAAGAGGTTGTTCATGTCAATTTTATCTTTCAAATCCCTATGCAAGAAGGGGGATTTAACATCCATTTGATGGACCTCCCATTTATGTGAAGCGATAAGGGAAAGAACAAGGCAGATGGAGTTCATTTTGGCGATCGGGGCAAAAGTTCATTGTAGTTAATTCTTTCAACTTGGGAAAATCCTTTGGCAGCTAACCTTGCCTTAAGTCTTTCAATACTTCCATCTGATGCAAACTTAGTTTTATACACCCATTTACGTCTGACACGTTTTCTTCCTTTTGGAAGAAGTACAATATCCCAAGTATTGTTCGCTATTAAGGAATGATATTCTTAATTCATCGTTGCATCCCAATCTAGATTGCTAGAAGCTTTTGCAAACGTTTTTGGATCATGAGTCTCGGAAACTTAAGCCAAAAGAGAAGAGGCTTGCTGGAACTATGAACGTGTTCGGTGTTGATCTTTGGGATCACTGGAAAGATCACCATCTCCTTCACATATTCTATGGACCCATCTAAGAAACGATGGTGTTGGTGCATGTTCATGTTCAATGGACCCAATTGGAAGAAAGTGAGCAGGCAGAGTTGGATTCTCATCCTTAGCGTCATCATCTGAAGAAGTTGGAGTAGGATCACTAGCATTGAAGTTAGGAATAAGTGACACAATTGTCGAAGATGGCTCATAGGCCAAAGATGACACAATTGCCGAAATTGGCTTGCAGGTCGAAGATCGCACAATCATCGAATATGATTGTGCTTAGGTTAGTGCTCCACATAAAGTGCCTAGTAATCATCATAAGATGCCACAACAAGTGTCATATCATGCAAATATAGTAGAGCGCTTTAGTGCTATGTAATATCCCAAACTGATATTTTCTTCTTTGTATGGATAGGGTTTAGGTTTAGGTTTATAGTTTCAAGGTGTTGTAGCCTTTAGGTTTAAAAAAATCAATTTGCATGCAATATTAAGAGAGTACACAAACCCCAAAATAACAATAAGCTTGAATTCACAATGAAATTAACTGCAAAGACATACCGATATTAATAGCTTGAGTATTTGAGCAATATGCAACAAGCATGCATGACATGCAACAAGAGATAAGGTGAAAACGTGTTGCTTCTTCAGTGGTTGACACCCATGCAAGGAAAAACGTCCCACTCTGGAGGATCATCCTTTCGTAGATGCTTCAATACTTGGAGGAGGATACTGAGACTTTCTAGGTAGTGTAGTATGGTCTCCCTGAAGACTTTGGTGGACACATGCAACACTTTTGAGCCCTTCTTGGACACTAGCGAATTGTTTTGTCATGTCCCCATCCCAATAAGACTACTAGTTAACAATGTTTCACCAACCTACTAGTTCCCTAGGTTGAGGTAGAGGAATTAAATTTTGCAATTTTTGTACTTTGATTTTTATTCCTTATATTTCCGTAGGGGATATGTCTCGAGATTAAGCCATAAGACTTGGACTCATCGGGCATAGGAATTTGATTGTTTTCTTACACAACTTAGCATATTCTTTGTTGAGATGCTCGACCATTTAGTTTTTATTTTATTTTAATTACATAGATGCAATAAATAGTTGTTTAAACTTGCTCATTGATGCTCCTTCTTACAAGCAACAAAAGATCGAAGAATAATCAACATAGTTGGGAACGTGAAAATGTGGTGGGAATGTAATAAATGCAACATAGGTTACAACTTAAGCTCACTCGTATCATTGGTATAAGGGAGCTATGAGACCCAAGAGGACCTTAGTTTACCATCTACACATTAAATTGGGTCATATAAATAATAAATATGGAGAAAATAAAGTGGCATTGCTTCATGGAGACACTTGGAGGTTCATGGAGACCTTGGGTGGCTAGATTCCTCCCTACACTTGTCATGACCTACCCCCAAATTTGAAATTACGAGGAATGGAACGTTCTTGGGAAATGAAGAGGTGTCAAGTAACATATCATGAGCCAAAGGATTCAAATTGGTGAAGAGGAATAACTTCCATGGAAGAGGAAGATACTAGGAAGAAAATGTGTGCCACTTGGAGAGAGATTCCCTGCACTCTATGACAACAATGATGGAAGATTGTATGACAAAATCAGACCTGATTGCAGACCTATGACAATCTCACATGTCATGTATAAAAATAGCCACCAAGAGGGCGCATTTGGAGGTTAGTGGCAGCCATTCAAATTTGGAAGAGGATTGAGGTATGAGGAAGAGGACAAGTGTCATAGGGGTTACTAAATAACTAGGATGAGTTGGAGGAAACCTATGGAGGGGAATTCGACCTTTGAGGACCTTATGAGGATTATAAAAAGATGTCATGAGGAAGGAGAATAGATTTTGATCATTTGGAGAATTTGCCTTTGGCATCTTGGAAAGCACTAGCTTGTCCATTGCACGGTGAGTGCTCACTCTCCCTGCTAGTGAGCCAATTTCGAGGGAGTTGGATTCTCATCCAAATTGGCAGTTGGAGGGGCCACCTTGACCTCTCATTTGGAGCTAAATTTAGTGTTGTTATTGCAGATAGAAGGCTCATACAGTTCGTGATTCATCTCTTTCCCCATTCTTTCATCCCCCATCTCATTATTCCCTTGTTTTCACATGATGGCGCACTAGTGTGAATGGTGCTTGCGCTTTGTTGAGCTCAGTTGATGCCGAAGCATGGGTGAATGATGTTTGGCTTTGTAATATGTTCCCCATACTCTCTGTGTCGAATCAGCAGAAATACATATGCAAAATGCCCACATTTCCAAGTTATGGTTTGACTAGTTTCCATGTATTGGTTTCCATTTCGAAGGAGTTGTGTATCTGATTTGTATTGCGGAGTTTTTCTGATGTTAAATGTTGTTGAGTAGGCTATTTGTATGTTGTAGATGGTCTACATTCTTCATGCTCTGTTCTGAACCATTTCATGTACATTTTATGAGTTGAAGTAAAGCTATCAATGTCATTTCCCTTAAGCAATCTCACTGAAAAATTAGTATTCCAATGTGGAGCCTTATAACTAGTTTGTAGAACTTATAACCACATATAATGACAACCAATGAGGTCTAATATCAGTTTCCATACTATGTTTATCAATTTGGGAGGGCCGCATATGAGTTGGGAAGCCCTTTTTGCTTACACCCTAGGGGGAATTTCACCACAATTTACTAGTAATTTTGCCCTTTTTGCTAGTAACCCCAAATGAAGTTTCAGAGGTCTAAATTAGTGTTACAAATATCGCCGATATATCGTGATGTTAACTCACTGGCGATATATTGGCAATATATCGCCCTGATATTTTCCTGATTTTTTTGGGCGATTTTTCCTGATTTTATCGCGATATTTGCCGGTTTTATCACGATATTTGCCGATTTTTGGCGATATTTGCCGTTTTTTGGCGATATTTGCCGATTTTTTCAAATATATTGTGATTTTTTTCTTTTTTGTATTTTTTAATATTTTTGTATTTTTTATTTTGCCGATATATTGCCGATGTTTGCTGACATTTTTGCCGATAAATCCGATAATTTCTTTTTGGATCCTTGGCGATATATTCACCGACACGATATTTGTAACACTGGTCTAAACCTAGTTCTAAAGTGACCAGAGGGTCTGTTGAGAGGTATTAAGACTCACCATATCAGTCCATACCAAATTCAAGATCTTTTGTGTCATTTGGAACTCTAAGAGTCAAGACTATTTGAACCGAATTTGCCCCAAATTGTGCCTTTGTTTGGAAATTTCATATTGGGTCATTACATGTTTTCCTTTTGGATGGATGATGCCCCTTCCTCTCCACTTTTTTGCTGGTATCTTCGTTGGATGCGCAAAAGGTGGTCTGGCAATCAACCAGTATAGAGGTATGGTCCTTCTGAGGAGAATTGAAGTGACATGCAGAAGAAATAAGGAGTCTTTGGATCAAAACGAATTGTCCTCTGGATTTCCAATGCGCCTTGAGCAGTGAAGACGTGACTTCTGTAATAGCTTATTCCTTTGTATGCTAGATATTTGATGAACACTGGATGCTTTGAATTGCATATGATAGATCTGAACTACGTTGTTGGGAGCGGGGAGCGAGAGCGGGAGCGAAAAACGAAATTTTCAAAAGATTCTGTTTTGGGAGCGTTTTTTATATAATACATATTTTAATATATTTTGATGCATATATATTAAAAAAAACATGTATTATGCCAAATTAGCTATAGAAAACATAGATATAACCATTTAATACACATAACATCAATCATCTAGGAGCTATGACTTGTAACATTGTCATCAAATGATCAATCATCAACAACATCAACCTTCAAATTTCAACATATAATATTTGCCATCAACAAACTCTAACAGTCTAATAGATAACATCAACCATGAAATGAAACAAAGCATCATAATATTATATTCAATACCAAAGAGTTGTAAGATCATAAGATGATAAGAATCAAGATGCAATCAACAATTTAAAGTTCAAACTTCAAAGTAGGCTATAATGTTTACAAAATAGGCCATAATAAACATGAAATACAAAGTACTATGATAGTATCTAGTAATCTACTAAGTTCTCCTCTTGCCACAAGAAACTTCCAATTTTTTTTCTCGTGTTCTAGGTGGAATAGGAGCTGCTGGAAGTGATCGTGGAACACGAGAAGAAGATGAATGGCACCCATGGATTGTTGGACGTTGTGAAGCTAAAGGCAAAACTCATGCATTTGGAAACCTGCTGGTGGTTGGGGGTGGCATCTCCGATGTATGAATTTGATCACCCTCATGATCACTTGATAGTTCATCCTCCAAGCGCTCTAATGCAATGGCTCCATCCTCCACGTTAGCCTCCTTTAGATTGTTGTCCCAAGTCAAAAAAGTTCTATCATTTTTGGTCGCTTCACAATAATGGGACAACGGCCCCAAGTTGTAGTGCTCATACACAAAAATTTCGACCCGTTCTATATTCAAACTATTTCTCTTGACGTTGTGGATGAAGTTGTAGGTGCTCCAACACCTCTCTGCAGAAGAACTATTGACAACTTGTGAAAGCACCCTCATCGCCAATTTATGCAATAATGTGGCACCACTGCTATACATGTTCCACCAGCAAATAGGATCCAACCTCTCTCGATCTTTGGTTGCATACAAGGTACCAAAGACTCCATGTTCACTGATGTATTGGCTCGATTCACTCCGTACTTGAGCACAAGGGACCAACTTGTCTAATGCAAGCATATACCCATTTTGCACCTCTGGATCTGTGTGTGGTCTTTTCCTAACTCCACCGCTAGGTGCAGGTTAGGCCAACCAAGATGGAGAATAATATTTTGGGGTAAGGACATATGCAAGGGCATGGAGTGGAACATTCCAATTATCCCACCTTTTGACCACATGTTTATGAATATGGTTTGTAATGTTTCGTTTTGATAAAAAGGGAATAACTGAGGACTAATAACACTAGGAGCAGAAAGGTACATCAATTCAATATTATTAAGTCATCAGTGTAGTAAGAAGTCCATCAGAGTTCATATCATAAAGCATGCAGAGCATGTAAGCCTTATTTCTTCAGTGTTAAAGTCAACATGAAATTAGAATTGCATGCATGCAAAAGTGAAGCGTAAACCCTAAAAGTGACATGCAAACCCTAAAAGTACATGCTATTCTATTTAAGAAGGGTTATTGGACCAAAGAGATCATCTATGATTATTGTTGATTGATTTTGGAGTTTCGAGCAGCAGCACAACGTGCAGCCGCGACAGTTGGGGTTGGAGACGGTGTCTTCAGCCAGCGAGGGTTCGACAGTGAAACATCTGCCCTAGTCTCTTATTGGGATAGATCATCTAGGTTTATCCACACCACTCATCATATACTTCAGTATTCGGAGATCTAGCACATTCCGATGGATTATTGGCATATCCACGTTTTGCAGCCGAAAGTAGCGGAGAAACCACAGAAGAATTCGCTGGGACCACAAAACCTAGTCTTTCCTCCGCATGTCAGCTTCCTCTTTCTCAGCAGGCCTATCCTACGACATACAGTGATTATCAACCATCAGTTTGCTCATCTGGAGCAACTATCAACAAATAGAGAGCTTGGGGGGCGTGAGTAGCAGAACCACAAAACAATTCGCTAGGGCACTTAGAGGCTGCCAAACTTCTGCATGTGACAGTCTATCTCTCTGGCATCATCAGGCGGATAAGCCCACAAAGTTTTAGCCTAATCTGACCTCTCCTCCTACAAAAACGTCATCTTCAGTCTGGAGGGTGCTTACGGTACTGCGGGGCGGTAACACCGGAGGAAAGTAGCACTGCTAGCCCACCTATCCAGATCTTTATGCATGCAGCTATCTTTGGAGTCATTATCAGCCAAAATATCAGTGGTAAGTGTTAATTTCTCTCTGCAAACCCGAGCCCTAATTCAGCTACATTTTAGGGCAATTTTGCATGCCAAGTTTGCATGCACCGTTATTTCATATTTTTGTATAAGACCGAGTGTGAGAGTCAACACTACAATAGAACATTAGAGAATATCAATATTTGGGATATTACAGTGGTATCGGAGCATGTTCCTGGTCAACTGTGGGCATGCAAAAGTGTAAATGAATTCAGAAAATCCATACAACATTACTTATTGGAGACAGAGGTTTAGAAACAGTGATATAGAGGAGAAGAGGAGTTAGAGGACATAGATTTGGGGGACAGAGAGTACCAGTTTGGAAAGGGAAAAGAAACAATGACTGATGATGATAAAACAATTTTCATTAGTCTCATATCAGCCATAAAAGAACTCACTACTAGGGAAAAAAATGATAAGTACCTTCAGGCAAATGACAGAGAAAAATGGGCCCACCCCACACAGTCCCTTGTTTCCCAATAGTGATAGGGTATCCACCTGTAGTAGTGGGGAGCACTTACATACCAACATGCAAAGCCATCCCCATATATACAACAAGCCTGCTCGACCTACCATGCCTCAATTCTTAGATAGTCCAGCTGCAGTGCCTCTAGCACTAGTAGAACCAGAAGAATCCATGAGTGCCTATTTGAGAGAGTATAGAGCTTTAGGAGATGGCTTCCATTCAGCCATGACCTTCACTTACTTCTGCCACTTTAAAAGTAAGAACAAACCCAGAGCTTACAATAGGCCATTCACCCAGAACTATGAGTTACAATGCATCGTAGGGAAACTGACTATCCCTACCTTTGAGGGTACCCGGGGTGGCCCAGCCCGTAATTGGGTGCAGAAGTTGGATACATACTTCCAACTCAACCCCATGATTGAGACAGATGCCATTAAATTGGCTACTTTGCATTTGGATGGAGAAGCCCATGAGTGGTGGTACCATGGGTTAGTGACACTGGGTCACAATACCATCACATCGTACCCAGATTTTATACAGAGGCTCATTGAGCGGTTTGATCGGAAGGACCTTGAGGTACACTTTAGAGAGCTGGCACAACTCAAGCAAACAGGTAGTGCAGATGCATTTATTTCAGAGTTTCAGAGGATAGCAGTACATGATGAGGATGTGCATGAGGAGATAGCATTAGAGCCATCTTGTGAGTTTAGCAACACAAGCACATTCGCTAGTCGGATTGTGGACAAGCCGTGAGATGAGTTGGAGTTGGTACACACTTCATCACCTACAGTAGGGGCCCAGACAGTTATGCTAGGCGAAATACATGAGGTACAAGGCAATGAGAACAGCAGTCGAGACAGTGAGCAGTCACACATGGAGGTTAGGGAGAATTTATACAGTCATGAGATAGAGTTTCCAGATGATAGTCACCGAAAGAAGATTGAACGTGTTAAAGAAAGCATTCTAGCAATGAAAGAGAGGACCAAGATACTTCGGAACACCATATTACAACGAGATGTTGAGCTTACAGCTCTTCGAGTTGTATGTGCCGAGTCAGCGGTCAGGCTTTCTAGTATTGAAGAGCAGCTGGATTACTTGATGGGGTAGCAGAAGAAACATACTATTGCATTTCAAAACAATCTTCTTTAGGAGTACATAGACAAGGCTTGCGGTAGCTTGAGTCCACATTTGCATAATGGCGGATGCTTTTTACAGGTTGGCCAGGATCGAGAAATTGGGCAGCAGTATATGAGCATTCCAGTTGAAATCAGAAGGGCAGGATGTCAGCTTGGTAAGATTATTCCTTGTGATGGTGCTTATGGACGAGGTCCTTTTCGGGGGTTGGATTGGAGAGAGATTACGAGTTGGTGTCCTATTGAGTGGGCGATTCTTGAGAAGACATTCCTAGCCAAATGTATAGTCCCACAAGAGCCTTTGGATATTTGGGATGAAATATGCACAAGTTTGCATTGGGAGGTGGGAGACCTTATGAGGGGTGGATACAGTGTTCACTGATGGTGTTACTTGGGAGTCTATAGGATGCCCCTTGTGTCGATACTACGCAGGTTAGCGGTGGATGCATTTTGACTTTTACAATTCTCAGATTGATTGGGGACCCTACAATGACAGTGATTGGCAGTTTAGTGATTGCTAAAGGATGCTTTCAGGAGGTCTCTTTTGATGGTTTCTTGTTTACACCGTGGTTAGTCACTCTACTTATAGGAGGCTTCCATGGGACATTTTGTGATGGTATTGTGCAGTGCAGTGCTTTGAGCAGAGGGTGCTACAAATCTCCTAGGATAATTTGGGACCCTGGGATGATCCTCGGATTCAGTTGGTTTAGTTGATTGATTGTGGATTTGCGTTGGCATTGCTTGAGGACAAGCAATCTTTGGCGGGGGAGGACTGTAATGTTCCGTTTTGATAAAAAGGGAATAACCGAGGACAAATAGCACTAGGAGCATAAAGGTACATCAATTCAGTATTATTAAGTCATCAGTGTAGTTACTAGTAAGAAGGCCATTAGAGTTCATATTATAAAGCATGCGGAGCATGTAAGCCTTATTTCTTCAGTGCTAAAGTCAACATGAAATTAGAATTGCATGCATGCAAAAGTGAAGCGTAAACCCTAAAAGTGACATGCAAACCCTAAAAGTACATGCTATTCTATTTAAGAAGGGTTATTGGACCAAAGAGATAATCTATGATTATTGTTGATTGATTTTGGAGTTTCGAGTAGTAGCACAACGTGCAACTGCGACAGTTGGGGTTGGAGACGGTGTCTTCAGCTAGCGAGGGTTCGACAGTGAGATATATGCCCTAGTCTCTTATTGGGATAGATCATCCAGGTTTATCCACAACGTTCATCATATACTTCAGTATTCGGAGATTTAGCACATTTCGAAGGATTATTGGTAGATCCACATTTTGTAGCCCGAAGTAGCGGGGAAACCGCATAAGAATTCGCTGGGACCACAAAACCTAGTCTTTCCTCCGCATGTCAGCTTCCTCTTTCTCAGCAGGCCTATCCTACGGTATACAGTGATTATCAGCCATCAGTTTGCTCATCTGGAGCAGCTATCAGCAAACAGAGAGCTTGGGGGGCGTGAGCAGCAGAACCACAAAACAATTCACTAGGGCACTTAGAGGCTGCCAAACTTCTGCATGTGACAGTCTATCTCTCTGGCATCATCAGGCGGATAAGCCCACAAAGTTTCAGCATGATCTGACCTCCTCCTACAAAAACGTCATCTTCAGTCTGGAGGGTGCTTATGGTACTGTGGGGCGGTAACACCAGAGGAAAGAAGCACTACTAGCCCACCTATCCGGATCTTTATGCATGCATCTATCTCTGGAGCCATTATCAGCTGGAATATCAGTGGTAAGTGTTAATTTCTCTCTGCAAACCCTAGCCCCAATTCAACTACATTTTAGGGCAATTTTGCATGGCAAGTTTGCATGCACCGTTATTTTGTATTTTTGTATAAGACTGAGTGTGAGAGTCAACACTACAATAGAACATTAGAGAATATCAGTATTTGGGATATTACATGGTCATACAAGATTGCATCTCTTTGCTCAACAATGTCTTTGATATGACCAAGCATGCTATCCATTTGCTCATACACCTCCCCAATCACCAGCTGATCTGTATCTGCAAAACGAATCATATAATAAACGGGCTTGGTGAACTGTAGAACATATTTAACCTGTGCCTAGAACTGACCATCAAGAACGGTGTCCTCCACCTCCTGAAAGTCATGTCTATCAGATGCGCTGGGAGCGTCGCTCCCTCATTGCTCCCTCAATGATTCTGAGGATGAGCAGGGTGCATTTTTTCCCCCAGGAATCGCGATTCCCAAAAACGTTCCGAGGCGGAATCGATGAGGAACTGCGATTCCTCATCGATTCCTCCTCGAGCACGAATCGGGAGTGATTCGTGGGGGTCCCTAGTGATTCCCTGCAACCTTGGGTTTGAATGATCTATCCGGTAAGTGATTAGGGCAGATAAATTTCGTTGCCGAAAACACGTGTTAGTTGAAGACTCACGCCCTCAACCCCAACTTGTTGCTGCGGCTACTGCTATTGTTGCTCTTGAAACCAATCTCAAAAGTGAATAATAATAATAGATATCTTTTTGGTTCGACTTGTCTTCTTTCATAGCTTTTAGGGTTTGCATGACTGAACTTTTGCATGAATGCAATCTAATTGCCCAGTGCGCATGGAAGGTGAAATAAGGCCTGCATGCTCCGCATGCTTTTTGATATCTTCTTCGATGGCCTTCTTTAATATACTGGTGACCTAATAATACTGAAGAATTGGTCTTTTTTGCTCCCGGTATAGATAGTCTTCAGTCAATTCCCTTTTTCATTGAACCCGCTCAAACCTATGGGAATTAAATAGGTTAATGGGTGTCTTAGATGCTTAGTTAGAAGAGGACATTACAGTCCTTCCTGCTTGAAATTGCTTGTCCTCAGGCGACTGTAAACTAGGATGCTGCAATACCTGTTCTCCTTCCCATGTGGCATTTTCAATAGGTAATTCTTTCCATTACCAAGTATTCACGATTTATCCTGTTTCTGAGTTTCCTTTCTCGAACCTGTAGAATTTTTCTGGAATCAACACTAGGAGTCCTTCATCATCTAACGAAGGTAACTTGGTGGATGGAGCGATGTGTTGCCCCATTGTTTTCTTGAGGTTTGATACATGAAATACATTATGGATTTTACTCTCCTCGAGAAGCTCGAGTTCAAAAGCCACCTCCCTAATCTTTCTGACTACTTTGTAAGGACCATAGAAGCGAGGCTTCAGTTTCTCTGCTCCTTTTTTCTCGAGTGAAGATTGTCTATACGGTTGTATCTGTAAGTATACCAAGTCTCCTACCTCAAAATTGCGCTCGACCCTGTGTTTGTCTGCATACAATTTTTGTTGGTTCCCTGTTGTTTGTAAATTTTCTTTTAGTACCTTGAGAATATCTTGACTGTCCTGTGTCCAATCTTTTGCCTAAGGTGCTTTGGTATCTTTGAAGACTATATTTGCAAGTTTAGCGCCTCATAGTCATATAGAGCCTTGAAATGAGTCATCCTAATAGACATATGGTGTGGGGTATTATAGCAGTACTCCCCCAGATGTAGCCATTTAGTCCATGTACTTTGTTGCCTTGCTACATAATTTGTTAAATACCCCTCAATCCATTTGTTGACTATTTTTGTCTGTCCGTCACTCTGAGGATGATAACTTGTGCTAGTAGTTAATTCCGTCCCTACTAATATGAAAAGCTCCTGCTAGAAGGCACTGGTGAATTTACTGTCTTGGTCATTGACAATAGTCTTAGGTAGTCCGTGTAGTCTAAAAACCTCTTGAAAACACAACTCTGCTACCTGTGATGCAGAATAATCAGAAGGAATAGCAAAGAAATGAGCAAATTTTATCATCCTATCTACTACCATGTATAAGCAATCTCGTCCCTGTACCTTGGGCAAACCTGTACCGAAATCCATCAAGATGCTTTCCTATTTATGCTCGGGTATAGGTAATGGCTGAAGTAACCTTGCTAGATGAGTGTGTTCAACTTTATTCTGTTGGTAGGTACTGCACTCTTGAACATGTTGCATTACATCCTCCTTGAGGCCTTTCCTTGAGAACCTCTCTCGAATCTGTCTGTAAGTTTTCAAGAAACCTCGTTGTCTTGATAATGGTGAATCATCTGAAGCATGTAATTTTTTTTTTTAAAAGTTGATGTGGGGACTAGGTAGATCCTATTCTTGTAGTAAATGATGTCATCGATTACCCTGTATCTGTCATCCTGTATTTGTCTGTCTAATAACTCAAGTAAATTTATTTTTAGAATATTCAACCAAGAGATGAGACCTCCAATCTGTAGATATGCTCATGAGCGATAAGGAGGCTGGCCGTCTAGATAATGCATTTGCTACAACATTGTTCTTCCCCTTAACATATTCGATCTTGAGTCATAAGCTTGGACCTTGTTAACCCATTTTTGTTGCCTTTAATTTAACTCTTTTTGTTATATGAAGTATTTGAGGCTGTTGTGATTCGTCTTAATTTTAAACCTGCTTCCTACCAAATACTGCCTGAATTTTGTTAAGGCGTGTAAGATTGCTAGCATTTCCTTGTCATATATAGAGTAGTGGCGTTCATAATCTTTAAGTTGTCTATTTTCAAAGGCGATCGAGTGGTGGTTCTGTATCAGTACTTCCCCTATTTCCTTCCCCTGAAGCATCGCACTCTACTACAAATGGTTTAGTTAAGTCAGGTAATACCAAAATGGGACATGAGCTCATAATCTTTTTCATCATTTCAAATGTTTGTTGTGCCTCTTCTGTCCGGCTGATTGCCCCTTTCTTTGTAAGATCTGTGAGGGGTGCTGTCAATTGTGAAAACCCTTTAACACACCTCCTGTAATAAGTGCAAAGGCCCAAAAATCCCTTCAATTATGTTACATTTTTTGGTGTAGGCCAATCCAAAATAGCTCTAATTTTTTCCATATGAACCTCTACTCCATTGGTACTTATTTATTACATGCCCTAGATATAACATTTCTTGCATACCAAACTCACATTTAGACATTTTGGCATATAGGGTTTGTTCTTCTAGAATTGCTAGTACTTCATCTACGTGTCTCAAATGTTCTTCCCAAGTTTTACTGTATATTAAAATGTCATCAAAGAAAAAAAGATTGAAAAGTTGTCGGTGCATTTGTGAGTCCAAAAGGCATGACTAAGAATTCATAAAGACCAAAGTGGCAACGAAAAGCTGTCTCGAGAAGTACTTTGCCCTCTGTAATTCATCCATCAACTCATGAATTCTGGGAATGGGGTACCTGTTATTGATAGTTTTCTTGTTGAGGGCCCTGTAATTGATACACATTCGTAATGTGCCATCTTTCTTTTTTACCAATACCAGTAATGATGCAAATGGGCTAGAACTTGGTTGTATGTAACCTAATTCTGGTTATTCTCTTATTGTTTTTTCTATCTCATCTTTGTACCTTTTGGGATGCCTGTATGGAGTGGTGATATGGGTTCTCTCCTCTAACTCAATGATATGCTCGAACCCTTTGTCGAGCAATCGACTTGCTGGAAGATCTTTAAATACCCTTTCATGCTTCTGTAGCAAGGCATGCATATCTGTTAGATGTTGTGTGTTGTTATCTAGAGGTTTTTGAAAAGTGACAAAACATTCGACTGACCACTCTATCTCTCCCTGTCTGAGCATTGCCTCCATCCTGTGTGATGATACTGGCATTGGGGGGGTAAGTGTTCATGCCCCTCAAGACTACTTTCTTTCCATCCTGTCCCTGGAATTCCATTTCCATGGTCTTATAGTCAATAGTATACTTCTCTATAGAATAGAGCCATTGAACCCCTAATACTACATTTGTTTCTGCTACATTGACCACCTAAAAGGAGTCTGTCATATTATAGTTTCCCAGTGTGACATTTAGTTTGGGAATCCAATGGTTGCACTCCATGCTGTTATTGCCCGCTATTGCTACCGTGAACCCTTCGAATTCCTCTGTCTGGATACCCTGCTTAGCCACCCATGCAACATCTATAAAGTTGTGGGTCGCCCCACCATCAATCAACACACCTACCCTGTGGCCCTGTATTACTCCTCTGACTCGAAGAGTGAAATTTGGGTACTCTCGACATTGTAGCAATAAATTGACTCTTGGGCTCTTTGGAGTGACTCCTCCTTTGCTGCTCTAAGCTTCTTAGCTGCTCCCTGTTCAGGCTCATCCTTGTCTTCTTTATTATTTGAGTAGACTTCTATGTAGTGTGCTTTATCTCTCCCTGCGCACCTGTGACCTGGGACCCATGGTTCCTGCCAAGTGAAGCATAATTTCTTTCTTCTGAGTTCCTTCCTAGTGTCATCATCCATCCAATTTTTCTTCGACCATTCTTGCTGGAAGGGTTTCTTATCTATATATTTATGTGGGAAATTTGTCTTAACCAGAATGTTCTTTGGAACCGAATCTTGTAAGTCCCGGGTTCTATTAATGGTATCTTGTAAAGTGGATGGTTTGTAGGCTTTCACCCACCCACGTAAAGGCTCAGTCAAAGCTTTTGTAAATAACATAACCAATCTTCTCTAGGATACATCGGTCATCATAACTGCCTCTCTCTGAAACTTTGAAATAAAGGCCTTGGCACTACTGGCCTGTTTGAGCTGAGTTAGCTCTCTAAAATGCATCTCAGAATCCCTCTTATCAAACTACTCCATGAGGCTCTTTGTGAAATCACTGTATGAAGTGATGGTGTTGTGACCCAGCGTCACTAACCCATGGTGCCACCACTCATGAGCTTCTTCGTCTAGATGTAATGTAGCCAATTTAATAGCATCAGCCTCTGTCATAGGGTTTGGTTGGAAATAAGTATCCAACTTCTGGACCCATATTCTCGTTGGACAACATCGAGATCCATCAAAATTGGGAATGGTCAACCTTCCTACCGTCTTTTGCAATTCATAGTTCTGAGTAAATGCTCTATTAAAATTTCTTGGTCGATTCCTACTTTTCATATTGCAAAAGTCGGAAAATGACATAGTTGAGTGGAACTCATCTCCCAAATCCTTGTATTCCTGTAGATATGCCTCAAATGGTTCAGTTGGTTCAGCTGGTATGATTGGTCCTGCGATGGCATTTTCCAGAAAGTGAGGCATGATAGGTCTGGAAGGATTATTGTATATATGAGGAGTGTTCTGCATACGAGTGTACTCATGTCTCCCACTATTGTTGGTGGATCCTTTGTCACCTGGTGAAATTGGTAGATTGTTCTGACTCTGCTCTGGTTTAATAACCAACCTGTTTATAGCATGTAACATGTTTTTCTGTCCCTTGGCCAAGTCATTTAAGGCACTAACTAGTCTCTGGAATGCCATCTTGTCTTCATCTTCCCCTGTTCCCTTTCCTCTATTAGAGTGTATCCTTGTTGTGTCCACGTTCGAATCTATGTCTTCCAATTTAATCTCTTCTAACTCTAGATCCTCTGTGTACCTGGCCTTTCTTCTTCTATATGTCGCAAAAGCAGTGTCCTATGGATTCATTTATTGTTCATGTTCAAGCCCACAACTGGCGAGGAACATGCTTTGATACCGTTGTAATATCTGAAACTGATATTTTCTTATTTATATGGATAGGGTTTAGGTTTTGGTTTATAGTTTCAGGGTGTTGTAGCCTTTAGGTTTGATAAAATCAATTTCCATGCAATATTAAGAGAGTACACAAACCCCATGTTATCTCCCAAATTAAAATTATTTTGACAGTAGGAAGAATTTGCTTTATGTAATGAAAGATACGAGGATGCATAACGAATTGAAGGTCTCTGTTTTTGATGTGGTTGAAAAATTTGGAAGTTTTAGCTTTCGGTGGCTTAGGCGAGGCTTGTAATAGCTCATTAGCCACCGAAAAGCTATGTTTCGGCAGCTAACGGTTGAACGAGGGATAAAGGTAAACCACCAAAAGCGGCCTGAGCGACTAGAATTAAATCAACACTTTCGGTGGCTTAGGCGAGATTTCAAATGACTCATTAGCCACCGAAAAGTGTTGCTTTCGGCAGCTTAGGGAGGAGACCAGGAGGCAGGTTAACCGCCGAAAGCAAGCAGCAAGCGATATTAGTAAAGGTGGTTTCGGTGGCTTAGGCAAGACTCAGAACAACTCATTAACCACCGAAACGTGATGCTTTCGGCAGCTTATCGAACAATTCAATGCAGATTTTAACCACCGAAAGCAGGAAGATAAGTGTCGAAGAAAAAGTGCTTTCAGTGGCTAGGGTGAAGGATCAAACGTTTCATTAGCCACCGAAAGCTATCTTTTCGGCGGTTTGCAGACAAATTCAGGAAGATTGTTAACTACCGAAAAGACAAAATAGGGAAACAGTTATAAAATAGTCAAATCACACCTCGTCAGCAGGATGAACAATCAGTGGAGGGCGTGACAAACCACCGAAAAGACTTGAGCCTGCATAACCGCGTGTGCAAATAAGTTAAAGAGGTCGTTATAAAACTGGCAAAGGACTGATAGGATTGGAAACCCTCAGTTTTCTTCCACCTGTCCAAAATAACACCGGAGCAAACCCACCGAGTATCTAGGCCGATGTGTGATATGATTGCTTGGGAAAGGAGATCGAGAGGATCAACTGCTTCCATCACCGTATGATTTCAGCACCCATCATGACAGAACAAACCCTCATAATCAGTGGCAAAGGACTCCAACACATTTCACTCTCGAGTTTGTCATTCCTCTCCACCAGGAAAAGCATCTCTGAAGGAGCAGCCTGCTAACACACTGTATACAAAACTGAGAATTATTTTGCAGGTACCTAGGAGAGGCACTCGTCAAGATGAAGAAGGGAGGACCTGCTCTTAGGCAGGAGTTGGGTGATATTAGTTATTTGGAAGCACATCCAGAGGTCTGTAAACTCTTCCAAGAGGTTGGTTGCTACAAGTTTTGTGAAAAAAATACAAGGCTCCCATCAGCAGGTAGCTGAGGCGTTTTGTAATGTCCTCTTCCGATTAGGCCTTGAGTCCCAAAACCGCTAACCTATGTGATTCCTGTGGGTTCGAGCGGTTACTGACAGTTAGGGAATCATCTAAAGACTGATGCCATCTATAGAAAATCTAGGGCATCATCATTAGGTCAATAAGGGCCATCGAGACCAAAGGCCACCTTCGTGCATGCCATCTAAGCATTATTTAATGATGCATGCACTCATTTAAGTCTCCATATGCATGCATGCAAGTCAACTACAAATTAGAAGATAAAGTGACCTAATTAGGTCAAAGATTAGGGTTTTCGCAGTTGAAAGTTATAAAAGGAGGATAAAGCGAAATGAGACTTCACTTTTGATGATTATTATTTTAGGAGCTCTTGAATAGCAGCACAACAGTTGGGGTTGGAGACCGAGTCTTCAGCTAGCGGGGTTTCGGCAGTGAAACATCTGTCGTAGTCTCATTCAGGGTAAGCCATATAGGTTCACCATTTGCTCTTACATTCATTCATAGTTATCCAGTATACGGTATAGATTGTTGCAGGGACACGTGTGCAGCCGTAAGGGGGTTTTCAGCGAGAAAGCCCTAATCAGTCGCTTGGTCTTCAGATCTCAGTTTACTTCGAAACTCGGGCACCATTCTCATCATCGACACCTTACTCCGGTACTCGGTGATTATTAGATCCGACCGTGCTCATCCGGAGCAGTTATCAGCTATTTCGGGATCAGGGGGGGCGTGAGCAGCTGTCTCTCTGGAACAATTCGCTAGCCTGCCTAGAGACCTCCGAAACTCCGCATGTACCAGGCATTCTCTCCGGCATGGGAAGGCTATTGGTCCTGCAAATCGGCAGCTCCATCGGACACCTCCTTCACTGAAAACGTCACCCTTATTTGATTTGGGGTTCTTGTTGCTGGGGTTTCACCGGAAGCAGAAGATATCAGTCCATCTCCGATTCAGTTCTTGATGCTTGCATACTCTCTTAGGAGTAGTCCGGCCATTCGGTGGTAGGTGTTCATTCTATCTCACAAACCCTAACCTTAATTTTTGCTATAAAATAGGGAGTTTTGCATGGCAGTTTGCATGCCTGGTTGTATCAGCATAATTGCATAGGAATAGAAAATATCAGGATTTGGGATACTATAGTGGTATCAGAGCTATCTTCTTGGCCAGTTGTGGGCTGAAGAAATGAAACATAGATGAATACAGAAGGAGACTCTTTTGTAACCTATAGAAGGAGAAAGAGTAGATACACAAGGGAATTTGAGGATATCCAACTAGAAGATACCAATTCAGACATGGAACAAATAGGTATACACTCGGATAGGGGAAAAGGAACGGGAGAAGAGGAGGATAGGATGGAGTTTCGCAACTTAGTCTTTGCATTGCAAGACTTAGCCAAAGGGCAAAATTATGTGCTCAATGCAATCAATAGATTATCGACGAAACCGGAAATAGGTATCAACAGTACACCTCCCTCACCGGTAGATCGGGGATCTACAAGCAGCAGTGGAAAGGTTGCGTACATTAATATGCAAAATACTCTGCACATATATAGCAGACCTTCCAACAGGCCTACCATGCCTCACTTCTTGGCAGATACAGTAGGTGGTCCAGTCATGCAGGTAGAACCTAGTGAGCCTTTTGGGGCTTATTTACAGGAGTATAGAGACTTAGGGGATGAGTTTCATGCTGCCATGTCTTTTTCAGATTTCTGCAACATGAAGAGTAGGAACAGGTCCAGGAATTTCAACAAGGGTTTCAATCACAACTATGAGTTGTAGAAGACCTTGGGCAGGTTGACCATCCCGAACTTTGATGGGACTCGCGGAGGATCAGCGAGGATATGGGTTCAAAAGTTGGATACCTATTTCCAACTCAATCCCATGACAGAGACAGATGCCATTAAACTTGCTACACTTCACTTAGACGAAGAAGCTCACGAGTGGTGGTACCACGGATTGGTGACATTGGGTCACAACACCATACACTCCCACGGTGAGTTCACTCAAAAGCTCATAGAGAGGTTTGACAGGAAAGATCCAGAGATATATTTCAGGGAGTTGGCTCAACTCAAACAGACTGGTAGTGCAGAAGCTTTCATCTCAGAATTTCAGAGGATAGTAGTCATGGTAATAGATGTGTCAGAGAGCAGGTTGACTATGTTATTCACAGAGGCCCTCACAGAGCCACTACGGGGATGGGTGAAAGCCTACAAACCCCTCACTTTGCAGGATGCCATTAGCAGAGCCAGAGATCTTCAGGATTCAGTCCCCAAAAACAAGTTCCCGCAGAAAACCAATTTTCCTGTTAGGGACAAGGACAAGAAACCTTTCCAGCAGGATGTTCCCAAGAAAACATGGTTAGACGAGGACACTAGGAAAGATTTGAGAAGGAAGAAACTATGCTTCACTTGTCAGGAACCATGGGTATGAGGACACAGGTGTGCAGGGAAGGCGAAGGCTCACTACATTGAGGTATATTCGGACAGTGATGAGGATGACTATGAGCAGGAAGCCACAGAAGAACTACGGGCAACTGAGGAGGAATCACACCAAGGTGATACACCAGAGGGAGTCATTGCTACATTATCTGGAGTACCAAGATTCCATACTCTCAGGGTCAAGGGAGTAGTACAGGGTCACAGAGTAGGAGTATTGATTGATGGGGGAGTAACCCACAATTTCATTGACTCCGCTTGGGTAGCCAAGAGAGGTATTTAGACCGAGAAGTTCGAAGGATTCATTGTAGCAGTAGCCGAGAACTCCAGCATGGAGTGCAACTACTGGGTTCCAAAATTGAATGTCACCTTAGGTAACTATCAGATGACAGATTCCTTCTACGTAGTGGATGTATCGGATACTCATGTAGTATTGGGTGTTCAGTGGCTTTATTCTATAGGGAAATACACTACAGACTACAGGGCAATGGAAATGGAATTCCAAGGGCCAGACGACAAACGGGTAGTTTTGAGGGGCATGAACACTTATCCCCCAAAACCAGTCTTATCACAGAGAATGGAGGTAGTACTCCGACAGGATGATATAGAATGGGCTGCAGAATGTTTGGTCACCTTTAGGAAACCCCCAGAGACCAGCACACAACACTCAAGTGACATTCAAACCTTGCTACAAAAATATGAAAAGGTTTTTCGGGACCTTCCATCAGGTAGACCGCCAGACTAAGGTTTTGAACACATCATCGAGCTAGAGGAGGGGATACAAGCAGTCATCACCACTCTTTACAGGCATCCCAAAAGATACAAGGATGAGATTGAGAAAACAATCAAAGAATTACTGGAGCTTGGATATATTCGGCCCAGTTCTAGCCCCTTCGCATCCTCAGTAGTATTGGTCAAAAAGAAGGATGGTACACTGTGAATGTGCATCGATTATTGAGCACTATACAAAAAGACCATTAAGAGCAGGTATCCCATTCCCAGAATTGACGAACTCATGGATGAGCTTTGGGGAGCTAAATACTTCTCCAAAATTGATCTTCGCTCGTGATACCATCAGATCAGGGTAAGGGACCAAGACATCTCCAAAACAACTTTTCGCTGTCACTATGGTCACTATGAGTTTTTGGTCATGCCCTTTGGACTTACCAATGCTCCAGCCGCTTTTCAGTCATGCATGAACCACACCTTCAGAGCACAGCTACGTAAGTTTTTGCTAGTATTCTTTGATGACATCCTGATTTACAGCAAAACATGGGAAGAGCATCTAAAATACCTGGACGAAGTACTGAGTATTTTAGAAGAACATTGGCTTTATGCGAAAATGTCCAAGTGTGAGTTTGGCATGAAGGAAATGCTGTACTTAGGACACATAATCAATGCAGAAGGAGTACAGGTTGATATGGAGAAAATCCGAGCTATCAGAGATTGGCCTGCGCCAAAAATAGTTACAGAATTGAGAGGTTTCTTGCGTTTGTGCACTTATTACAGACGGTATGTTAAGGGATTCTCCCAATTTGCAGCACCCCTGACAGATCTCACAAAGAAGGGAGCGTTCACTTGGACAAACTTAGCACATAAAACTTTCGAGGAGATGAAGGTTATTATGAGTTCCTGTCCAGTTTTAGCATTACCAGACTTCTCACAACCCTTTGTAGTAAAATGTGATGCCTCAGGGGAAGGGTTAGGAGCAGTGTTGATGCAAAACCACCCCCTTATTGCATTTGAGGGCCGTAAACTGAAGAACTACGAGCGCTATTACTCCATATATGACAAAGAAATGCTAGCCATCTTACATGCTCTCACAAAATTCAGATAGTACCTGGTAGGCAGTAAGTTTAAAATCAAAATCGATCATAACAGCCTCAAGTATTTCTTGGAGCAAAAGGAACTGAATGAGCGACAGCAGAAATGGGTCAGCAAAGTACAAGCCTATGATTTCGAGATCGAGTATGTAAAAGGTAAGAATAATGTAGTAGCTGATGCATTATCCAGGCGTCCCGCCTCATTATCTCTCAATAGTATATCCACAGATTGGAGGGCACTTCTCTTAGTAGAATACTCCAAAAGTAAATTCGCTTGCGAATTATTGGACTGGCAAATTTAGGATGACAGGTATAGGATTGTTGATGACATCATCTATTACAAAAACAGGATATACCTCGTCCTAGAATCCACATTGAGGAAAAAGATCATTCAGGCAGCACATGATTCTCCTTTATCAGGGCATCAAGGTTTCTTAAAGACCTACAGGCAGATCCGAGAGAGGTTCTCATGGAAGGGCCTTAAGGGGGAAATTATGCAACATGTATGGGAATGTAGCATCTGTCAGCAGAACAAGATTGAGAACACCCATCCAGCAGGGTTACTCCAGCCACTACCGATTCTAGAACAGAAGTGGGAAAGCATCTCCATGGACTTTATTATAGGATTGCCCAAAGTCCAAGGGCGAGATTGTTTATGTGTAGTAGTTGACAGACTGACCAAGTTTGCACATTTCTTTTCGATATCATCAGACTATTCGGCAGCTCAAGTAGCCGAGTTATTCTTCAGGGAGGTCTTCAGGTTACACGGGTTACCTCAGACCATTGTCAATGATCGGGATAGCAGATTCACAGGTGCCTTTTGGCAGGAACTATTCAGATTGGTGGGGACCGAACTGGCTATCAGTATGAGTCATCATCCCCAGAGTGATGGACAAACGGAAATAGTCAACAAGTGGATTGAAGGATATTTAAGGAACTATGTAGTAGGGCAGCAACGAACCTGGATCAAATGGCTACACCTAAGGGAGTATTGCTACAATACTACCTATCACATGTCTATTAGGATGACTCCTTTTAAGGCATTATATGGTTACGAGACCTTGGACTATGTAGATTTGGCATTTGGAGATAGTAGGGCTCCTAAGGCTAAGGATTGGATACAGGACAGTTAAGACATTTTGAAAATATTGAAGGAAAATTTACAAACAGCCCAAAATCAATAGAAGTTGTATGTCGACAAACACAGGATTGAGCGGAGCTTTGAGGTAGGGGATTTGGTATACTTAAGGCTCCAACCTTACAGACAGTCTTCACTTAAGAAGAAAGGAGCAGAGAAGTTAAAACCTCGCTTCTATGGACCATACAGAATAATTAGGAAGGTGGGAGAGGTGCATATGAACTAGAACTTCCACAGGAAAGTAAAATTCACAATGTGTTCCATGTATCTAACCTGAAGAAGACCCTTGGGCAACACATTGCTCCATCTACAGAATTACCTCCTTTAGATGATGAAGGACTGCTGATACTGATTCCCGAACGGATCATACAGACTAGAGAAAGGAAGCTCAGAAATAGGGTAATCAGAGAGTACTTGGTTCAATGGAAAGAACTACCGCCAGAGGATGCCACCTGGGAAGGTGAACAGGTATTGCAGCATCCCAGTCTGAAGTTGCTTGAGGACAAGCAATCTCAAGCGGGGAGGACTGTAATGTCCTTTTCTGATTAGGCTTTGAGGCCCAAAACCACTAACCTATGTGATCCCTGTGGGTTCGAGCGGTTACTGATAGTTAGGGAATCATCTAAGGACTGATGCCATCCATAGAAAATCTAGGGCATCATCATTAGGTCAAGAAGGGCCATCGGGGCCAAAGGCCACCTTCGTGCATGCCATCCAAGCATTATTTAATGATGCATGCACTCATTTAAGTCTCCATACGCATGCATGCAAGTCAACTGCAAATTAGAAGATAAAGTGACCTAATTAGGTCAAAGATTAGGGTTTTCGCAGTTGAAAGTTATAAAAGGAGGATAAAGCGAAAGGAGACTTCACTTTTGATGATTATTATTTTGGGAGCTCTTGAATAACAACACAGCGTGCAGCACAACAGTTGGGGTTGGAGACGGAGTCTTCAGCTAGCGGGGCTTCGACAGTGAAACATCTGCCCTTGTCTCATTCAGGGTAAGCCATACAGGTTCACCATTTGCTCTTACATTCATTCATAGTTATCCAATATACGGTATTGATTGTTGCAGGGACACGTGTGCAGTCGTAAGGGGGGTTTTCAGCCAGAAAGCCCTAATCATTCGCTAGGTCTTCAGATCTCAGTTTACTTCAAAACTCAGGCACCATTCTCATCATTGGCACCTTACTCTGGTGCCAGGTGATTATCAGATCCGACCGTGCTTATCTGGAGCAGTTATCAGCTATTTCGGGATCAAGGGGGGCGTGAGCAGCTGTCTCGCTGGCACAATTCGCTAGCCTGCCTAGAGACCTCCGAAACTCTGCATGTACCAGGCATTCTCTCCGGCACGAGAAGGCTATTAGTGCTGCAAATCGACAGCTCCATCGGACACCTCCTTCATTGAAAACGTCACCCTTAATTGATATAGGGTTCTTGTTGCTGGGGTTTCACCGGAAGCAGAAGATATCAATCCATCTCCGATTCAGTTATTGATGCTTGCATACTCTCTCAGAAGCAGTCCGACCAGCTTATCAGTGGTAAGTGTTCATTCTATCTCACAAACCCTAACCCTAATTTTTGTTATAAAATAGGGAGTTTTGCATGGCAGTTTGCATGCCCGGTTGTATTAGCATAATTGCATAGGAATAGAAAATATCGGGATTTGGGATACTACACGTTTGCCCTCTCATTTGATGGTTCAAAGGCAATTATATGGAAGGAGGAATTTCACGTAGATGAAACTCTGATCACTGAAGTAACCGAACTCCCTTGCACAGGAGAAAAATGGTTCAAGACCACCATACCAAAAGATGTAGAATTCAGGTCTTATCTAAAGCCTGAACATAGAGGAATGGTGTGGAAGAAGAGTGTGCCATCATCTTGGTTGTAAGAGAGGTGGCAACAACTGTTGAAGGCCATTGTGGTCTACCTAACATGCGAAGGAAGATATAACAGAGCCATGATCTACTATTTCAAGTTAATGAATCACTTCACAGGTAAAAGCCCACTCAATTTGCCCTTTTACTTGCACAGAAGTCTGGGAAAGATGGCAGACCAAGTGAAAGCCCAACCAACCAAGATTGCTGGCAGACTGTCCCACCATGGCCTTATCTAGCTGTTGGTCCAGGAGTTGTTGAAAAGAAGGAATATGGCATGGCCTTATTTTCTGTTTTGGAATGGATTTGAGACAGGCCTTCAGCCAGAAGAGAAAGGGAAGTCTCCTACCAAGAAGTCCAGCACACCAAGGAGTGGGAGAAGAAGGAGGAGGGCCATATCCCTAGCAACAGCAACAGAACAACCTCCCTCTTCTTCCAAGGCCAAGAAGGTAAAAAGGAACTTGGACTTCAGTGAGAAGGGCCAGGAGGTTGAAACACACAAGGAGAATATTCTAAATCTACCCTACTCAGATTTTGTAGAGGAGCAAGAAGAAGGTGCAGACCTAGCTCTGCAAATTGTACCAGTGGCTGAAGCACTACCCTCCCCCACACCAAAGGAGCAAGAAGAACCAATAGAGAGGGCTTTCTCCAGTGAGCCTAAAACTCAAGATCAATCAATTACTAAGGCAAATTTACGAGATGGAGATTTTGGAAAGAGAAATAAAGAAGAATAATGCTGCATTGACCAGCAGAAACAAGCTGCTACATAAGTCTTACCTGGAGTAGAGAGAAAGATATATTTTCTTAAAGAGGCTGAACACAAGGTACCTAAAGGACAATACTAGATTATACAGGATGATTAGGCTCCAAAGACTACAACTGAAGGAAGCTAAGGCAAACCCTAGCAGCCACCCCACCTTGGAAACCCTAGTTGAGGCTGCAGTTAGCCTTTAGCCTTCAGAAACCAGCCAAGCTGCTGTTAATCCTCTTAGCACAAAACATGTTGAAGAAGAAAGCTGAGCAGATAGCCATTAAAGAACATTTTTGGGAAAACCCTAATAAATTTTGAAAACAGGGCTTTCGGTGGCTTAGGCGGACGCTGGGGCAGTTCATTAGCCATTGAAAGCGCCGCTTTCGGCAACTAACGGTTCCGATGGTTAGGCCTCTTAGCCACCGAAAGCAGACAGAGGCTTAAAATCAAATTTTGGCATACAAGACTTGTTTTTGGTGAATATATTATGGGTCAGAGACACAGTTTGAAGATGAAGGGTGCTGAGGAAAGCATCAAGAAAAGGTATGTTTCAGTTTTAATAAGACATAACAGTACAAAAGGCCACCAACACCTAGCTATCAGGGGAAAACAGTGGCTTAACTAGTGAAGGGCCAATAGCAGTAATTGTCAGCAGTTACCTCAGTTATCTGAAGGTTCATTTAGTGAACTAATTCTTCAATTAGTTAGACAAGTAGTTAATTAGGGTTTTTAAACCTAATTTGCAAAAAACTATTATTTTGTTTATTTTTGTAAAAAACAGATCCAAGTTTTCAGGATCTGTATATTTTGTAAACGCTATAAAGCCCAAGACTTATTTTATGAAAAATGTTTGACTTCGGGGATTTATAGACCTATACTGTTGTCAGCCTCTCATTTTTCTCATGATTGAATATAAGCTCTTTTGTTATAATTTGTTCAGCCTCCATTTTTGTCTTCACTGTGCTTATGCCTGAATGTGTATTTAGGTTAAATTCAAGTTAATTAATGACTAATAGCTGTCATCCTATTGGCATGTTAATGTGATTTGAATTATAAGTACCATCCTTATCATGATTTAGCCGTTTATATGCATCTGTTTTGTGTGTAAATCTGCTAGCCTGATGAGTTCTCCATCCTTGCACCTTATTGTCAACTTCTGAACAGTTGTAACTAAAAGCCTTGTAATTGAGTGAGTTTCATGCATGTCTTGAGAGTGGAAGGTGATATAGGTCGCCTGACTTGATCCATATTAGAAAACCCTAAAAAACATTGTAAGTTACCAGGCATCATCGAGCTGCAACCTAGAGGAGTTTGCTCGAGTGATAACAAATTGGCGCCGTTGCTGGGGAGAGGAGACTGAAGCTCAGCTTCCCTGGGAGACGACATAGATCCTTGCTTTGATGATAGATAAAGCTTGGACACTATTCTGGTTGTAAATCATCTATCTGGCGACTCCATTGAAATAAGGTGGCTTCAAGAATACCAAATATTAGACCAAACCCTCAGCGGCCACCAGCAACACTTGTTTCAGATCCAGAAGAGATTTTGAGAAGAGCTAGGGCTTCACTAAGGCAGACCAGCAGTGCTGCAAAGGAAGCTACATCAGGTATTTCAAGAAATATTTCTGCTATTATTTCTTCTGCTGAAACACTTAATTCTCAGGAATTTATAAATACATCAGAAAATTCTAGGGTTTGGGCATCTTCAAGCATTGCTGCTTGTGAAGATCCAATCCCTGGTGACTCCACTGGGATAAGTTTACCACCACCACCTTCTCAGTTACTAGCTATATCAATAATGCCTTCCTCCATCCTTCCCATACCCATTTCCAATATGGCTGCCCCTTAATTGACCAAAATGGAAAGGATCTTGGTAGCTAGGTATGCCCCCCTAAATTTTCCAAATCCTCTCTCGGCCATGCCCACTGGAGATTACCTTAAGTACATGCCTAAATTCACAGGAGAAGGAGATTTCACAATTGAAAAACATCTAGAGGCATTTTACAGCTATGCTGAGAACATTAACATAGAATAAGAAGATGTATGGACTAGGGTTTTTGTGCAAAGCCTGGATGGTCAGGCTAGGAAATGGTTTAAAGAGATGCCTGCTGGGTCAGTGGCAGGCATTGAAGCCCTAGATGACATCTTTCTAAAACATTGGGAAGAAGGAGAGACCACCTCTATTATATTACAGAGTTCAACAACTTGAAAAGAGAAAATGGGGAGTCTGTCTCCAACTTCACCAAGAGGTTCAACAATATGTACAGCAAGCTCCCCACTGAAATCAAGCCCAGTGATACCTCAGTTAGGATAACTTATGCAAATGCCTTTGACTCTGATTTCTGCCTACTTCTCAGAGAAAGGAGGTCTGCCTCCTTATCACTCATGCAGGATGCTACCCTAGAGGTAGAATCAAACATTGTGGCATCTTAGAAGGTCAAAGGGAAGATAGACAGGAAGAAGCAGCCAACAGACGCTATTGGGGCTTCTTCATCAGAGAACAAGATTGACAAAATGACCAAACTATTAGATAACCTGATTGCTGAAATGTCTAAGTTGAAGGATCAAGGAAAAATACCGGTGAGGGGTAAAGGGCTTAAGTGATTTTGCTCCCCGAAACCCTAATTTTGTCCCTTATAGAAGAGGGAACCCCCTAGTTCAGATTCTTAGAAGGGAAAGGAATCAAGGGGAAGATCAGAGAATAAGAGCTCCATTTCAGAATGCTGTATTAGAAGAAGAGCCAGAATTCATTGAAGAAGAAGGAGAAGCTGAAGACAACATCCACTGCATGGAGGATGAGGTAGACTATTCTTTTCTGGCACAGGTAGAATACGAAGAAGCCCTAGTGGATGAGCAGATCAGTGAAGGAGCTGTATATTAGGTTGATGGTCAGGAAGGGTACAATTTAAGGTCTAGGTTGGTTGCTCCTCTTAGAAAGAATGCTGTACCTGTCAAACAACTTGCTACCCCAGCCAAAAAGGCTCCTGCTTTACAAAAGAAAATGGCTGTCATTCCAAAACCATTGCAAAAACCAACACCTTCATCAAGCCCTGACCATGTCCAACTTAGAGCTCCAGTACATGAGGTAAGGTTTCCTGATAGGCTGCATTATTCTTTCAACCTTGAGTCAGAGATTCAGAAATTGAAGATCCCTTTCCCATTAATTGAGCTAATGAAAAATGATGCATTCAAGTCTTCCATTTTGAATTCTCTTTAGCCAAAGAGGCTTTACAGGGAAACCATGAGGGGAGACCAAAAGGCTTTACAGGGAAATCAGCTGGCCTACATCATAAGCAATGAGAGCAATTCAGTGAATCACCCCATCTATGCAGTGGATACTGATTTTGGGTCATGCATTCTGCAAATAGATGATTCTCAGCAAACATCAGTCCAGCTCACTAAGCCCACCTGTCAGCAGCCCGAAGAGGTGACCACAGCAGTCTGGAACATGTATTTTGATGGGGCTATCATCGAAAGCTTAGCAGGTGTAGGTGTAGTATTGATCTCCCCATCCAAGGAAAACATTCATCTGTCTTGATTTTAAAACCACTAACAATATAGCAGGATATGAAGCCTTGCTGCTAGGAGTTAAAGCTGCCAAGGAGATGGGGATCATGTGCATAAGGTTTTTTGGAGATGCAAACCTTATTATACAGTAGGTCAACAACACTTTTTAGACAAAAAATGTCAGACTAAAGGCCTACAGGGACGAGGTATGGAAACTCAGAGACTTCTTTATGTTTCTTGAACTGTTATATATACCTAGGGCTTTGAATCACCTGGCTGATTTCGTGGTTGTCTCTGCAAGTCTGTTTGTTCCTCCTTTACCTCCTAACCTCAACTATGATGTTCAGGTTAAGTACAGACCTTCCCTGCCAGATAATGTCAAATTTTGGAAGGTGTTTGAGAGTGATGATGATCGTAGCAAATTCCTTCAGCTAGTAGATGAATTCTCTGATATACATATAGACCAGGAAAACCTAAACATGGAGGAATCCAAGCAGCTCAAGTTGAAAGATAAAGTGGCTGATCAGAACATTGTCCAATTACCCAACAACTATATACCTCGGGATCTGGTACCTCTGGAAGAGCTGTTTGATCATAATGACATCCCTTTCAAGCTTGCCAAAAAGGAGCTAGACACTACTATCCAAGAGCAAAACATAGGTAGCCAAAGCCATCCAAAACTGATAAATCTGTCCACTAAGTTGACTGCTGATCAGAGGTCAAAATTTTGCAGCTTGATAAAAGAGTTTGCTGATGTCTTTGCCTGGGAGTACAGTGACCTGAAAACCTATGACATCAATATCATCCAGCATAGGATTCCTTTGGAGATGGACACCATCCCTTTCAAGCAGAAGCTGAGATCCATCAGTCCTTTCCTATTACCAGTAATTGAAAAAGAAATCCATAAGCTCCTCAAAGCCAAGATCATAATCCCCCTCAGGTATTCCAAGTGGATTGCAAACCTAGTAGTGGTAAGAAAGAAGAATGGGGAAATCAGGTTGTGTGTGGATTTTAGAAACCTGAACAAATGTTCCAAGAAAGACAACTATCCACTGCCCAAGATGGAACACCTATTGCAGAAAGTGTTGATGTATTTGTAACTTCGGAATGTATTCATCTATGTATCTTATGTATTGTAACCCGATGTTTATTCCGGGATGTATCTATTATGTATTTGAGTCATATTGTCATGCCCCGATGTTCCGATCGGGAGGATCAATAATGTAAACAAGTCATGTCAAGTCATAGTGGGTAACCCTCCGATTGTGTAAAGGTTAAAGTCCCTGCAGTTTCGGGGCACTAGGGTTATTAGACTCTCCAAGTAGAGGTCGGCCCTAGTAGGGTTTTAGTCATGCTGGGATTAGTATAAATAGAGATCTGGGATCTCTATTTAGTATATATCACTCACACACTCAAGTGTAGCGCATAGTTGAGGAAGGAGAAGACACTGGGGCTAGACAAGAAGAAGATTACTGCTGTCGGGAGATCACTTACTGTTTTGGGGTTTTTACTGTTTTGGTGCTGATTCTATCTCTGAGGAAGTTGCGGGGTTTTCTCCTCTATGGTTTCCTCGAGGAAAAACAATGTGTTCATTGTCTCTTGTGTTTGATTGCTGTACTTGTTATTCTCTCTGTTAAAGATCCTAATAATGCTAGCTTAATGTTGAAAAACTAACATGGTATCAGAGCTAACCTGAGAAGAAGACACTGTGCAGCTACGGGAACTAGGGCTTCCTAGTTTGTGGATCTTCCTCCACAGATTTTTAGCAAAAATAAGGTGGAACAACTCTCCTCCTTAAGGCGCATCTTTTTGTCGAAGCAGAATCCAATTCTGAGGTTTTTCAGTTTTGGACCTCTCACTGTTGTCGGAAATTAGGGCTTTTCACAGAAGAGGAATTTTTCAGTGAGCCCAGGCCTGGATTGATCTCCTCCCCAAAATTGAAGTTAGGGACAAAATTCAAAGCATTTGGGTGGACAGAACTCTGGAAAAGCAAAACCCTGGTTTGCTCCTGAACCAGCTCTGCAGGATTTTAGCTCAAGTTTCAAATCTGACATCTTGACCTGGTAAGATCTAAGATCTCTTGTATTTCCATTTGAGATTCTCATTTAAAAAAAATGTCTCATCATACCAAGCTTGATGAAAAACTTGAGGGAGTTGATAACTTTCGACCCTGGAAGTATAGGATCTCCCTGGTCGTGGAAGAGAATGAACTAGACTCCTACATTCATGAGGAGGTTTCAGTTCCAGAGGGAGATGAGGCAAAAGCCTTACATAAAAGGAAGATGGTTATGGCAATGAGGATCATTGCTGATTCTATCAAGGATCACCTTATCCCACAGGTGTCCTCTCTCAAGACACCTAAAGCTATGTTTGATGCCCTAACCAAATTGTTTGAAGGGAAGAACATAAACCGAAAAATGACTATGAGGAATCAATTGAAGAATGTGAAGATTCAGAATGCAGAGACTATCCAGTCCTACTTCACAAGGGTTTCTCAGATCAAGGAACAATTAGAAGCTGTTGATGAAGAAGTGGAAAATGCAGAGATTGTGATGACTACCTTGAATGGCCTTCCTAGGTCATGGGATTCCTTCATCCAAGGAATCTATGCTAGAAAGAAGCTAGTCAAGTTCAGCAGACTATGGGAAGAATGCTCTCAAGAAGAAGCTCGGATAGCAGCTCGAGAAGAGAAAATGGGAAATGAAGACCAAGCTCTTACAGTTCACTCCAAGAGAGGCAGAAGAAAAAGTCATCATTTCAAAGGTAAGAATCCTCAGCATAGAGATAACAATAGAAAGGACCCATCTAGATTAAGATGTTATACATGTGATGAAATAGGACGCTTTTCAAAAGACTGTCCTAAGAACAAGGTCCACTCTCATAAAAGGAAGGGGAACAAAAGAAGACATCATGCTCATGTTGCAGAGGATGATGAACCATCCAAGAAGAGATCCAGATATGAAAGTGAAGATTCTTCAAGCGAGGATGAATATGTTTTGATCTCTGCTCTCACAGGTAACATCACCTCACAAGGTGAAGCTAGGAGATGACTACCAATATCCAATAAAAGGTAGTGGGGAATCTTCATACAAATTAGACTCTGGTAAGTCTCTAATAATGAAAGGAGTATTGTTTATGCCAGGACTCAAGAAGAACCTTCTCTCCATATCAGCATTAGATGCAAAAGGAATGAGAGTTGCATTCATAGATGGTCAAGTCATCATGTGGCCAAAAGGAAAGACTATCGATGATGCGGTAGTAATCGCAGAACAAGAAGGAGGATTATACAAATTGAAGGGCCATCCAGAACAAGCCTTGGTCCATGACACAGTAGAGCCAAGTGAACTTTGGCATAGAAGGCTTGCACATGTGCATTACAGAGCACTACCTATTGCAAGCAAAGTTGTTGAAGGTCTTCCAGAATTCCAAGCAAAACATGATGGGGTCTGCAAAGGATGTGCGAGAGGAAAGAATACAAAGAAGACATTTCCCAGCAGCGAAAGCAAAGCCAAAGACATACTATAAATCATCCACTCCGATGTATGCGGTCCGATGTCATCAAACTCACTAAGCGGGTATGCATACTATGTTTCTTTTATTGATGATTTTTCTAGGAAGACATGGGTTTACTTCATGAAGAACAAAGACGAAGTATTCAACAAATTCAAAGAATTCAAAGCCTTGATCGAGAACCACACTGAAAAGTAGATCAAGACTTTTCGATCAGATAATGGCGGAGAATTCACTTCAAATGAATTCAAAGAGCTATGCAAAGAATCAGGGATTAAGAGGGAGTTGTCCACTCCTTATAATCCACAACAGAATGGGATTGCGGAACGGAAGAACATAACTATCATGGAAGCTGCAAGAGCAATGCTTCATGATCAAGATCTTCCTATGCATCTTTGGGCGGAAGCTGCCAAAACAACGGTGTATGTACAGAACCGTACTCCACATAGAGTACTCGAGAACAAGACTCCTGAAGAAGTCTTCTCCGGCGAGAAACCAAAAGTCAGCCATCTTAGAATATTCGGCTGTGCTGTGTACATACACATCCCAAAGGAGAAGAGAACAAAATTAGATCCTTCAGGAAAGAAGGGTATATTTGTGGGATACTCTGAAAACTCGAAGGCTTACATAATATATTATCCAGGGTACAAGAAGATTGACATTAGCAGGGATGTGACATTTGATGAAGACACAGTTTACAACAAATCCAGAAAAAGACCTGCTGAGAACCTGAAGAAGCAGAAGCAGAAGCACCCAGAATTCATGATACAACCATGAACGAAGAAGATCAAGAAGAAGATCGAGATTTTGAAGAACCACAAAGACCTGTAGATCCACCCCTAGAGAAGAATCCTCATAAGAGGGAACCTGTTTGGGTACGTGAACTTATCCAAGGTGCGGAAAGATATGGGGCTCCAGAAGAGAATCACAGAGAAAGAAAGAGGACCAGATCCTGTTCCGAGTATGTAGCTTTACTATGTGATTTCATTGATAAATAACCTTCCAGTTATGAAGAAGCGGCAGAACGGAAAGAATGGAAGGATGCTATGACCGAAGAATATCAATCGATCATGAAGAATGATGTTTGGAATGTTGTCCCAAGACTAGAAGGGAAGTCAGTTGTAACTTCCAAATGGATCTACAAGATCAAGCATGCTGCAGACGGTAGCATTGAAAAGTATAAAGCAAGATTTGTAGCTCGAGGTTTCTCTCAGAAAGAAGGGATAGATTATGAAGAAACCTTTGCACCTGTAGCTAGATACACTTCCATTAGATCAGTACTTGCTCTGGCTGCATTGATGAAATGGAAGATACACCAGATGGATGTCAAGACTAGTTTCTTGAATGGTGTAGTGGAAGAGGAAGTGTATGTAGAACGACCACTTGGTTTTGAGACACATGATAGGGAGTCTCATGTGTGCAGATTGAAGAAAGCCCTGTACGGTTTGAAACAGGCACCCAGGCCCTGGTACGACAGAATTGACAGCTTTCTATCCAGCTTTGGCTTTACCAAGAGTAAAGTAGATTCCAACCTTTACTACAAGGTTGAGGATGGCAACCCATTGATTCTTCTACTGTATGTAGATGATCTATTTCTGACAGGTACGGATGGGCTGATTGCTGATACAAAGAGAAAGCTTGCTGCAGAGTTCGAAATGAAGGACTTGGGGATGATGCATTACTTTCTAGGTATGGAGGTGTGGTAGAGTACAGATGGAATCTTCCTTGGACAAGGGAAGTATGCAGTAGAGATGCTGAAGAGGTTTGGGATGATGGACTGCAAGGCTATGGCTACACCTATGGCATTGAACCTGAAGCTATTGAGTGATGCTTCATCAGAGTCGGTTGATGCTACGATGTATCGTCAGATGATTGGATCATTAATGTACCTGACGAACACAAGACCAGACATTTGCTTTGCCGTGAACACCTTGAGCCAGTTCTTGACAGATCCGAGAAATGTTCACTTGATTGCTGCAAAGCATATTCTAAGATTTCTGAAGGGTACAGTTGATTATGGGCTCAAGTACGATGCGAATCAGAAGATTAAGTTGGAGGGTTATGTTGATTCAGATTGGGCAGGCAGTGCCATCGATAGGAAGAGCACTTCAGGGTGTTGCTTCAGTATGGGATCAGGTGTGATCTCTTGGTTTAGCAGGAAGCAATCCTGTGTGGCACTGAGTACAGCTGAAGCAGAGTATGTCGCAGCTTGTTCAGCTAGTTGTGAGGCAGTATGGCTGCAGAAGCTACTGTCTGATATATTTGATCTCCAGTTGGATGCTACTTGTATACATTGTGACATCCAGAGTTGTGTGAAATTGTCAAAGAATCCAATGTTCCATGGCTAGTCGAAGCATATCGAGATCAAGTACCACTATATCAGGGATATGGTGCAGAGAGGAGCAGTGAAGCTCCAATATGTTGCGACGGAGGAACAGATAGTTGATGTGTTGACGAAGCCATTGGCTAGGGTGAAGTTCGAGTACTTCAGGGAGAAGCTTGGTGTTCTCCAAATCGGGGTCTCCTCCAAGGGAAAGTGATGAGTCCCAGAGCCATTCTGACATGGTGAGAGGATTGGTTCCTTCCATGGTCAGATATAAGGGCTGAGCCATTCTGTCATGGTGAGAGGATTGGTTCCTTCCATGACAGATATGAGTGCTGAGATCAGTAGCCATTCTGACGAGTAGGTTAGATGTAAGGGCTGAGCCATTCTGTCATGGTGAGAGGATTGCTTCCTTCCATGTCAGATATGACTGCTGGCCATTCTGTCGAGCAGGACAGATGTAAGGGCAATTGCCATTCTTTGAATGGAGTTGCCTGGTGAGGTACCAGGAACACTCAATCTAGGACCGAGTAGCCATTCTGATGTGATAGAGGGATGTGTTCCCACTTGATCAGATGTAAGGGCTAAACCATTCTGTCATGGCTAAAGGATTAAGTTCCTTCCATGTCAGATGTGAGTGTTGGCCATTCCGACGAGCAGGTCAGATGTAAGGGCAACTGCCATTCTCTAGGAGAATGGAGGCACCTGGTCAGTTACCAGGTAGCTCAGTCGAGGAGGGTTGGGGGCCATTCTGATATGACTGTAGGATTGGTTCCTACAAGATCAGATGTGAGTGCAAGCCCTTCCATCACTGTGAGCAGGATGTGTTCCCGCCTGAATGGATGTAAGTGCAGAGCCCTTCCATCACTGTGAGCAAGATGTGTTTCCGCCTGGATGGATGTAAGCGCAGAGCCCTTCCATCATTGTGAGCAGGATGTGTTCCCGCCTGGATGGATGTAAGTGTAGAGCCCTTCCATCATTGTGAGCAGGATGTGTTCCCGCCTGGATGGATGTAAGTGCAGAGCCTTTTCATCACTATGAGCAGGATGTGTTCCCGCCTGGATGAATGTAAATGCAGAAATATTTCATCATTGTGAGTAGGATGTGTTCCAGCCTGGATGAGAGTCTTTCATCATTGTGAGCAGGATGTGTTCCAGCCTGGATGAAAGTGGGAAAATCTTCCATCATTGTGAGTAGGATGTGTTCCAGCCTGGATGGAAGTACAGAACTCTTCCATCATTGGGAGTAGGATGTGTTCCAGCTTGGATGGATGTGAGTACTGTGCCTTTCTGACGAGTAGGTCAAATATAAGTGCTGAAGAAGACCTACATGGAGGATAGGCCTACAACCGACATGAAAAAGGGCTGGCTCTGTAGAACTTCCTGTGACGAGAAGAATCATGAGATAGCACCAGGGATGATCCAGATCGAGTGATGATCGAGATCCAGTGATGATCGAGATCCAGTGATGATGCCTGATGATCAAGAGATGATCCAGATCCAGTGATGATGTCCCATGATGATCTAGATCGAGAGATGATCCAGATCTGATGACTTGAAGATGAAGATGACTTGAAGACTCAGAAGACTTGAGATGCAGATGACGAGATACAGAGAAGAAGACCAGTGCTGAAAATTGTGTCGAAAGAATACCTTCCTAGTTAAGAGGGAGTGTTGATGTATTTGTAACTTCAGAATGTATTCATCTATGTATCTTATGTATTGTAACCCGATGTTTATTCCGGGATGTATCTATTATGTATTTGAGTCATATTGTCATGCTCCGATGTTCCGATCGGGAGGATCAATAATGTAAACAAGTCATGTCAAGTTATAGTGGGTAACCCTCTGATTGTCTAAGGGTTAAAGTCCCCGCAGTTCCGGGGCACTAGGGTTATTAGACTCTCTAAGTAGAGGTCGGCCCTAGTAGGGTTTTAGTCATGCTGGGATTAGTATAAATAGAGATCTGGGATCTCTATTTAGTATACATCACTCACACACTCAAGTGTAGCGCATAGTTGAGGAAGGAGAAGACACTGGGGCTAGACAAGAAGAAGATTACTGCTGTTGGGAGGTCACTTACTGTTTTGGGGCTTTTACTGTTTTGGTGCTGATTCTATCTCTGAGGAAGTTGCAGGGTTTTCTTCTTTATGGTTTCCCCAAGGAAAAACACTGTGTTCATTGTCTCTTGTGTTTGATTGCTGTACTTGTTATTCTCTCAGTTAAAGATCCTAATAATGCTAGCTTAATGTTGAAAAACTAACAGAAAGTCTCAGGGGCTAGTGTTATGTCATTCCTGGATGGCTTCTCTGGATACAACCAAGTTGCTATGCACCCTGATGACCAAGAGAAGACTGCCTTTACCACCCCTTGGGGCACTTTCATGTATGCTAAAATGCCATTTGGGCTAATGAACACTGGGGCTACTTTTCAGAGAGCCATGGACCTAGCTTTTGTAGGGTTGAAAGATAAATTTGTGCTCATATACTTGGGTCGCTTAACTGTTTACTCTCACAGCCATCATGACCATTTGTAGCATTTGAGGAAGGTGTTTCTGAAGTGCAGAAGGTATGGGATATCACTCGATCCTAAGAAGTCCCAGTTTGCACTCAGTGAAGGGTAATTCCTAGGTCACATAGTCTCAGCTGAAGGTGTAAAGATTGATCCGGTAAGGGTGGAAGCAATCCAGATGCTGTCCATATTGAGATCAAAAAGGGACATTCACTCTTTTTTAGGTAAGATAAACTTTGTCAGGAGGTTCATCCCTAATTTCTTCGAGCTGGTGAAGCACATAACAGTCATGCTGAAAAAGGATGCAGAAATAAAATGGACTAACTAGGCAAGAAACTCTTTCAAAGACATCAAGAAGGCTATCATGGAGGCCCCAACCCTGATTAGTCCTGACTACACCAAGAGTTTTTACATCTTTTCTTTTGCAGCCTATGACACAGTGGCAGTTGTGCTGTTACAAAAAGATAATGAGGGTTTTGATCATCCAATTGCATTCTTCAACAAAACCTTGAGAGATGCTGAGTTGAAGTATGATCCAATTGAGAAATAGGCTTATGCTCTCATAAAATCTTTGAAGACTTTTAGAATTTACATTCTCTATGCAAAAGTCCTTGCATATGTCCCTTCAGCTGCTATGAAGGATGTTTTGAATCAGCCTGACATTGATGGGAAGAGAGCTAAGTGGATTGCCAAGCTCATTGAGTTTGATATAGAGGTGAAGCCCACTAAGCTAGTAAAGGGACTAGGTTTGGCCAAACTCATGGCTAAAGAAAACTGGGAACTAATGGGGATAAACTTCACCGGTGTCAAATCAGCAAAAGTGCAGACTGTGGTAGCAGCAGAAGTAGATCAAGATCAGAATGACATTCCACCAGTAGCTGAAAACCTGTCCTCTTGTGAATGGTACTCAGGTATTATTCAATTTTTGCAGAAATTAGAAGTTCCTCCTGATCTCACTCCTAATTAAGCACGAGCTCTTAAGTTAAAATTTGTTAAGTTTTGCATAATTGACAAAATGCTGTACTGGAAAGATCAATCTGGAATTTTGTTGAGATGTCTAGATAAGGAAGAAGCAGAGCAGGTCATGCATCACTTTCATTCCAGCACATGTGGGGGCCACCATTATTGGAAAACCACAGCCCACAAGATCTTAAGAGCAGGATACTATTGGCCAATCCTTTTTGCTGATGTATGTACTTTTGTAAGGGCCTGTGACCAGTGCCAAAGATTTATAGGGAAGCAGCATCTCAAATCCTTGCCCCTTAGGGCTATTGTAGTGAATGGGCCTTTCCAACAATGGGGTTTGGATTTCATAGGTGAAATAAATCCATCTTCCAGTGGGTAGCATAAATGGATCCTAGTAGCCACAGACTACTTTACCAAATGGATAGAGGCAGTACCCACCAGGAATGCCACTCATCAGATCATGATGAGATTTTTGTATGAGAATATCTTTAGCAGGTTTGGCTGCCCAGTAAGGTTAGTAACTGATAATGCACCTGCTTTCAAGGCTGGGGCATTAGTTAAAATGTGTGAGTTAATGGGCATTCAACTGGTGCATTCCACATCCTATTATCCTCAAGGCAATGGCCTGGTTGAGTCATCCAACAAAAGCCTAGTCAGGATCATCAGGAAACTACTGGAGACAAATCAGCAAAGCTGGGATTCTAAGCTCAAGTTTGCTTTATGGGCTGATAGGGTAACAGACAAAAGATCTATAGGGACCTCTCCATTCAAGTTAGTTTATGGTACTGAGGCCATTTTTCCTATTCAGCTCATTGCCAGTGGCAAAATTCTTTCAGGAAGAGGAAGATGAACCAAATGATATGGTGAGGAGGATGATGGACTTGGTGGAGGTGCAGCAAATCAAAGAGCAAGTGATAGGAAAATCAGAAGCCCATCAACAGAGGATAAAAGGCATGTTTGACAAAAGGGCAAAAGTAGACAACTTTCAGGTTGGAGATTGGGTCCTAAAGTGGGATGCTGTCAGACAGGACAAGGGCAAACATGGAAAGTTTGATTCTTTGTGGATTGGCCCTTTTGTGATAGCTCAGGTACATAAGAATAACACCTTCAAATTGCAGAATCTGGAAGGGGAAGAGGTGTTTGATGGCCTAGTGAATGGGCCGTTTCTGAAACTTTACTTTATTTGAGGCTCTGAGGCCTTGTCATTGTAAAATAGTAGTCAATAGGTTGTTTTTGCTTACAGAATAAACTCCATGCCCAATGGAACAGTAAATGATAGTGTTAAGCTTTTAGTTGTTTTCAGGGAAAGACATTTTGGTTTGGGATTCTTGGGACCTCATGGAGAGGTTCCCATCCCTAAGTAGGAGCCAGATGTTATCCCCCAAATTAAAATTATTTTGACAGTAGGAAGAATTTGCTTTATGTAATGAAAGATATGAGGATGCATAACAAATTGAAGGTATTTGTTTTTGATGTGGTCGAAAAATTTGGAAGTTTTAGCTTTCGGTGGCTTAGGCGAGGCTTGTAATAGCTCATTAGCCACCGAAAAGCTATGTTTCAGCAGCTAACGATTGAACGAGGGATAAAGGTAAACCACCGAAGGCGGCCCGAGCGAGTAGAATTAAATCAACACTTTCGGTGGCTTAGGCGAGATTGCAAATGACTCACTAGCCATCGAAAAGTGTTTGCTTTCGGCAGCTTAGGGAGGAGACCAGGAGGCAGGTTAACCGCCGAAAGAAAGCAACAAGCGATATTAGTCAAGGTGGTTTCGGTGGCTTAGGCGAGACTTGGAACATCTCATTAGCCACCGAAAGGTGATGCTTTCGGCAGCTTATCGAACAATTCAACACAGATTTTAACCACCGAAAGCAGGAAGATAAGCGTTGAAGAAAAAGTGCTTTCGGTGGCTTAGGCGAAGGATCAAACATTTCATTAGCCACCAAAAGCTATCTTTTCGGTGGTTTGCAGACAAATTCAGGAAGATTGTTAACTACCGAAAAGACAAAATAGGGAAACGGTTATAAAACAGTCAAATCACACCTCGTTAGCAGGATGAACAATTAGTGGAGGGCGTGACAAACCACCGAAAAGACTTGAGCCTGCATAACCGCGTGTGCAAATAAGTTAACGAGGTCGTTATAAAACTGGCAAAGGACTGATAGGATTGGAAACCCTCAGTTTTCTTCCACCTGTCCAAAAGAACACCAGAGCAAACCCACCGAGTATCCAGGCCGATGTGTGATATGATTGCTTGGGAAAGGAGATCGAGAGGATCAACTGCTGCCATCACCTTATGATCTCAGCACCCATCATGATAGAACAAACCCTCATAATCAGTGCCAAAGGACTCCAGCACATTTCACTCTTGAGTTTGTCATTCCTCTCCACCAGGAAAACCATCTTTGAAGGAGCAGCTTGCTAACACACTGTATACAGAATTGAGAATTATTTTGCAGGTACCCAGGAGAGGCACTCATCAAGATGAAGAAGGGAGGACCTGCTCTCAAGCAGGAGCTGGGTGATATCAGTTATTTGGAAGCACATCCAGAGGTTTGTAAACACTTCCAAGAGGTTGGCTGCTACAAGTTTTGTGAAAAAATACAAGGCTCCCATCAGCAGGTAGCTGAGGCGTTTTCCCTCTCATTTGATGGTTCAAAGGCAGTTATAGGCAAGGAGGAATTTCACACAGATGAAACCTTGATCACTGAAGTAACCGAACTCCCTTGCACAGGAGAAAAATGGTTCAAGACCACCATACCAAAAGATGTAGAATTCAGGTCTTACCTAAAGCCTGAACATAGAGGAATGGTGTGGAAGAAGAGTGTGCCATCATCCTGGTTGGAAGAGAGGTGGCAACAACTGCTGAAGGCCATTGTGGTCTACCTAACATGTGAAGGAAGATATAACAGAGCCATGATCTACCATTTCAAGTTAATGAATCACTTCACAGGTAAAAGCCCACTCAATTTGCCCTTTTACTTACAAAGAAGTCTGGGAAAGATGGCACACCAAGTGAAAGCCCAACCAACCAAGATTGCTGGCAGACTGTCCCACCATGGCCTTATCCAGCTGTTGGTCCGGGAGTTGCTGAAAAGAAGGAATATGGCATGGCCCAATTTTCTGTTTTGGAATGGATTTGAGACAGGCCTTCAGCCAGAAGAGAAAGGGAAGTCTCCTGCCAAGAAGTCCAGCACACCAAGGAGTGGGAGAAGAAGGAGGAGGGCCATATCCCCAGCAGCAGCAGCAAAACAGCCTCCCTCTTCTTCCAAGGTCAAGAAGGTAAAAAGGAATTTGGACTTCAGTGAGAAGGGCCAAGAGGTTGAAACACACAAGGAGAATATTCTAAATTTACCCTACTCAGATTCTGAAGAGGAGCAAGAAGAAGGTGCAGACCTAGCTCTCCAAATTGTACCAGTGGCTGAAACACTACCCTCCCCCACACCAAAGGAGCAAGAAGAACCAACAGAGAGGGCTTCCTCCAGTAAGCCTAAAACTCAAAAGATCAATCAATTACTAAGGCAAATTTACGAGATGGAGATTTTGGAAAGAGAAATAAAGAAGAATAATGCTGCATTGACCAGCAGAAACAAGCTGCTACATATGTCTTACCTGGAGCAGAGAGAAAGATATATTTTCTTAAAGAGGCTGAACACAAGGTACCTAAAGGACAATACTAGATTATACAGGATGATTAGGCTCCAAAGACTAAAACTGAAGGAAGCTAAGGCAAACCCTAGCAGCCACCCCACTTTGGAAACCCTAGCTGAGGCTGTAGTTAGCCTTCAGCCTCCAGAAACCAGCCAGGCTGCTGTTAATCCTCCTAGCACAGAACATGCTGAAGAAGAAAGCTGAGCAGATAGCCATAAAAGAACATTTTGGGGAAAACCCTAATAAATTTTGAAAATAGGGCTTTCGGTGGCTTAGGCGGACGCTGGGGCAGTTCATTAGCCATCGAAAGCGTCGCTTTCGGTAGCTAACGGTTCCGATGGTCAGGCCTCTTAGCCACCGAAAGCAGACAGAGGCTTAAGATCAAATTTTGGCATACAGGACCGGTTTTTGGCGAATATATATGGCTCAAGGACATCGTCTGAAGATGAAGGGCGCGGAGGAAAGCATCAAGACAAGGTCTGTTTCAGTTTTAATATGACATAACAGTACAAAAGGCCACCAACACCTAGCTGTCAGGAGAAAACAGTGGCTTAACCAGCGAAGGGCCAGTAGCAGTAATTGTCAGCAGTTACCTTAGTTATCTGAAGGTTCATTCAGTGAACTAATTCTTAAATTAGTTAGACAAGTAGTTAGTTAGGGTTTTTTAACCTAATTTGCAAAAAACTATTATTTTGTTTATTTTTGTAAGAAACAGATCCAAGTTTCAGGATCTATATATTTTGTAAAGGCCATAAAGCTTAAGACTTATTTTATGAAAAAGGTTTGACTTCGAGGATTTATAGACCTATACTATTGTCAACTTCTCATTTTGCTCATGATCGAATATAAGCTCTTTTGTTATAATTTGTTCAGCTTCCATTTCTGTCTTTATTGTGCTTATGCCTGAATGTGTATTTAGGTTAAATTCAAGTTAATTAATGACTAATAGCTGTCATCCTATTGGCATGTTAATGTGATTTGAATTATAAGTACCATCCTTATCATGATTTAGCCATTTATATGCATCTGTTTTGTGTGTAAATCTGCTAGCCTGATGAGTTCTCCATCCCTGCACCTTATTGTCAACTTCTGAACAGTTGTAACTAAAAGCCTTGTAATTGAGTGAGTTTCATGCATGTCTTGAGAGTGGAAGGTGATATAGGTCACCTGACTTGATCCATATTATAAAACTTTAAAAAACATTGTAAGTTACCAGGCATCCTCGAGCTGCAACCTAGAGGAGTTTACTGGAGTGATAACACACCAAAATAACAATAAGCTTGAATTCACAATGAAATTAACTGCAGAGACATACCATTATTAATAGCTTGAGTATTTGAGCAATCCGGAACAAGCATGGATGACATGCAACAAGAGATAAGGTGAAAACGTGTTGCTTCTTCAGTGGTTGACGCCCATGCAAGGAAAAACGTCCCTCTTTGGAGGATAATCCTTCCGTAGATGCTTCAATATTTGGAGGATGATGCTGAGACTTTCTAGGTAGTGTAGTATGGTCTCTCTGAAGACTTTAGTGAACACATGCAACACTTTTGAGCTCTTCTTGGACATTAGCGAATTGTTTTCCTCTGGATGGATGATGCCCCTTCCTCTCTATGTTTTTGCTGGTAT
>LPNX010951275.1:532402-543651 GCA_001517045.1 Pseudotsuga menziesii | reverse complement strand
CGAGCAGTGAAGATGTGACTTTTGTAATAGCTTATTCCTCTGTATGCTAGATAAGTGATGAACACTGGATGCTTGGAATTGCAGATGATAGATCTGAATGATCTATATGGTAAGTGATTAGGGTAGGTCATGGATGACATGGATGACGCCCATGTAAGGAAAAACGTCCCTCTTTGGAGCATAATCCTTTCGTAGATGCTTCAATATTTGGAGGATGATGCTGAGACTTTCTAGGTAGTGTAGTATGGTCTCTCTGAAGACTTTAGTGAACACATGCAACACTTTTGAGCTCTTCTTTGACACTAGCGAATTGTTTTCCTCTGGATGGATGATGCCCCTTCCTCTCTATGTTTTTGCTGATATCTTCTTCGATTGTGCAAGAGGTGGTCTGATAATCACCCAATATAGTAGTATGGTCCTTCTGAGGAGAATGGAAGTGACATGCAGAAGAAATAAGGAGTCTCTGGATCAAAACGAATTCCCCTGTGGATTTCCAATGCGCCCCGAGCAGTGAAGATGTGACTTTTGTAATAGCTTATTCCTCTGTATGCTAGATAAGTGATGAATACTGGATGCTTGGAATTGCAGATGATAGATTTGAATGATCTATCCGGTAAGTGATTAGGGTAGGTCATGGATGACATGGATGACGCCCATGCAAGGAAAAACGTCCCTCTTTGGAGGATAATCCTTCTGTAGATGCTTCAATATTTGGAGGATGATGCTGAGACTTTCTAGGTAGTGTAGTATGGTCTCTCTGAAGACTTTAGTGAACACATGCAACACTTTTGAGCTCTTCTTGGACACTAGCGAATTGTTTTCCTCTGGATGGATGATGCCCCTTCCTCTCTATGTTTTTGCTGGTATCTTCTTCGATTGTGCAAGAGGTGGTCTGATAATCACCCAATATAGTAGTATGGTCCTTCCGAGGAGAATGGAAGTGACATGCAGAAGAAATAAGGAGTCTCTGGTTCAAAACGAATTCCCCTGTGGATTTCCAATGCGCCCCGAGCAGTGAAGATGTGACTTTTGTAATAGCTTATTCCTCTGTATGCTAGATAAGTGATGAACACTGGATGCTTGGAATTGCAGATGATAGATCTGAATGATCTATCCGGTAAGTGATTAGGGTAGATAGATTTCACTGCCGAAACACCTATTAGTTGAAGACTCACGCCCTCAACCCCAACTTGTTGCTACTACTCTTGAAACCAATCTCAAACGTGAATAATAATAATAGATACCTTTTTGGTTTGACTTGTCTTCTTTTATAACTTTTAGGGTTTGCATGACTTAACTTTTGCATGCATGCAATCTAATTGCCCACTGTCGCATGCAAGGTGAAATAAGGCTCACATGCTTTTTGATATATGCTTTGATGGCCTTCTTTGATATACTTTTGACGTAATAATACTGAAGAATTGTTCTTTTCTCCTCTCAGTATTAATAGTCCTTAGTCAATTCCCTTTTTCATTGATACCCGCTTGAACCTATGGGAATTAAATAGGTTAACGGGTGGCTCAGATGCTTAGTTAGAAGAGGACATTACATGCTAAGGGGTTAGCCTGCATTTAACTTAGGAAATGTACACAAATACTAAGATAATACATGGAATAAGGTACAATTAAACCTTTCTAGCAATTCAAATGACTTATGTAACTTTTACACATCTAGTTTAACATTTGTGTGACTTGTATTAAACTTTATAACATGTGAAAGTTCTAAGCCAAGGTGCATATCCTAGATTCTTAAGATAAGTGAGGGTAATGAAATGAATGTGTACTCAGGGCAAGAAAGGGGTCTTTGCTAACATCATGGTAACTGAGTGTGATAAGTCTACCCTTAACTTTCGAGTGCCAAGATTTAAGATATTTCTTCCACATGTGTGCCCTAGAAGAAAGTGCTATCATGGGTCACCCATCCTTGTGCCTCTTTTTTGTGATCCCTTTTTGCTTTATGTTTTGATTTATTTGCATTTTTTAGCCTTTTCAATGGCTTAATCCCTTTACTTTAGCTATGGCTTTGATAACGTGGGACATAGGGAACACGTCTGTTTTGCAAGGGGGGATATCTCCCATATATTTTTCCAATTTAATTTAGTAGCATCGACCTTAGAGTACCAGACTCTTTTAGCTTTATTGAGGCATTCATACATGGGAATAATTATGAGACCTTAGATAATACTAATGACAGATCACTCACAAAGGGAAAACGAGGGGGATGGATGAAAGGGCTAGTGAAATGAAAATTTGCTAGGCAAAATGTTATGAAATGGGCGAAACACTCACTTAGTTCACTAGGGTACAACTTAATGTTTAGAATGGCACACCTTTAAGGCAGAATGATGATGACACCAAAGTTAGACTAAGTAATGAGGAATAGCTTTAAGTGTTAAGAATCATTATACAAGCGTAATGTAACACCCCATGAAATCATATCAACTTATAAGAAAACATTCTAATTGTCAATGAGGGTAAGAGATATCATAACACTATTGCATCTGACACCATCTCAGCTAGGCACATTCAAGGCACACGAACCATCTGAGCATACTTACAAGTTATCTGAATGGTGATCTATGGGGATGTATTGAAAAAATATATATATAATAATTAAACATTAATAAACATTAACAATTAAATAAACTAATAATTAATGAAGAGGCACCTTGATGAAAGGTTATGCCTCTTTACGAAAGGGCACCCGGTATGGGTATTTATACAAACGTCATTCTCATTGTAATATCATCTATTATTTTATCAATCAATGACTTTATTCATGGATTATTAAAATATGGCTTATTTGTGCTGGCTATTTCTTTGAGAAACGATTGTCATTTCATTGGTTTCATTGGTATCAGAGCTAAGTCTGATCCTGCCCTTGGCCAAACTTCTAGACTTCGTTTTAACTGGCTTTTGGCCAATAATAATTTTCAGACTTTCTCTGAAATCTTAGGTCATTGACCCAAAAAACGACTTGGCCTTTCTCCATTTAAGTCCAAAAAAAAAAAATCTGTAATGAAAAATTTAGTCCCTTGCAAGTTCCAAGAGATTGGAAATCAAGGAAAAAAACAAAATATTACAAACAAAATTTGCCAAGGAAGAATTCAGTGTTACGGGAAGATAAAGACATATCCGCCAGTCTGAAATTCAAAATTTCTATTGAAGGAAGAATTTATTTATTCCACGGGAAAGAAAATTGGGTGGAAGTTCCCATACACAGAAATACGAATTTTATAAAATATATTTTTTAAGTCTCGAGTCTTATATTTTTCTGTACATTGGTATCAGAGGAAACAGATTTGTATTAGCAAATTTTTTTTGATCGAAACCGAGGGAAAAATCATGAGACCATTATAATCACTGTGACTTGAGCTGCCAATCGTGGGGCAATTGAGAGCTTATCAATCCAAAAATCTGACAAATCACATACAACTACCATTTATCACACTTATAGTCGAATCTAAGGGTTGTTGGGCTAAATAAATTGAAGCTGCCAAAGCGTGAATGGTGACCCTGTACCTTCCATCGCCGGTCGCAGACTCGTAGGCGGTTCATGAGAAAATAAATTATTGCCGTTGACTTCATATGCCACTTAGGCATAAAATTCGCATCGCGTGACCCTAACCATGTTGATTTTCTGAGTAGCATCGAGAGCCCTTCTCTTTGGAGAATGGGACCACTTGGTTCGGGACCACGGTGAAGACTCAACCCAGTGTTGAGTGACCATTCTATTGAATGGTAGATATCTGGTTTGGGACCATGATATAAACCCATATCTGCCTTGGGTAGACTCAACCTTGTGTTGAGTATACCTCTGGTCCGGGACCACGATGTAGACCAGTTTGGGACTGGTAGACTCAGCTTAGTTCTGAGTAGCCATTCTCTGGGAGAATGAAGACACTGTAAGCCCTAGACTGGGTTCGGGCATGTGTGTGGCACTTTGACCCTTAATCTATGGGCTTGGTGTGCTTCTCCAAGGATTAGCTACCCTTGGTTAAGTTACCCTAGTACCAGATCTAGGTGTCACACAGTGTGTGAAATAAAAGCATTAATAACTTTCTTGGTTTATGATGATTAACTTTTGAAATAAAAAAGTACCACAGGTAGTGACCACAGGGGCACTTGGTAAAATGCCAAAGTCAAAAGTCAAAGAAAAAAAAAAGTACCTTTTTGGTAATAGTGAAAGTGCAATTAGGAAAAGAATAACAATATTATTATTTTTATCTTTCCTAATCTCGTCCACCTAAAAGGACCACAGGTGGAAAACAAAATTAAAGGACTTCTTATAAAAGTCAAAAGAAAAAAATAAAAGTGAAAGTGAAATTAGGAAAAGAATAAAAATATTATTATTTTTATTTTTCCTTAATTAAAGAAGGACTTCTTATAAAAGTCAAAGGAAAAAATAAAAGTACCTTTTTCGTAAAAGTAAAAGTGAAATTAGGAAAAGAATAAAAATATTATTATTTTTATTTTTCCTAATCTTGTCCACTTAGAGGTGAACAAAGGCTATAAAAGAAGATCAAGCCTTCTCATTTGTTACACACACTTTTGCTCTCACAAGAGAAGAAGACTATCTTATGTTCAAACCCTCAGCTAGGGTTTTATCAGCAAAGTCCATCTTCAGCATTTTTGCACAGCTATCTTCAGCATTCCATTTTTTGGGTAGATTTCAGCAGTTTGATATTTTCAGGCAGTTTTCCGCAGTCTAATATGTTCAGGCAGTTTTCAGCAGTCTGATATTTTTGGGCAGTTTTCAGCAGTTTGATATTTTTGGGCAGTTTTCAGGAGGCTGATATTTTCAGGTAGTTTTCAGACAATTTGATATTTTCAGGCAATTTTCAGTAGTCTGATATTTTTAGGCAGTTTTCAGCAGTCTGATATTTTCGGGTAGGAGAGAAAATCTCAATTTTTCTGAGAAAGCCCTAAATTGGTAATTTTCTGTAATTCTAGAAATTGTGGGTAAAATTATCAATCTAATTTTTACTGATAAATTTTACAGTTACTGTGGTCAAAATCCAGATCTGGATTTGAGGAACTTTTTAAAGAATTTCTTAAGCCATCTCATTTACGAGATGAGTTATTAATGCTTTAGGGGTTTTTGTCCTTTGAAGGTTTCCCCAATGAAAAATATTGTGTCCATGTGTGCTGATGTGCTGAATGTGTTTTTACTGCACTGCTGATCTATTTATGTTTATCTGCAAATTTTTAAAGTTTATGCTAATGCTGAAAATTCAACAAACCAAGCATCACGACTATTCGTGGGCGTATTCTTTTAAAGAAAAGGCAATTTTTTTTTTCATATATTCCTTTCATTGTTATGAAGAAAGTGTAATATATAAATCAATATATATTACTTAACACTATCCGTGAGCTAAAAAGATATAAAGTAGCCCTATAATAAAGTTGAAAAAGAGAAAAACTCAAAGGTATATATATATATATATATGGTAAGAAGAGTTATGTAAAAGGGTTATATATATATATATACAAAATGTTAAATAAATTTATACCAAAGTAAAAATAAATATTTTGAAAGTTTTTTGTTAATTTCTTAAAAAAGAAAATTAAAAAAAAGGTGCATACTTAAGTGAAGAATTAAGGTATAAAGAAGTATAACTATTCATTTGAAGGAAGTTTGACGGGATTTTAACGAAAATAAAATGGAGTCTTATGGAGAAAAACAAGGAAGATTTCCAAGCACTTTAAAAACTGTTATTCCAAATAAAAGGAACGATTAGAGGAAAACACATTACTATTTCTATTGCTCCCGACAAACGCAATAATTATATTAGTGATGAATTTGCTAATGAGTTAGCGATTCCGGACTCAAATATAGGTGAAAGGTTAGACTTTTTGGAAAAACAAAAGAATATGGAATAAACGATTTACAATGGAACATTGGAGATTATACTGGCGTCTTGCAATTTATAGTTAAATCCTTGTGGAGAGTGACACTGACCTAGTTTTGGGATTAACGTGGCTAGAAACATTGGGGACTTTTATCTTAAATGCTGAAAATAAATTTGTGACATTTTCCTACAAAGAGAAAAAAATCAAATTGCAGGACATTAACATAAAGTCAGAATTAGAAGTCGCGTCATCTGAAGACTTTAGTGAAATATCAAAGGTGATGTCGCAGGGAAATGAGAAATCAATACAAACGATACACAAGGATTTCGACAAGGTTGTTGCAGGTAAAGAAGAAGAGATCTCTCATTTAAGAGATCATAATCAGAAATTACTTCTGCAAATCAAGAAGGCAAAGGATAAAGTTCAATGCAGTCAAAAGTTAGAAGAGAAGATTCAAGCTCTCCAACAAAAATTACTGGGAAAGGATGGAGAAAAATCCGCCATGAAGAAGGTTAATCAAGAATTAGAGGAAGAGATTGAGAAGTTAAAAGAGGACAAACAATCGCAAGACGAAAGGTTTGAGAAGATTCAGAATAATAATATTCTATTAGAGAACAAATTAGTTCAAATCCAGAAGGAAGCATCCAGACTATCCAGAAAACTAATTCCAGTTGAGGAAGAAGAAACGAATGCAAATTTGGTTCCCATCATAGTTCAAAAGGAAGTCAATCCAGCAGAAAAACAAGCAACAAGAACTTCTTACCGACACCCAAACTACAAAAGCATTTTGACCAACGATAGGGTCAAAATGAATATAAACAAAGGAGTTATAAATTCAGAAGTGAAAGAACACAAAATCTACAACCTAAGCAGAAAATGGGAAGATTTATCCAACAAGACGATCAACAATCACCTTCGATGAAAATAGATCTCGGATGGACCACATCACAGGCGATGCAGCATTTTTTCTTTGGAATTCGTAACTCGTATCGTCTCATTTCGTCAAGTGTCACAAGTACTAAAATAAAGGTTCGAGAGATGACATTACAACCAAGACATCAGACGTAAGCCTTGTCTTCAATAAAACTTTGAGGACAAAGCTTCCCTTAAGGGGAAGGCAATGTAATGTCTTATCACTCTAGGAAACTCCTCTAGGTTATAGCTCGAGGATGCCTGGTAACTTACAATGTTTTTTTGGGGTTTTCAGATATGGGTCAAGTCAGTCGACCTATGTAACCTTTCCACTCTCAAGGCATGCATAAAACTCACTTGTTTACAAGGCTTTTAGTTGCAATTTGCTCAAAAGTTCGACAATAAGGAGCAGGGATGGAAAACTCACCAGGCTGGCAGACTTACACACATAACACATGCATATAAATGGTTAAATCCTGCTGAGGATGGTATTTATAAATCAAATATCCCTAATAAACCAATAGGATGACAGCTATCGGCTTTTTAATAAATCTGAAAATGACCTAAATGCACATTCAGGCATAAACACAGTAAAGAAAGAGATGATGGTTGAACAGATCACAACAAAAGAGCTTATATCATGAATAAGTAAAATGAAAAGCTTGAAAGCATTATTGGCTCATAAATCCCCGAAGTTGAACCCTTATTATAAAATCAATCATGGGCTTTATAGCCTTCTACAAAAATGACAGATCCTAAAAATCCGATCTGTTTACACAAAAAATACTTGAAAGTGATAGTTTTTTCAGATTAGGGCTTCAAACCCTTGCTAACTATTTGTCTATCTACTGTGAAGATCTAGTTCACTGAGTGAACTTTTAATAACTGAAGTGGTTGTTGATAATCACCACTGCTGGTTCAGTGTAAAATTGCCGCCAACAACTAGTGTTTCGACGGTTTACTGAAGTGGCCTTTCTTGCTTAAATCGCCGGATTTTTCTACCTTGTCTCCGCGGTCGTCGATCGGACGCTCTAACCTCTAACCCGTCGGCGCCTCAGGCCCGACTGTTGCCGCAGTGTCGGCGTCTTAAATCCCTAGCGTTGCGACGGTTTCTTCATCGACGCTTTCCATCGCTAGCTTGTCGGCGATCGGAAGCTAAAACAACTAATGCATCGGAACCTCAAAGAAGAATCTTGCCACAGTGTCGGAGGTTCCAATGACTAATCTTCTCAGTGTCGGCAATCGGAAGCTCTGTCTTCTAGCCCTTCGGTGTTGAAATATTGTAACTTCGAAGAATATTCTATATGTATCTTTTGTGGTCCCCGATGGTCCTATCGGGAGAACCACTTGTATTATCTTGTACCCCGATGCTTCTAATCGGAAGAACTAATAAGAGTCATGAGGTTGTCCCCTCTATTTGTAAAGGTGGGTCATTAGCACCCTAGTGTGGTTACTTGAGCCTACATGTGTAACTCGAGCCTACATGATTAACTCGAGTCTACATGTCGGATGAGTTAATTCAAGTGAACGGATGAATATAAATAGAGGTGTGGTGCTCCTCATTTGAGACACTCACACTCTCACTTGTGTAGCGCACTAGTGGAGAAGAGAAGTAGCTGGAGAAGGAGGAGGATCAGGCTTTGATCTCTTTGTTGATTTTATCTTTTATCTTTTGGGGCATCTATATTGAGGAAGCTTTTGCTGGGTTTTTCCCTTTAGGGTTTTCCCAGGATAAATCTTTGTGTTCTCCTTTTGTATGGTTGTGCTTGTCTATCTTTTAGTGATCCTGTTTATATGCTTTTGTTATGAAATCGAAATGAAATACTAATGATCTAGCTTAGCATATGAAAATTTAACATGGTATCAGAGCCACCCTGAAAGAAGACATTGTGCAGCTAAAGAATTTAGGGCTTCTTATTTTTTGGGTCTCTATCCATGATCGGTCAGCAAAAGAAGGCTAGACTGACTCTCCATTGAAGGGCGCATCTTTTTGTCGAAGTGGAATTTGATTCCGAGCATTTTCAGTTTTGGTGCGGAAAATTAGGGCTTTCTACAGAAGAAGAATTTTTGAGTGAGCTCAGCATAGGATTGTTCTCCTCATCAAAATCGAAGTTTAGAGACCTGGATCAAGAAATTTGGTTGGGTGAAACTCTGGGAAAGTCAAACCCTAGTTTGACCCCGATTTGGAAAAACCCTAAATACTAAAACTACTAAGTTTTGGTACATTCGCTATATCCTGAGATTGGCGAAGGCTCATGAGTTGAAAATTGCAGAGGCCGAAGATAAAATCCTGATTTACACACTGTCCAAAATTCAGCCTCAGATTCGCTATATTCTGGGAGATATGATCCCTCCAAGTTAGGGTTCCAGCCTCTTCCAGAATTCATCCCTAAATAGGACACCTGGGGAGAATCACTGTAGCGTGGGCTACAGAGGTCCAAATGGAATTCTTGAAGATGTTCCAGAAAGAGCACGGACTGTACTTTTTGTGGTTCGAATTTCCGAACCTGAAGATGAACCAGGGACATGTGGCATGCTGTACAACTTCACTGTTTTGAACAGTCCTGTAACAGGTCACCTTGGGCAAATGATCATAAATCCCAATTGGTGAAACCAATTCTGATGAAACCTATGGTGTCTGATCAGGGACATGCGAGGTTACCTCAGTGCGAAATTTCAGACACAGAGGAGTAGTAATTTTGGAGATATCACAGAAACAGTAACAGGCATTTCTGCAGAAGAAATTGGAAAACTAGGGCTTCCTGTTCCAGGAGCTTCCCTCCACTATTTTCAGAAAAGGAGTACATTGGACAGCTCCATTTGAAGAGATCTATCTTTCTATCCAATCAAATCTGAAAGATTCGAAGTTTTGAAAATTAGGGTTTCTCTGACAAACCCTAGATCAGCCAGCTCCGGAAGCAGGACAGATACCTCAAATCGGTAAGATCTAATCTTTTGTTATTTGCATTTGAGGTTCTCATTTCAAAGTGATCTATCACATCAGCTTGATGATAAGCTTGGTGAAGTTGAAAACTTCCAAGCATGAAAGTATTTGATCTCTCTGAAGAAAATGAATTGGACACCTACATGAGTAAAGAGGTTCCAGTTCTAGAGGGAGATGAGCCTCAAAGCCTTACACAAGAAGAACTTGATCAAGGCCAAGAAGATCATTGTTGATTCAATCACGGATCAACTTGTACCACAAGTGTCTTCCCTAAAGACACCGAAGATGTTTGATTCCTTGATCAAGCTATTTGAAGATAAGAACATAATTCAGAAGAAGGATTTGAGAAAACAGTTGAAGAATGTGAAGATCCATAATGCATAACATCTTGAAGCGGTAGAAGAAGAAGCAGAGAATGGCCTCCCATGATCATGGGATTCATTCATGCGAGGAATGTGTGCCAAAAGGAAGTGATTACTTTCAGTTGACTCTGGGAAGAAGAAGAAGCTCGTCTCATAAGAAGAGAAGAAGAAAGATGGGAGCAAATTGAAGATCAAGCTCTCACGATTCAAAGAAGATTCCTCAAGCGATGAGGAATATGAAGAACTCAATTCTTGACGAACCTCTTATCCATCTTATCATTTGGATAAGAAATGATGATTTCATGGATGAAGAAGATGATGAAGCAGAATGATCAAGAATGAGTCTACCCACGAAACAAACAAAAGATAAGTATTCAATTGTCATTTAATGACATTGTTTTGTTATGCATTTGATTATATTCAGTTGATGTGTTGTTTGCATGCATGTGATGGGTAAGTAGCTCATGGTTCTATACAAATCTCCATTGTTACTTATCTAGAATGAAACCTATTTGCTGACATATTGGATTAGTGCACAATCTCAATGATGTCATGGTAGAGATGGAAGGCATATAGAAAGTTTCTGTGAGATATGGATGAATGTTGTATTGGCTAAATAGTTGCATGATGCATAAGAATTTGTCGTTATGCATATGTAGTTCTAACCATGCAATTGGTGCATATGAATTGTAGGAAAGGTCTTGTACAACCTCCTAAAAGAAAAGAAGGATGAGACTTGTTCCGAAGAACAAGTGATGAGAATTCAATAAACATGAATCTGAAGCTCCCAGGGTTAGAGACACCATGACAAAAGAAAGAGCTTCAAAGAGCGGTAGATCCACCTCGAAGGATGAAGACCACCATGGGTATGAGAGATAACTCAAGATGAAGAAAAAAAAATGCTATGAAATAAGCTATGATCAAAGAATAACAGTTGATTATGGGGAATGGTGTATATGATATGATTTCAAGTCATAAAGGGAAGTACGTAGTATCTTCCATATGGATCTACAAGAACAAGTGTACAAAGAAAGAATCGTGATTTGCCTCAGAAAGAATAGACTATGACATGACATACTCTATTGACCGGTATATATCAAGCATAGAATCACCTATACAGAATGAAGAAGGAAGATAATACTCCACTTCAGGGGGAGTGACTACAGAAGATATGTGAGT
>LPNX010951275.1:364903-528925 GCA_001517045.1 Pseudotsuga menziesii | reverse complement strand
AGGCTTTGATCTCCTTGTTGGTTTTATCTTTTATCTTTTGGGGCATCTATATTGAGGAAGCTTTTGCTGGGTTTTTCCCTTTAGGGTTTTCCCAGGATAATTCTTTGTGTTCTCCTTTTGTATGGTTGTGCTTGTCTATCTTTCAGTGATCCTGTTTATATGCTTTTGTTATGAAATCAAAATGAAATACTAATGATCTAGCATAGCATATGAAAATTTAACATTCGGCACCTTAGACCGGAACGCTGCCGCTGTTTCGGAGGTGAAACGAACAGATTTTATCGTTGTCGGAAGTGTTTTGATGAAGGAATCGGAGCTTTAGTTCTCTATGTCGTCGACACTGCGGAGGAGCTTAGTTTAAATTCGCCGATCTATAGTTCTTAGTTCTCCCGATCCTCGATGATTTTCTATTGTTGCGCTATCAGAATGATTATTGATTGATCGGAGGCCTTGTTTGTTTGTCTTTCGCCGTTTCAGCTCCTTAGTGGACTATCTTGCCGACGGTTAGTGTTTTCAAGTTTTGAACTAATTTCATTGCTATCGGAGGTTAGTAGAAGTTTGAATCGAAGCTTTAGTTCTCTATGCCGTCGACACTGCGGAGATGCTTAGCTTTAACCTCGCCGATCTGTAGTCCTCAGTTCTTCCGATCGTCGATGATTTTCTATTGCCGCGGAACCCATAGTTATTCTATCTTCTGTCGTTTCGGCTCCTTAGTGGACTATCTCGCCGATAGTTAGTGTTTTAAAGTTCCGATGCCTTATCAAGTAGTGGTTCCGCTTTCTGATACTTGACTTCGGCGGCATTTAGTTCTTCATATCACCGACATTTCAGAACCTTTCAGCTTTTCCTTGCCGCTACATTGTCTTTAGTTCTTCTGATCGGCGAAGAGTTCTTCTGATTGCGGAAGCCGTAGTCTGCAAGTCTGTCGGTGGCTAATGAGATGTTCTGATCCTCGCCCAAGCCACTGAAGCTACAACTTTGTGAATTTTTTATCAACAGCAGAGGCTTTCAAACTGTTAGTGACATTCATATCCCTCATTGCATGAATTAAATTCTTTATACAAAAATAAATTATTTTGGGAGATAACATAATGAACAAAATATATATAATAATTAAACATTAATAAACATTAACAATTAAATAAACTAATAATTAATGAAGAGGCACCTTGATGAAAGGTTTTGCCTCTTTATGAAAGGGCACCCGGTATGAGTATTTATACAAACGTCATTCTCATTGTAATATCATTTATTATTTTATCAATCAAATACTTTATTCATGGATTATTATAATTTGGCTTATTTGTGCCGGTTATTTATTTCAGAAACGATTTTGTCGTTTTAGGGGAAGCCACAGATCTCATCTCAGGAACAAGATCTACGATATGATTATAAGCCACAACTGATCATCAAGTTACCCTTGTTGGATAAATGGGTAACATTGTCCACTGTATATCATTTGTCACTCGCTTTACAATGACATGCTCTAGTTGTGTGGTAGAAATTCATGATGTTTTGACTCCATGTGGAGAAAATATAAAAGCTTGTATAAATAAGGAATGGATGATATTATAAAAAATGGAGAGGATTTCCTATGGGTTGAATCACCTCAAAACAACAATACATATTATAACTGATGCATTGAATCCAAGGTGTTTTGTTGTCAATAAGACAAAGAAAAAGTCACCATTTCATGATGCAGACGTGGCACATGGCTTTATGCAGTGTGTCAGGGTTTTGCACGTGGAAAGGAATCGATGTCAATTTACACATTCTTTATTTCCTTTTTTGTGAAAGACACGACTTTGGGTTTGTTATTGCCTGAAAATGCATGTCTTATTTTGCATTTTCATGGGCTTTCTTCTTTTGCCAAGCACAGGAGAAGATCCTTGGAGTTCAGCGGTAGTTATATGTTGTAGGGAGAGATTTGGAGGCCATGCACCTTGTTCTATCTTAGTTGAGCATTATTCATCACTGAGGCAAGATGGAGGTTCTTCTAGAGGCATATTTCACCATGAGTTTCAATTTATGGACTTTGGACATGTATTTAGAGTTATGGCCACATGGCCTACATTACTATTTGTTGTATCATTGACAGAGTGCCTATTCATGGCTTGAACCGAAGGCCTAGGACTACATGGATGGATGCTCTGAGCTAGAGGGCAGACTTAGAAGATGCATGCCATACCATGGGAGATTTCCAAGTCATGACTTATGCCAAGGTATGGGTTAATGAAGGCCCAATAGAGAAAATGCCCTATCTTGTAAGAGGTCTTGAGTATGATATTTGACAAGGAGAGACCCCAAAGGAGGAACACTCTTCTTAAAAAAGTGCCATGTGGCACTAGAAGCATTTGCATGGTCAAAAAGGGGTCACTCAATGAGGAGCGCTCCACTCCAAGGGTGAAAAAAGGACCTTTTTGTTGCTTGGTCATGAATCGACCCTCTTAATGTGGGACGACCTCTTCAAGAAGGCATCTAAAGCATATTAAAGGGTCTTTATAGGGCATGTTGTTCACATTTGTAGGAGTGATTTCAAGTAGAAGTTGACATATGTCAATTTGGGATTAATCAAACCCAAAAAGTTACTTTAAGTGGAGTGCCCTAACTCTAGGGTTTCTAGCTCTCTTTTAATATTATTTTATTGATTAGGTTTTGAGGAGGATAGGGAACCCCCCTCCAAGCTCTTAGTTGAATACCTTTGGGAGGATTTGAAGGACAAGTTCAAGTCGAGGTTTTCATCTTTTTTTCATGGGTTAATTTGATGGCTGGAATTACTCTTTTTTTTTCCCAAAGAAAAAATCACATATTCTATTACAAGTTAGAACAAAAAATTTACTCTTCAGGTGCATATGGCACTTTACAAAACACACGGATGGATCAAATAAAGATCATCAAGTATTGTCCCCATCATCAAATAGCTATGATATACATATTCCTCCATCATTATCAGAAAGTTATGAATTCAGCTAAAAACAACTATAGATACAAAGTGTCCAAAATCAGACCAATGCAGTGATACAAAAAGAAACTAGAAGTTACCAGCAGTCTAATAAAATTAAAGCTACAGCATCAGCAATTCTTGTCTAACAGCAGAGATTTGACCATCCTGAACTTCTTCCAATATAAAATGTTCCAAGGGAAGAGACAGACCATCCTTCAAAAGGGCATCTGCTGTAACATATAATTCTATATAAACATGAATAAATGTAACCTCCCAAAACATCTGCATATTATCTTTGATTTGCTCAGCAACTAAGAAACCGGACATGCTAGTTTTGGGCTACGTGTCCTGTGTCCGCGTGTCGGACATGGACACGCTGACAGAACGTGTCTGACACGTCTCTGCAGCATGTCCCGTGACTGTCACTACGTGTCCCAAAAACAGGACACGCAAACTGAAAAAAAGATGGCCGGGCCCTCTTTAAAAATGAATTTTCATTTGTATTTTGTCATTTGCAAATGTTGGGAGAGCTCAAAGAGTAGTTTTTTTTGCAGGTGAAGAAGATTTGAAGGCTTGATTCTGATTTATATTGAATATTTGTAAAAATTTGGAGCTATATGTCTATACTTTTAAATTTTAATATATATAAGTTAAAATATATATAGATATATATATATATATATATAACGTGTCCTACGTGTCCTGATTCCCGGGGTCACCGTGTCCATGTCGGACACTCGAATCCCTGTGTCCTTCACGTCCCATGCCCCCGTGTCAGGTGACTTAGCTCAGCAAGTGGGACTAAGGAGATATACTAGATCTGAAGCTTAATGTTCATCCAAGATATAACAACTTACAAGCATTGAGTGTCTGAATACCTGAAGCTGTAGAATCCCTTCATCCAAAGTTTTCTTCTATGAAAATTTTAGTGCCATAAATTCTCCAAAGTTGTTAGACCGTCTGCCCAAATAACGCGTGTCTGAGTTATGAAGTGTACCACCCAGGCTGCAAATGGATTCCAAAATAATTGAAAGATTGCACATATTTGAGCTGAAACCTGGAAAGTAAGATAAGGTCTGTCTTCAAAAATCACATTATTTCTGGCAATCCAAATCCCCCACAAGATGAGAAGGGGATTTTTCTTTAAATTTTTGTTCTATCTGATCAAACCAGATCTTTAAATAATCCTTGATTGTGGCCTCTCCCCAAATATTCTTTTTGCTGAGCCAATGTTCCATGTCCATTCAGATTTGCTGTGCGAAAGGGCACTCAATAAAAAGGTGTATATTGGCTTTGGCACCTTTCTGGCAAAGGAAGACAAATGTTAGGCCCTGCCATATTCCTTTCTGCATCACATCCCACGTATATATGCTTTGTTGTTCAAAGCTAACCACATAGACAGTTTTGTTTTCAGGGGGGCTTTATTCTTCCATATTTTGGACCACCACCTCTTTGCTTCTTGTTGTTCATTGGTCAACAAATAAATGTAGCCCAACTTTGCAGTGTTGTAGCCTCCAGCCATGTTCAAGGTCCAAAAAAGTTCACCTTGTTCATCCTTAATTGAATATGTGCTCTATGCAGGTCAGATTGAAAACTACCCCAAAACTGTAAATCGCTGGAATTACTCTTACCAATTGCTGGTGTAATATTTGAAGAAGGGCATTTTTGCTCCAATAAGATGTCAGTGTCTTACTTATGGAAATCGTCACTAATATATCTCAGGAACTTTGGAAATTCACTTTATTAAAGTGATTAATTAAAGCGAATGCCTTTTCATAATTAATTTGTGTTAATTTGGAGAAATGCCTAAGTTTTGGGCATTAGTGATTTATGTCAACTAAATGAATTTTAGCCATCGATCTCAAGTGAGTGAGACCTAATCTTAGCCATTGGGGTTAGGGTTTTGGTTCATCCCAATAGTATCAAAGGCAGCCAAGGGGAGAGGAGAAGACACACATCTCACAAGAGAGAAACTCAAGCATTGAGTGGGAGAGAAGGACTTTCTGATTTCCAGTCTATTGGCCAAGAGAGATATAATAAAAGAATTTTATTAATGTCCAACGAATGACTACAAAAGCAGGTCAATAGGACTAAAGGATACAATGTGGGAGTGCAAACACATCTCCTAGAAAATGCTGAAACTAAGATACAATAAAATAAAGAAAGATACAAGTAGTAGTATAACCTCGTATACATGTACGTGTCAAAGGTACGAAATGCAAAATATAAAGTAAGTTTGTCCAAGATTGAATAATTCAAACAACTCACGATTCTGTCAAGAGAAGAGGATTACGAGAGCTGAAGGTGAATCTACTAATGTCAAGATCTCCTGGGTCTGATGGTCTATGGTGAGGGTGGTGTACAGGGTCCCTGCTTGCTATAAGGGCTCTCCGGAGCTGTCGGGTTGTCTGACTGTATGACCCTTGGAGGGTTGTAGAAGTGCATCCAAGGTTGAAGGAAAGAAAATCCAGATAGATCATTGGCTACTCCTTTGGGACTGTGAGGGAATCCGACCGGTGGGAGGCGTCTTGGGACCTGATCCCGCTGATGTTTTCAGAAAGCAGCAGTTCGGGAAGTAGCAGGGCAGCCTTACCAGATCAGGCAGAGGAAATGCTGTTCAGTAGAAGCAGGCTGTATTGCCGTAGGAATTATGTACAGACCAATCATACGGATTCTGTACGGACCAGTCGTATTGATTTTTCTGGGGCAGATTTTCAGGTGAATTTTGTCTCCAGAGTGGTAGAGTTTGCCAAGTTTGTTGTGTATTTTTCAGGGCCAGTTTCCAAGGAGGGAGCCCTTTTAAGCTTGGAATATTTTAATAAAAAACTGATTTGAAGGGAAGAAAAATTGTGCATGTGTTTTTGATCCGTTTCCTATATTTTGCTTTTGCTACATAATTCTGTTAATTAATTCCAGCAGTACAAATAAATCAGTGAGCTGAAATTCAATATTTGAGCAAGAAAAATCATTAGAAGTTTGTTTGTCTAGATTGGGCATTTAAAGGATAAAAATTAACAATTTTCCATATGTCCTCTCCTTTTGAGAGGACTTGGAGCAACTATTCTTTTGTGCATAATTTGAAGAGAAACCATTTGATGTCGAAGAGAGTTGTGAACCTGTTCTTCATCCATAACCATTTTTAATTGACATGACATATAGAACTTGGCTTCAAAGTATGGCCTTTGAAGGAATGGGGCATAAATTTTGACACTATTTTGGAGCAGTCTAGCAGAGATGGCTTCTTGGAGTTAACTATGGTTGGTGATCACTGATCAACCACCACTTGATGGTGTAGAGCTAGAGACTGAGCAGTTCTTTTGAGAACATGCCAATGATGTTGTTGAGGAGGACGTTACCTCCATAGATGATCCTCTCTTCTTATGATCAGTGATCACACTTGTTTTGGACTGTAGATTGTACTTACTACATTGTACTTGGCAAATTTTTGCAATTTACTTGCAACTTTTGTGTTGGCCCTTTGCTCGTAATATAGTAGAAATCAAGTTACCTTTTCTTTGGCTCATATTTGTAATTTTATTGTGTTTCTGATGTATAATTTCAAATTCACTTTATCGTGTTGTATTAGCTATAGCCCTTTATCAACATACCTAGCTTTTGGGGATCTATGTCAAGTTCTCCATACCTATACTTGACATACCATCATACCACATACCCATGCTAGCTTGTCGAGTCTCTTGTTTGAACATTGAATATTGCCAAGTCTTGTCTAAGTTGCTATTTAGTTAGTGAATGGCCCTTTGTTAATGAAGTGGGTTCTACCTTCAGCTTAGATGCCATGACTGATGTGTATCTTTTTTGTCAAACTCATCGAGGACTTACACCTGGCCTTGTCTGTTGAAATACGTCATATCTGTGGGTCCTTAAGGTTGTTGGGACTGAAAGCTCTTGGATTTAGTCACTTGACCACAACTTGATTGACAAGCCTTGTCTCGATTGTAACCTTCAGTCTTATTTTTAAATTTTTTAACAGCTTATATCAGTTTTACTATCTTCCTTTTAGTTCCATATAGGTGTCTTATACACATCTTTGTAAAGGTTTGTGATTTTATGATTACTTTCTCCATAGTGTTTGTCTTACGTTTTCCTAACAGTCACAATCTTTGTACTTGTACTTCTCGTAGAACCATTCTTGGTTCTACAATAAATGTTCTTGGATAGTCACTGATTTTTAAAACATTGCTCCCTCCCTTTCAATACTGGCAAGAATAATCTAGAATTTCTTTAAGAAATTCTGAAAGATAGCTGCTCTTTTAACAATCCATGTTTTCTTAATACTGGAGGAAATACGTGAGCTCCATATTTATTCAGATAGGCTAACATGTCTATAATTAGACTCTGATTATAACATTTACATTTGAAAATGATGTTTGTAAAGATGTGTTATATCTATGAGTAGCATGCAGCGTATGCAGTGCAGTGTAGTAATGCTGTTTGTGTTGAAAAGGGAATTTTATTCTAGTATTTTTTCCTCTGGATCTTAGCTTTATTCATTGTTTTCCATTATAATGTGCAGGTACAGGCTTGGACAGTTGAGGGATCCTTGAAGTCAAAGAATTGGCTTGGATATGGAGAAACATGGGATGGCACAGGTGCCTATGGGTGGGACAAAACGTCAGAAATGAGTGCTGGATTACACTATCCTAGGTTTAAGGGTTTGCCTGCTTCTTTAATGGCTCGGTTATCCTTACTTACAGACGACTGGGTAAAATATTCATCTTACAAAGAACGAATTTTAGGACTCTCTGTTGGATTGGACAGTAATGAAAATCATTCCTTGAGTTACAGTCTCAAATGGCGGTCTTTGACAGATCCTTCACATGGGGCCTCGAGGGCTATACGGAGGCAGTTGGGTCATTCATTGATCTCTTCAGTGACATCCTCTTATAAAATTGATCAAAGAGATTCTCAGCTGAGGCCAACACGTGGCTTTGCATTTGCTTCGAAATCAGAAATATCTGGTGTTGGACCGGACAGCCGGCTTATAAGATTTGTTCGCCAGGTGGGCTTCTTGTCCTTCATTGTTATGCTTGGAGATTGAATTATGCAAATTCATGTTTTGATAGGTGTATGCAAGGAGGTGCTTTTCTATGCTTCATCAATCATTGGCAGTCTCTTTTTTGTTGGGGGCTGTTTAGTCCCGTATTCGAAGTTTTTTCAGAAAAATTCAAATTTGTCATATTTAAAGCAGTGGCAAATTTAACTGTGCATTTAATCAGGCAGGTGAATTAATTTTGTAATTTTTTTTTGGTTAAACTAAACAAATATAGAAACAAAACCAGGTATAGAACCAGATTTTGAAAAAAAGAATGATGTTTTAAATTTTTAATATTTTTTCAGTCTTGACATTTAATTTAATATAATTTTGAGTCAAACTCTAAGTTCTAAAAAATTCTATTTGAATTTTGTTTTGAACTTCTGAAGTTCTTATGAAGCTCACTTAATTTTTCTTGTTGAACTTAAAAGCAAATTCTATCGTATTTTAATTTTTTTGCACTGGCAAACTTTTTTCGAATTTCACTGTACCCAAATTTGAACATGAACATGAACACGAACCAGGTGACATTTGGTGGGGAAGAGGGGGAGAGAGTAACTTTATCCATGGCCATCCCAACCACACAAATGCTGGCAAGGGTTATTTTTAGATAATGTTACAATTCACAGGGTTAGACCTTCAAGATGCATTTTTTGGTAGCTTTTGAGGACAAAGCTTTTACCCTGGGTGGAAAATACTGAGTTTTGAATGCAAAACCATATCTTATGCATGATAGAAATTCACGAAGTGTTCCTTGCCCGCATATCCCTTTCCATTACAATGTCCCTTTCATTTGTTATTATTTTCCTTTTCTCAGTCTTCATTTTGCATCGTATACAATATAAGAAACACAAACATGCATTATGTGTGCCAAAGTTTGGCATGTTTTGACTTTCTCTTACTGCATGTGATTTTCCGGTGCTTTTTAGTGTCATCATTTTCAGCTGTGGCTTTTCATTTTTTCGATATTTTGGTCACTTTTGGTTGACATATTCTGGGTATACATCTTATGTATGCCAGAAATTTGCTTAGGGCGCCATGTGCATGTACTTTTCCATGAGTTTGCATCAATGTCTCTGATGCTGCTTTTGTGGTGTTAATTTGCTTGTCGTCCTGGTAGAAGTCAGCCAACTGTTTTTAAATTCTGAAAGACAAAATATCTCTTTTCTTTTTCTTTTCAGATTGTGAATTTCTGTTTGTCTGGTCCATAGGCCCCTATTCATTTGGGATTTGACCTAACAGAGGATGGATCTCCTGTATAAAGTAACTATACACAGATCTTTTACTTGTTTCAGCATGGTCTTCTTTCAACCTTCAGGGGATTCCAGTTGGAAGCAATACTAGGGACAACATCACCTCCAGTCAGTCCATTGCCAGGCTACACAATTCAAAAGCAAAGTCACAGGAATCGTGATTCAAATTGCGATTTTCAATTTAAATTGGACTTGGCAGCTATCTGATATGAGTCAAAACTTTCCGAGTTTGTGTCGGTCGCGATTTGTTGAAATCCGTGCCAGGAAAATGTTATTAGCCCAATTTTCACCGTTTTTGTCCTTCTTTACTTGCTGGAGGTGTTTTCTGCCTGCTGGAGGTGATTTCTACTTGCTGGTGTGAAGGAACAGTGACCAAATCATCCACAAAGAGGCTACCTGGGCAGGGTTTAACTCAGCCAGACTTTGTTATGTGTATATATTTGTTTTTTTGTTTTGTATTAGCTAATTTTTTCATGATCGGATTCAAAACTTTGACCCTTTTGCCTCGCTGATTTATGGCCGATTCTGAGTCTGGTTACTGTTCAAAAGTATAATGCCTTGGCAACTTTCATTTAAGAGTTTCTTCTAGCCACCTTTTCCTTATTTTGGATGATTTTTTATTATCAATTAATAGATCAACCTAATATATGACACAAGTTTATTCCCAAAGGACTCTACATGCAAAGTCTATTTTGTATGGTAGAATCACTTGTTCTCAAGTCATTCATTTAGTTTAGTCTTTGGACTATTCGATAAAAATAACCTCTAATGTTTTAATCTAGAAGTAATGCTATTTCTTTTATAAAAAAGCTCTCACAACTTTGACGTGATATTTTAGAGTTTCATTATTCTTTTTAATCAAAATTCTGTATGTGATTCTTGCTTTACCTATAATTTACCTAAACTTTTATTGCCTTTTAATCTTGATATTGTCTCTTACTGTGTTGTTTTGTTTTGTTGTCTGCAATACAAAAGGAGTTTGATTTTCGTTATGCTATTCCCTTGGGATTTTACAATGCGGCTTTGAATATTGGACTTTCTGCGGGGATTATATTACCATGGGGGAAAGGATTCAAGGACCGATCGATACCTATTTCTGACCGATTTTTTATGGGAGGTCATTCTTCTCCGGTATGCAATTTAAGGGGTCCTCTAAGCCTGTTGGGATTTAGGTCCAGAGGTGTTGGCCCAACTGAGACCAGAAGGGCTAATAGTGACAGATCAAAGACAGATGATGCATCTGACTCTTCTGGAAGGGACACACTGGGTGGGGATATTGCAGTCACTAGTTTTGCAGACCTCTCATTTGATCTTCCTCTGAAGGTATTCCGAGATTCAGGCATTCATGGCCACTGTTTTGTTTCTGCCGGTAATCTAGCTATCTTAACAGGTGATTGTTATCGACCTCTTTCACTTCGGGAATTTGGAGCTTCCTTCCGCTGTTCGGCTGGAGCTGGTATCGTTATTCCAACCAAGTTGGCTCGCATTGAGGTTTGTTGTTTGGTTTGGTAAATTTGTATTTATTTTAGTGGTTAAATTAGATAAGCATTGTCATTATGCATTGAATATACTAATAATTATTTTAATTGTGATACGTTTTTTTACTATTTCAGACAATTACTTTTCAAAGCTTTTTACTCTCTTGCTTCTAAATGTGCAGATCAATTATTGTCGGATTCTACGACAACTTGATCATGATCGAGAAAAAAGAGGCATACAGTTCAGCTTTTCCTCTTGATGCATTGTGTGTCCTTTTAGATACATCTCATTGACAGGAAACAAATTTTCCATTTTCATTCACTCAATTTGCAAACGATTTTGGAAATAATTTTTTTTATTGGTCAAGATAAAAAGTTAGGAACCCAATGCGCAATATTCATTCCAAGCACAGTTTTGGGTAAGGTGTATTTTGTTGTCATTTGTGTCTGGCAGTGCCAATGCAATACTGGATTGTGTTACAGACAAGTGATTCTTTAAAGGGTTGTTAGAGGAAATTCTCGGCAATGCTATATATGTTTTGACAGTATATAAGAATTTTCAAGGAGAATCTTTTGGTAGAGTGGCCCAATTCACGTTTTGTCATTTTTTTCATGACCAATAACTATAGCTATCTCAAAATTAATTTGGCTACTTTTCCTCCAGAGACCATGCATTACTACATTGTTTATTTACATCTCCTGGCTAATTCAATGCACAATTAATTTATGCTTGTACTTTTTATGGCTACAAAACAAGGGGAATGTAGATAATACCCTTGGCAAACTTCGGAAAAATCATATTGGCTGTTCATACAGAAGTAAAGCCAGACATCTAAGATCCGTGAGATCCTTGCAGTATCTGTGGATCACCAATCACAGCCAGGGGTACTAAAGTCGCATGCTAAATATACCTCTTGGTTGAAGAAATCCTCGAAGCAAGTTGTTTAAGAAATGACATTTAACTTGGTTGTTACTACATTGTTTCTCAACATCTCTGAATTTATCCGTGTACTTTTTTCTGGTTACAAAATAAGGAAAATGCAGATAACAGCCTTGGTGAACTTTGAAAAATCATATCATATTGGCTGTGTATATAAAGGTAATTGAAACAAAGAAATCTGTTTCTTAGGAAAAATAACCAGCATAAATAAGCTAAAAACTCCATGAATGGATGATAATAATATAATTGATAAATATTTGACAATGATTTACATTTAGTAATATAATTGATAAATATTTGATTATGATTTACATTTATAAGGGTTGGACTTATATAAGTCCATTCATGACTTTCCAACGTAAAGTCATGATTCTTTGTTTATAGCTTTGTTTATGAGTTTATTGAGGATCAACATATACCTCCATTGCAATGTGCTTTACCTTCAATGAATATTGTGCATATCTTTGATCAATCAATCTAGTAAAGAGTCAAAGAAACCCCGTGGAAGAGCCGATAGACAAGTATAGGACTTGGCTATATTTCGATGGAGCTACCCAAGGGATCCCATTATTATGTGGAATCAGAGGAATAATTCACTTAGCAAACCATCACTGGATAAAATTTAATAGGCAGAGGATCCAACAACTTAATTGATTTCATGGCTCAAAATCCTCTCAAACTTGCACGGGTCCGTGGCGCTCGAAGGGTTCAGGTCTTCAGTGACTCTCCAGTTGTTATCAAATGGATGTAGGGTGGATTCACATGTCAAAATATTACCTTGTGACTTGTCTTTGATGAGATTATGACTCAAAAAAAGGTTTTTCATTCCACTTCCTCCCATATTTATAGATAAAGGGATACACATGATGATGGGTCGTCTAAAGAAGGTTTAGCATTGACACCAAGTCATTGGAAAACATGGGAGGAACAAGATGGCATAGTAATTGATTTTACCCATCTTGCAACTTGCAACTTATTAATGGGAGTCTGTTGGGCATTTTTTGTTGTTGCTTTGTTTGTTTCATAGGGATTTTGTTTTCAATCTATATCAATACATATATTAATGGATTATATAATAAGTAGGGTAGGTTTTGTGTATCTTTCTAATATAGAAATTGAATAATCTAATAGAGCATCATATGATGAATTTTAGGATATAATTTTGTCTATCTCATATTGTAACTAATTTAAAGTGTCTCTTATAATTATATCCTAGTGAGGTATTTTAATTTTTTGAAGGATTTTTCTACTAGTTCTTAACCAACTTCTATTGAATGTAGTTTTGTCATATTAATGAAATTATGATTTGTTTCCATAATAGTAAAAAAAGATACTTACATAAGTGGATAAATTTGATTGATAATACACTTGATATCTTCACCCAAAATTTTAAGAAATTCAAATCAAATAACTATATAAATAAATATAGTATGATTTAAGGGTACATGAAAGTTAAAACAAATAACTATATAAATAAATATATTATGATTTAAGGGTATGTGAAAGTTAGAAACAATATATGAGTAGAAAAGGTACATTATAATTTTCAGAAATAGGTGCATAAACAGTTGTATTAGATCATCAATATGACTATGTAAAGAGAAGTGTCAAAATTAAAATATTATTTTAGTTCAAATGTATTTTGATAGTGGTTTAATGAAGGGTTACATCCACCAAGAATATGTCAACACCTATTATTCCGAAGAATCAAGGTATGGCCAAAATTACATAATCCACTAATTCATTATATAGAGTTCAGCAAGAGCATCATGTCACTTACAAGAATTGAACCCGAGTAGGGAGGGTAACAATCATTGTATGTTTACATATTTATTTTTTATTGGATGTTTATAAGTAGATTACATTTTAGCGAAATGATATTTGGTCAAATATTTCTGTGTAAAGTTATCAACTCAACTTACTTTATCATGAACATAGGTTTAAATGGCAACTTTATATAGATTTTTAAATCAGTGATTATGAAAATCTCATGTTTGGTTGAACTGTTTGACCTAATACTAAACCAGATAAAATATAAGGGCAATATGGGAAATATTATGATTAATGTATCACACAATTGATTGAGAATGAGTTAAGGGCATGGCAATTTAGTAGTATTGAGAATAGAGTTAAAGGCATGGCAATTTAGTAGTATTGAGAATAGAATTAAGGGCATGGCAATTTAATAGTAGAGAATTGAGTTTTGTGGATTGGGTAGGATAGGAATGACTACTAAATATGATCGATTAATAAATAGATCACTGATTCATGATTATTAAGGATTGGTTTTGGTAGGAATGACTAATAAATATGATCAATTAATAAATATATCATTGATTCATGATTATTAAGGATTGGCTTTGGCTAACATTGCTTCGAGGGAGTTTCCTTTTAGAGAGGGTAAGAGAAATAATACAGTGTTAGGATCAGTTCAAAACAAATAGTTCCACATTGGTTTATGGTTCTCTTATTTTGCAATAATCTTTATTTTTTTATATTGTGAGTAATATGCACCAGTATACTTCATGTAGAAAAAAATGTAATTATGTGGATCGTTGCATTTATGTATCTTGGTTTGTAAAATAATGTAATTATGTGGATTACTATATTTATCGATTTTAGTTTTAACTTGCATTTAGTTTTATTTTATCATCTGCATGCACTATCAATGTCCAGGGAAACAACATCCCCAAAGATATCTTATTGTATTGTCTAAAGTGCAAAATCACATACCTCTAGTCTCATGGATAATTTGCAAAGCAATCCCAGGAAAATGGTATATTTTTGGATCCTATTAGTGGTTGTTATAAGAAGATTGGAGTCTAGTTCAGAGTTATAATGTACTATGTGAATCTTTCATATACTCATACCACCTGTCATTAAGGTGTGATTTAGTGAGCTGCTAGAGGCATTGAGGACATCCTCGCAACTATGGGTGCAATATATGTTCCCCGTTACAAACTTGAGTCAACATAGGAAAGTATGAAAACCCTAGGTGAAGTGCATCAGAAATAGTGACACATGAAGAAGGAAGATTTTGCACTTATTCCCTAGACTTATGCACATATGTATCTTCTCTTCTTCTCCCCTCTTCTTTATTTTCACACTAGTGGTAGGAAATGAATTAGATTATGCACATGCATATGCATGGTTGAGTATTAATATGCATTGTTTATTGTTTTTCCTTAAAATGTATACCATGAGACTTAGTATCTTGACTACAAAATCTTAAAACTCATGATACGTAATTAATGATTTTGAAACATATGATAGGAATGGTATGGTAGAAGCACCTATAACTCAAATTGCTTTAACCATAGAAAACATGCATTTATCTCCTCTCCAGATATGTATGTCATTCCAAAAATGAGGATATGAAGAAATCTGGATCACAACCTAAATGGGAAGACCTATACATTAAAGACACAAAAGAAAAGAAAGGCATGACTTAAGAGAGGCACCAACTCTCTAGGAGAATAAACAACTTATAGTAGGCCTACATGGGAAGATGGCATACTTTGATACATTCCTTATTGCATTTTGGAGAAATTAATTCTTATAGCATAATAAGAAACGAATGTCATTAGCATAGACATACATGTGTGCAGCAGGGATAAAGACGTATCTTAAGGAAAATCCCTAGGCCTTACATTTTGGACATAAGAATATACACTAGAGGACAATAAGAAGGGGCCCCTTGCACATGAAGTACTAAACAATCACTTAATAAACTAAACTAACTTAAGTAACTTGAGGAAGCAAAGAAATGGATACTTAGGCATGATGTGGGGATAACATAATTGATATGAGATCATAGTTGTACAATTCCTCAACAATACACAACATAAAGTCAAAGGTGGAGAAAATGTGCATAGACCTTGAGGATAGTATCTAATTACACTCAGAAAGATAGTTAACTCATTATTAGAATGAGAAGATGGAAATATAAGTATAATAAGACAAGCATTTTAAGAAATTGATCTTCAAATGGTAGAGCTCTATACTTGACTTATAAATCATTCCATGAAGTAATCTTATGGAGGAAGAACAAATGGTGAACTTGCAAATTTTCTAAGGATGACAATTTATTGTAGTCATTGTAACCATACAAAATTTGGAATGATGAGATAAACATAAAAAGAGTAATACAGATACTTCATAGAAAATGATGGATCATAAACTAAGAATGTGAGTTGAGTTGGAAGTTTCGTGAATGAATGATGAAAATGCGCTTTGCAATAAAAGAATATTAGGAATCAATTGAGAGTAGTAATCTATCTTAGAACATGATGGAATGTTTTGGAATTTTCATGAGAAAACAATCACGAAGAATTTAAAACGATACTTAGCACTCTTAAGTAATCCCTTAAACGAGTAACCCTTTGGTAAATTGTAGTTGAATCACAAAAGGGTCCTTGAATAGAAGACATTATAAGAATCCCTATAATGTCTAAATAAGGACAATGCCTATCAAAAAGAAAAAGTTGTCAATTAACCAAATTAAGTTAGATGATTGTGAGGATGATATAGATCATTATAATAATTTTATAAGGTATGGTGATATTAGATTAAAGAGGTATAAACCCAAGAGTCCTACTCGTTGGGCTCTGCTTGCAACCGCAAAATCGTTGATAATAAGCAAAGGAAAGATTGTGGTCCTAGAATAACTCTACATGTCTATGAATGACTCCCTTCCCTAAAGTTGTGGTATGTTGTTGGATATCTGAGAGGATTTGTACCCTCTGTGGACTGCCTCTTCAACATGAGAATAAGTGGGTGTGTGGTGTTAACCACACTAATTTAAACCTATAACATTAGTTATCATATCTATGATCCCAAGCTTCTTTGCATGGTCGACTAAGCATCACTATTGGAGCCACAAATGTGGAATGTGAATATGGTAAGAGGTTTATTTGTTGCTTCATTAAGTCGCGAATTTTAGTAATTTCACTTGTTTTGAATATTTTTCTCGGTGGGAAGCAAGAGTTACTAAATAGTTATGAGTGCACTAGCACTTAAATTGTGGAGGTGAGAAGAATGGAACACTACAACTGTTGCGTCAACTCTAAGATACGGTTGTCGATGTTTTATAACTCAGACAAGAAGTTCCACATGGTTTAGGTGTCAAACATGCATGAAGTCGTCCAAGCTAATTTATTTTGCAACACACTTTAATAATAAAGTGAAAGTCTTTTAATTAGTTGTTGTCTAATAACGTGCATTTTGATGCATTAGTGATTTAGACTAATCTCAACCGTCGATCTCATCAACAGATTAGGGTTTTTGTAGGTTAGAGGTTCAACTTAAGTATAAATGTTAGTGATTTAGCTTTGGAGGCACTCTGCATGTTTTTGTCTTGTATGTGGAAGTGATCATGCACTAGTTAGGTTATTTTACTTTGTAATGGTATTTTATAAAGTTTAAAGAGACTCTCATGTACTGAGACTTTTTATAAAGTATTCCCTTGTTTTAATTTTATAAAGTGACTTTATGAGATAAAGTGCACTTATTTCATAAAGTAAAGGTGACTTTATTAAAATTAAATGTAATCGCTTTTGGAGGGAAAGTTTCTCAACCATTGATATTGAAAAGACAAGATTTAATCTTGGCCTTTGGATTTAGGGAATGGGGAAGGTGAAAAGTCACTCTCAAGTTATAAGAGAGAGCCTAGGATAGTATGCAATATAAGTAGAAGGAAAGCATTTCCTAGAGTGAGCATTTTTGGCTGGGTTATCTTCAGAGAGAGAGGGAGGGCACAAATCCCAAGGAGAAATTTTTGTTTTCTCAAGTGGGCACAAATCGCAAGGAGGAATTTTTGTTTTCTCAAGTGGGCACAAATCCCAAGGAGTTGGGCATGTTTCCCAAGACATTTAATTTTTGATGGGTCGTATTGTTCCGTACAATATTTGTTGGGCATGATTTTCAAGCAGGGTCGTACATTGTACAAACTGTTGGGCATGAATTTCAAGGGTTGTACAATGTATAGATTGCAGGGCACAGATTTAGAGAACTTTTGGGCACAAATTTCAAAGTGGGTTGTTACTGTAGAGGTCGTATAGGTCCTTACTGACAATCAGGAACACAAATCGAGGTGCTACACACAAATCGAGGCACTGACAAAGTCATTTAATGCTAATATAAATGTTGTTGTAAATTATTTTTTTGCCTAAAAAATGCTGCAATAAAATTCTCTTGGACTGGTTTTCCCCAGGGGGGGGTTTTCAGGGTCATCTTGACCAAAATTTATGTTGTTTTATGGGTTTATCAGTCTGTTTTTTTATATGTGAATTTTCCACCGCTACAGACTTAGTTTCAGTGTTTCATCTTGTTGGGTTGTTGATTTAAATGCATGAAAAGTGTTTTTATCAATAACAAGTTTTAAGTCTGAAATCTGGGTAAACTAAGTGTTTGAAAAAAGTATGATTTTTATCAATATTTCTACATGGTATTAGAGCTGAGGCTTTGTGTTTACAGTTGGTTGTGGGTGCAATAGGATTGTTGAGTTGTTGGGAAAGGGTTCTTGTTGTTTTTTTAACAACTTGTGTATTGGAAGACCTTATTTTGATGTGAATTGCAGGTGGTTGGGAAGAGTGAAACTCTTGTTCTTTTGGTGGTTTATTATTTTCTTTGATGGCAGAGATGGTTGCTTGCATCATATATGAGGATCGGTTGGATGGTATGTCTAACTACTTGCAATGGAAAGTCAAGATGATTGTTGTTCTAAAGGAAAACAAACTATGGATGATAGTTAGCACCGTGGCAACTCCTCCTGGATCTGATCATGTTGCTTTGGAGATTCAGGAGGTAAAAGAGGCCAAAGCCAAAAGGTTGATTATGGATGGTATAAGGGACCACCTTATTCCACATATGGCTGAGAAGAAGAATGCTTATGAAATTTGGACTACATTGAAAGGCTTGTATGAGGCTAAGAATGAGAACCGGATGATGACTCTCAAGGAAAAATTGTAGGGAACCAAGATGGCCAAGGGTGAGATATTGTGTTGTTTATTATTGCAACCATGTTTGTATAGTTTTCTGCACAGTCTTTTCTCGTCAATTAGTGTAGGATGCATATTCCGCACCTCTACTTCCTTTTTCTTGAGTGGTTACATGAGGAGTAGGAGCAGGGGGTAGGGATGGATGACCCACAACCGTTAGAGGCTGGGAGGAGATTGAGAGTGAGAAGGCTGATGTGCTAGCCTCAACGCCACCTTTTACATAGAGTGAGACACCCACCCAATGGCCATTTGTCTTCTGCTACAACCCTTCTTCTATGAGAGGATGAGTCATACCTTTTCCTTTAAAAAGGGTAAAGGGAATTGGTAGCTAGCTTCCAGATTAATCGTTGTAGATGATTCATGATGATGAGATACGTTTACTATATATTTGGTGTAATTTTTTATTTATTAATCTTCAATGGACAACTATTAGGATTTAGTATCAAATTCAAATTAATCTTTAATCTTTATTAATCTGAGAGATTCTGCTTCAAATTCAAATTTGATCAATCCCACTATGTATCACCAGTTTATTGGGTCCTTGATGTATCTGAGAAACACCAAACCATATTTTTTTTTTGTTGTGAATGCCCTCAGTCAGTTCATGTGTGAACCAAAGCAGATTCACTGGACTGTTGCAAAACATGTGCTCAGATACTTATGTGGCAATGTGGGATATTGTCTACGATATGATTCAGAATGTGACTTAAAACTGTAAGGGTTTACAGACTCAGATTGGGTCGCATCCACTACAGATAGGAAGAGCACTTCATGATGTCGTTTCAGTCTGGGTTTTGTAGTAATTTCTCGGTGTAGTAGGAAGCAAAACTCAGTAGCTCTCAGTACTGTAGAGGCCGGGTATATGACTACTAGTTCAACAACCCGAGAAGTAGTTTGGCTTCATATACTTCTTGCAGGATTGTTTGGCCAGATTCCAGATCCAACCACGATTCACCGTGATAACCAGAGTTGTGTGCAGATGTCAGGGAACCCTATATTTCATGACAAGTCAAATCACATAGAGATTCAGTATCGCTTCATACGTGATATGGTGCAGAAAGGTGTGGTCGAGCTACAGTATATTCCGACAAATGACCAGACTGCAGATGTTCTCACCAAGCCTCTTCTAGGGTGTTGTTTGAATACTTTTGCAGAAGACTTGGAGTAGAAGAGAATGGATCCCTCCTTGAGAGGGAGAGATGACTAAGAAGCATTTACCATACTTTTTCCCAGGTACCTCTATTTTCCAGGTTCTTAGCTAGGTATGGGAGAAATCCCATTGGAAGATGAGATGCACCGGTAGTAGATGGTCGGGTTCACACATGTGCCTTTGCTCATCCAGGTGCTCAACTAGGTATGGGAGAAATCCCATTGACAGATGAGTCGGACAAGTAGTATATGGTCGTGTGATTGCACAAGTACCTCTACTCGTTCAGGTTCTCTGCCAGGTATGAGAGTACCCCATCGGTAGATGAGACAAACATGTAGTAGATGGTCGTGCACACTGACTCATTCAGGTTCTCATCCAGCTATGGGAGTATCCCATTGACAGATGAGACGAACATGTAGTAGATGGTCGTACACACTTGCTCATCCAGGATCTCTATCCAGGCATGGAAGTATTCCATCGGTAGTAGAGACGGATATGTAGCAAAATATTTTCTCTCAGACATCTGGATAGAACAAATTCATAAAGACAACCTTCAATACGTTTAGAGATGATAGAGACAATATAGATGTACATATGAAACCCAGATGATCGTGATCCTAATGAAGACTGAATAATACCTTCCTTGTTGAGAGGGAGTGTTGGATTTTGTGCAAATTCATAATATATTCTTATTGTTCTTGTATTGTACCTCATATGGGAGATGAATTTATCGTAATCAATCACACAAACCCTAGGAGAACAATGTAGACCTTGGGGAGAAAACAAGCAAAATAAAAGATAAAATATAAATTATGTTGCTCCCCCAAGAGAAGTCGGCCCCAATAAAAATATTAGTGGAAAATATGTATAAATAAGAGGCGCCCCTTCTCATTATTCCGCACAGCAGCACAAGAGAGGTTCACAATTTTTTGGGAAATAAAAGTTCGCATATACTAGAGAAGAAGACTGTTTTTGGGGTTTCCATCTCTGGAAGATACTTCCATATTTTTCTCTTTCTTCATTGTACACTGATCTCATAATTATTATCTCTAGACAAAGGTTGTTGGGTTTTCCAGGTGAAAAATACTCGTGTTATTGTTCCATGCTTTGTTTATCTTCTAGTGATCCTATTGATAAATGCAATTAAGATATATTGCTATAATCTTAAGAAAATATAACATATTTTTCTCTCATAACAAAAGTATTTTCCATAGATGATGACTCCACACATGCTCAAGCTAAAGACAAACCAAAATGAGAAAAGGAAATGACTATAGAGTATGACTCCTTAATGAAGAGCAAGACTTGGAATCTTGTTCTCCTTCCTTCTGGAAAGAATTTAGTTGGTTGTAAATGGGTTTTTAAAAAAAAATTTACTACAAAAAGACAAATTGAAAAATATAAGGCTTGGTTAGTAGCTAAATGTTTTTCTTAGCAAGAAGGTATAAATATTAATGAAACCTTTGCTCATGTTGTTAAAATGGACACTATAAGAACCATTATTTCTCTTATTGCATCCTTTTAATGGGAAATTCACCAAATGGATGTAAAGAGTGATTTTATAAATGGTAATCTTCATGAACAAATTTATATGCAACAACACCCGGTTATATCACCTCTTAAACTTCAATTTTGTATGCAAAATAAATAAGTCTTTATATGATCTTAGACAAGCACTGTTGGAGGAGCTAGTCGGTTTAGCCAACTAGACTAGTTAGACGACTAATTAGAGATTAAGTCGGCCTCATAGGTCATGTTGGTTGACTGAACTGACAAGTAGTTATTGTAACTGTTTTCTAATATATATATATATATATAGGCCGTTGAGACAGATAAGAATTTGGTTCGGTTTTGATGTATGAACCCACATGTGTTTTAAGTAATATAAGCTATTATTTGATCCATCATTCTTGTATCTTGTATCTGTTATGATTATATAATTCTTTATGTGTATTATTGGTAACCTTGCAATCTAAGTGATTACAACATTGGTTCCATTCCCGACAGTACATATACGGATGAAATGACCATGAGCAAATGATACCAGAGCAAGAGATTAAGAACTGGTGGGAGTGTAAGATTGCAAATTATTTGTAGAATTACGCGAGAAGAAACAGACTGACTATTGCAAAAGCAAAGGATGGATTCTTCTCTCAGACACATGACTCAAATTTGTAGAATCGGTACCACAATATTTGAAGAAGTTACTGGATGAAAAATCCGGTAGAAGCTAAAGATCAAGAGTTACTCCAGAAACTGATAAGAGGTGGACAAACAAATTTGTCAGAGTGGTTTGAGAAAATCGCAAGCGAGTTTCATGAAGAGTGCACTGTTGAAGAAAAAGCATTTGTCGAGAGCATCAAAGAGAGGTTCTATAACAAATTCACCGAACAGTTCCTCTGTTCGTTACCGACTTTTTTGTTTAAGTTCCCGATTGACAAACGAGCAGGCCACATTATCGAGTCTCGTCCATAATTGATTGAACCACCATCTAACACCAACTGGGTGGAAAAGCAAAAAGAGTGGGGGAAATTTGTTGCAGAAAGCGAGTGGGAATACTTTCTGAGAAAATAGGCAGAACCACCTGGGCTTACTAAAGCGTCGGGTAGGATATGGGGGGGTAGTTGGTCATGTGTCGGGGTAGAGTAGTGGAATTCTAGTCGACTGGAAAATACCACTGCCAGCAATGAGAAGTTAGGCCAAAAAGGAAATCGTTTGGACAGTAACTCACAAAGGCACATCGAATTTTCAGAAGATAGAGAGGGAGAAGAGGCATAAAATAAGGGAAGAAATTAGAGAGCAAGCTATTGTGCTCCAGAGAAGAATGGCCTCAAGAGTGACATAACATGAAGAAAATCCACCAGAGTCAGGTCATGACCAACAAGAAGAGGGCGTAGATGAATAATTGTCACCGATGGAAGATGGTATGTGGATATAGTAGTGAAAATCTATCCAAATCGAGATACCCCAATTGTAATACCCCGGTTTTGACCCCGTTTTCATTTAAAGATACATATATTTTGTAATTAATCGTGGTGTGGAGCTAAAGGCAAAAGCCCCACCATTGATTTGGTTGTGTATGTTTCGGCAATTGGGATTGTTGCCGATAGTATATCATGCTATCCGACACATTAGAGTTTGGCATCATGTAAATATGCACATCAATTAAAATAAACCTACAGCCAGCTACGGCGGTGCAACGTTAAATGAAAAGGGCATGATTTCCTAAGGTTAAGGGGGGGATTGTCTAACCCATGGGAGCCTTTGGGGAAAAGCCATGTGTCACCACCCTGTTTGATTTGCTCACGTTCCTTGTCTCATCCAACCACCTCTTTAGTGTTCTGTTGATTGGCTGGGGCAGTTATTGCTGGAAGTGGTGGGTGGCAGGACTATCAATATTTGCCACACGCCCACTCCACCAGCCGTTTCTCCACCTTCATGTGGGTAAGAGAACTACGACTACACCACTCTCTTGGTTGTTGGGTTCACTCTCACGCAGGGACGAGAAAGGGGTTCGGATGGCCTTCCTCACGCAGAGTGGAGTTAAGAAGGGGGGTGTTTTTCTTGTTGGGGGTTCGTTCTCCCTTCTCAGAGGATTGTCGGCCTATGAATATGTTTTCCCTCCCATTCACGCAGAGGATGGATTTTCCCTTTTTCCATTATCGGACTGTGGAATGTTTTGGTGGTTTTCACTGTGAGCTCGGATTGTGTATTGTCCAGACACTTCATTGTTGAACCGGGTGTTGAGGCCTGGAAATTCGCAGGCAACAACAGAAAGGTATTCTCCCCAGTCAACGTTCCCAACTAGCCCGTGACTGTTTGGTATGGGGAATCCGTCCGGTTTGCAGTCCGGCTACCGTAGGTCAAAGTAACAAAAACAAAAGGTTTTACCGGTTGTGGCCTGGTCCACTGTGTATATTTTGTATTTTTTGACTTAAGTATGATAGGAAAATGCCTAATTAACCATGCAGGATGATAAAGATACAAGGAGCATTCACAATGTGATGCGCAGGTTCTTACCTCTCGTCTTAGGACTCGCAAGCATCTAAATCACATATGCAGAAATAAAACTAACTATCTACCTATCTATCTATCTATCTATCCCCAGGGAGCAAACTTTAACTTATTTGTGAGTAATGTGAATTGTGCATGTATCTGTTGACGGGCGTATTTGAGCAATCCCGCAACGGGGGAAAACGACCCAGACCGGGATCCTTAGGACAGGCTCCAAGCTGTTTGGGGTAGTCGTTCCCGACAGGTTTAAAGGCTCTGTTGGCCTGAGGTCTTATAATACCTATTGATTAGAATTAATGCTACTGATTGTTAGTATTAGGACCTATATTTACAGCTACGAAGATTGATTTAAGTTATATATTGCAATGATTGACAAACTGTTAAGTTTAAATTACTTAATACAATTAGCCTTAAATACATGAATAAAACATAAACCTAGACAAGATTAGTATCCTACAGGAGTATGTTGCATGATGTATACACATGTACAATAATTACAAAAAGAATTGTCTGTATGTAATTCATAAACAAAATCTAATTCGAAAGGATTTTTCAGATAAAATAAACAGCATAAAACAATATATAATCCTAATATCCTGATCAGGAGCAGTAAAAGAAATTAACCATGGGATCAATTAATGCTAATAGAATTACTACGTGGATGCACCTAGATAATATTTAAATAAGTTAAACATTAACCAGATCCATACAGTAATCAACTACAAATCATATAAACAGCAATGTAAATTGCCAGTTACATGACATGATATATTAGCAAAACTGAAAGCATGAAAATAGATCATTACACAAGAAATGTATGCTTGTAAACTTCTACAGAGAATTTTAACAAACATATTAAAGTATAAAAAGGAAACAACAGGACCAACAGACACCAAAAACACATGTAGAGTATTCAAATAGTAACATATATAGCAGTATCACCAGTTCGAAAGATTGGGGCTGTAGACGGATAGCTGTCCAGAGTCACAAAAATCCAAACCCAGTCTTGTCCTTTTCCCTTCTACAAACTATCGACCCTTCTCCCATAAACTTTTATCCCTTAAATACATGTTTACGAAAACAAAGATCCTTAAAAGTTTGAGATGAACAAGATCGAATTATCCAACTGATTTCTAATTAAAAATGACAAGTGCAACGTGTCTTTTTTCAATATAAACACAATCATCAAGACGATCCATGGGAATCAAAGATTCCAGCAATAAACAACACCTGGCAATCTTGTTATGCGGTCTGTTCCAATCGATGAGGAGTATAATCCAAAAACAACGATCCAACCTGGACGTAAATAGTACCCATAATACCTGCAGAAAATCAAGTAATAAAATCAAATCATGAACACAAATAATCAAAATAATAAATCGTAAATGAAATACAATAAACAAATACCTGTACAAGATCATCAAAATTCAAAAACAAGTAGATCCAGCATAATCACAAGTTAACTGGTGCATTAAAGACTTGAATATTGACCCCATTGGAATGATTCGGTGAAGGAGCCCTGAATTGCATGAGCGCGATCTGAGCGTTGAGCTCACAAACCTTTTCTTCACTCTTTTCGTTTACTTCTTGCAATTTTAGAACCCTCCTTATGAGCTTGTTCTTATGCTTCCTCAATCGTGAAAGCTGCTGACCACTTTCATCAACTTTTGCCCTTAACTCCAAATTATCAGCTTTCATTAAATCCTGACTTGCTACTATATCATTCATCCTGTCTTCCATCCTACGAACCTTGTCTAACAGAAAACTAATGAACAGAGGATGAATGGTTTCCCCAGTTCCACGAAAAACAGTCGAGGTTGTTTTAATCTGTTTTTCTTTAACTATAGAATCAGCCATATGATTAACTGAAACTTCCTGCACTTCCTTATCCCCTACTGGAGAATTATTATGATCAAGAGTGGCATCAACTTGCGGCTCGACAACAGACAGAGAAGGAGTTTCGTGTATATCATTATCAACCACAGGGTGACCTTCACCAGTTAAATCATGAACGGACTCAGGATGAACCAGGTTGTTTTTAACAGGCGAAGAAGCAAAGGTTTCTTCATCATCAATTACAACCGTTTCCACTGGAAATTTATTACTTACGGGGGTTTTAACCATTTTAGCCTTCGCCATACTCCTGGTTAGCCTTCTAACCAGCTTGGATTTGGGTAGATTTCCTCGACGATTCCCAATTTTATCACTACTGTTTGGCGGAGTAACAGGTGACAGAGATGAAATCTTTCTCATACGCCCAGGACCTATAAGGATTTGAGAACTGTTCACTGGACTACTCATGGGCTCTTTACAGGGTTCGGAACCCTTACGGCTAGGGTTTGACAAAGCTTTGCGTGGAGACAAGAATGGAGCCGAAACTGCACTTCTATGTTTACTACAGTCATCAGGACTGTCAAACATGCAATGACAGAAGGATGAAAAACCGTTTAACCCTATAAACTGCTCCCATGAGCGACCTGACTTCAACAGCTCGTGATCAATCAACATTCGAACTAAACCATGATGGAAAAGACTGTGGCTGACATGTTTAGGCCCCTTCTTTATGGCATTTGACATCTTAAATAAACTGTGCAGAAGATAGTAAGGCAAATTAATAGGAAACCCTATAAAGACAGCCATCAGACGAAGATGATATACGTATGCCGAAGATAACCGGCCCTCACAGGTCAAATATCTATGAATTAACTCAAGCACTGGACGCCATTCCTTAAGAAAATACTTACTTGCCACCCCAGTCCGAAAAGAAACTTCTTGAGTCGGGTTCTTTAACAATCGTCTCCATTCGGTTATGTCCATCCTTTGGTATTTAAACCACCTTTGCCTAGACAGAGACAGACCCGTTGCAGCTGCTACAGATCTTTCATCGACCCGGAAACAGAGATCACCAACCTCAGCTTGGTAATTAACTAGGGACAGGGAAAAGACTCTGGTAACCTCAGGGTTCGAGTCGGAAAACTTCTCGAAGAACGGCATCCACCCCACATTCCTGACTTTTTTTGCGAGCTCAGGGTTTGAGTTTAACAGGGTCATCTCCCAAGGTTCAACCCTCACGACAGGAGCCATCACAGGCCGATTACGAATGCGTAACCACACACAAAATATGTACCACCATTCAGCCAGAGACAGAAGACCAGGTTGTGAGCACTTAGAACGAAGGCTAAGCAACACCAGGTAATGAGCAGGGTAAGCCATGCACGAGTGCAGGTTATACTTCTGCGGGTTTGACATGAGCGAAAGCATCAGCGTTTGGAGTGGTAATGGATTGATAACCCAAATGACGGTTGAAAACTCTAGAACGCTGATAATATCATGATTCAACCCTGACTTAAATGATAGGAAACTTTACATTGTACGTAAAACAGGTGGTCTATTGCCAAGCAGCCACGATATCAGACACGTACCAGAACTTAAATATGACAGGCAGTTCAAGTGCCAGGGTGATGATGACAAGCTGGCTTCGCGATATATGATTTAAGACACAGACTGCGCCAAAAATCAATCCGGTGGTAATCCTAATATATGCACTCATATCATAGATTCGACATATCTCGTAAAGGTGGCGGAGGTCATAGTATAATCACAAATTATGCACATGAACCTTGAAATAAGACCATATGGAATTGAATCAAGATCGACAATGGCCCGGAAACTTAGGATAAGGACCATGAGACATAAGTCTAGGCTTCGCCAGAGTTAGAAACATCAAACCTTTGACAATTATAGTTTAGACAATGCATGAAAACCATAATAATGAAACCTTGCAAATCATCATGATAAAGAAACCAATAAAATATATCTCTGATATTTTGGGATAATATACATGACTAGGGTTACAAAGCAGGAATAAAAATCATTAAGAGCCACGTCGTAACTTCCCTAGTATAAATCATCCAAAACAATCACTTCAATATGATAGTCCATTAATCCAATAGAATTTGCAAAGGTTATTAGAAAAAATTAAATTTCAACAAATCAGTAGCTTAATGGAAACCACCATATCAGTAGCTGAAAACTCATTAAACCTGTCCTTTTAAAATTTAAAAATTTCATCAAACAAAATGGAATTTTGTTTGATGAAATAATGATTTTAGAAGGCTGTTGAGCAGGGGCACAACAGTATCATAAAGAGAAATTACAGATAGCTGATATTTCTTCCTACAACACATGAATGATTAAAGATATTTCAACAATCAGATAGCTAATTGTTTTATGAACAGCATACATTACTCATGGTGGTAATTCCACAAAATAAACCAGAAATCATTTAAACAAGAACATAGGTTCTGAGAGTTAGAACGATCTCACGGTTAATGGACAAAAAGCTGGAAAAACAAAATAGTTCATCTTTCAGCCATCCACAGCATAACATTTGAAAGTGCCACGAATATTCCTCCAACAGGCAAACAATACTTCTTTATTGCAAAGAGAAATAGTTCTTCTTACAATATAGCTTTTCATGTCTAACTGGGAAAAAGTCCCTTCTCCCTTCTAAGCTTTCTATGTTTATACAAAAGGGTGAGACGGTTGGGATGCCCAAAGTAACCTTTGGGCTTCCCAACTCTTCGTTTCCCAACGCTTGAATTTTCTCAAGTGTTTTTACAAAATGTTCATATTACAAAAAGTGACCAATCCTTTACGAGGAGGGCCCCACTTGGGCATCTAGAAATTTCTTCCATGCCGAAGCTTCAGAGGCAATGCCTTCAAAGGCACAAGGTTCCAAAAACTGAATATTTATCTCAAACTTAGCAGCCTGGTTTTTTATAGCCTCAATCCTGGCTACACTCAATCGAAGCTGATCGTCCAGAAGCTGCATGCTGATAGCTGAATGATCTACTTCGCTCCTCAAGATCTGATCATCCAGGGATTTAATCCGCTGTACTTTAGCTTCCTCCTCCTGGTATCTCCTCTGCAATAGCTCCATAAAGGCGTTGTGATCTGGGAAAGCCTCAAGCCTCTGCACGGCCTCTATCTGGCACCGGTTGTAGGTAATGAGAAGCCTTCTGAAAAACTCGGTGCATGCTCCTTTCATCTTCTTAACTGATTTTTTGAAATCCTCCGCGGTATTTATAGCAAATTCCAGCAAGTCATAATCCCGCTTGAGGGCCTGTGTATCCTTTGATGGATGTTTTGCTGGAGTTTCTTCCTTGTTTTCCAGCCTTGCCATTCTTGCAGTCAGGACTTCAAGGACGTCCTGAGATCGATCTACAAAGTAAGAGGAGGTCTCCAGGATTCCCTCCAATCTGCTATCTACCTACAGCAACTTGCACCTTTCTCCTTCTATAGCAGTCTGTAGCTGCAGCATCTTAGCCTTCTGGGCCAAGATATGCTCTTTGAACGGTTGGAGGTTAACCTGTTGCTCCCTTGCTTCCTCCAGAGCAGCTGTCAGAGAAGAAATCTGCTCTTGATGTTTCTCTTTCTATTCTTGGGAGTACATCTCACTGGCCTGCAAGATAATCTTTTGCTGCTCTTCTAGCTCTTCTACCTTTTCCTGCAGCCATTCCTTCTCCATCTTCAGCTCTTGATATTCTTTTTGCACTTTTTCTAGGCATTCTTGCGTAGTTTCACTAGCTTGTTTTTCTGCCTGGAGGAGCTGCAACTTAGCCTTAGAAGACTTTATCTCCTTCTGCATGTCTTCATACTTCTGCTTCATCCTATTGCCTTCCTCTCTCTCTTTCCTCAAGGTGTCTTTCAATTGAGTAGAGGATTTCTTAGATAGCTCCAAGTATGTCATAATCTTTCCCACATTATCCTCCGAAGCTTGAATCAGTGCTGCTCCGGCTCTAATGGTGAATCTCGGGTATTGGTCTATTCCCAACATAACAGGCGTATCTGATATCATTTTCCCTGGCAGATCTCCCATTTCAATTTTCCTTTCTGTTCTCTTCACTATTCTCTTCGTTTCCCTATCATAATAAACAGTGTTGAAATCAGGGATTTCTTCACCCACCTTCTGTACAAAGGGGACTATCTTGAGTGTGGGGACCATGGGTGTGCTGGCAGCAGGTACTTGTGGGTCCTGAACCTCGGGGTTCTCCATGTCCTGGGTTTGCCCTGTAGCTGTTTCAGAAGCTGACTGCTCTATCTGTGTCAGCTTTAGCCTTTTAGCTTCTTGCTTTTGGAGCTCCTCATCCAGCTTCTTTTTATTTTCTTCTTCTTCTTTCTTTGCATCTTCTTCTGCCTTCCTAGCTGCTTCTTGCGCAGGTTTCCTTTTTTCTTCTTCTTCTATGTGCAGCCACCCTGCAGCTTCCTGTGCCAACCTCTGGGCTTCCTCATTTCTTCTCTTTGCTTCTTCCTCAACCTTTGCTTGTTCATCTCCTTTCCCACCTTTGGTGGTGATCTTTTTCTTGAACCTTCTTCTCAAGGCTGTCATGTTTACTGCATTTCGGAAGATGGATTCTTCCCGATCCCAATGGTGGGCATACTCAAAATGCACATTGTTTGCTTTGCAATGTTCAACTACTTTATAGTGAGTATCATTTATACGGAAGGGCATCTCTCCAAAATGGAACTTTTCCAGCTCTTCTACAAATTCATCAGCCTTTTTCACTCTGGTAAAATTGTAGCTTCCTAACCTGAAGGGTAAAGGAGGATAGGAGGTCTTCTTGTGCTCAAACAGAAAGCTCCCTATGCCATCCAAGAAGACTTGTCTGACTGCCTCCTTGTGAATAATGTAATCAGTTGCGTATTTGGGTAGCAGGGAAGGTGCTCTCGAATCTCCAAACATCCTGAAGTACAGGCCATTTTCAGTCAAATAGTAGTTTGCATACTCCTCTATTACTTGCAGTGCCTCCTTTGACATACAATCACACTCCTTCAGGAAAATGAGTGTGTATAAGGGCATGATAAAGTGTTCACATACTTCTCAATAATGGCTATGATATTTGTGTGCCCACAATGGTTTATAGGCAGCATAGACATGCATTCTTTCCCTATCCCAGATGCACCTGAGTCTAGGGAAAGGATGATTACACAATATGCAATCGATGAGTATGGAACTCATATAGAATTCAGACCTCTTTTGGGTCACTCCTCCCAAAGCTAAGGCCAAGCAAGCTGAAAGACTATTTGATACAAGGCTAGCCTAGTTGAAAATTGTCCCCTGGGTTGCAACGTGAAAAATGATGGGTATCCACTCTAACTTAAAGAACCTACCATGTGCTCTGCCAAAAATCTTGTTCAGCATTAAAGCTATGAACCTATAGGGGGCCCTTAAGCTTGCCGTATCGTAATCACCCGCCGGTCTGTATCTGTAATGTTTTCCCTGCAACAATATCTTTTTAAGAGTCTCTACCAAGTCCATTCTAATGTTGTTCAGCCAATCATCAGATAAAAATACTTGGGCTTCTGGCAGGTGGTAAGCCAACGCTACATATCCAGGGCTATATGCAACATAGCCTTGTCTTTCAACATTTTCCAGAATCATTGTTGTGACATTTGCCTAGGGAAAAATCCAACCGATTACTTCAGAGCACGGGAACAACTCTGGTCTGGTGGCGATCTTCATCAGTGAAGATCTTTCTATGTTGGCATATATGGACTCTTCTTCTAAGCCCATGTCAGGAACCTCTCTGCGTGTGATCAGTCTATATATTCCCCCCCACTGGTATTCAGGTTCAACACCAGAAATACACTTAGTGTCCTCATATATATATTCCGTTTTGGTGATAGTTTCTACTTCGGGCTCTTCCTCGACCACCGGGGCCTTCTTCTTTTGCCTCTTTGACATTGTGGATTCGAAATCTTCCTACCACACAAAACATTGTAAACATTAAGCCATTTTGGCTGAGTGACAAACTTATATACATCAGTGTGCAGTGTGTCATTTATTCTATGTTTAACATAATATCAATCAGTCAATGAAGCAAATATATGCATGTATATAAGCAGAAATGGCCTAACTACCAGAACCATTGAAACACAATGTGAAGTGTTCAGTGACTTAGTTTATATCTAGCATGATGGAAAATAGTTATATGCAGTAAATTGTGCAAGCTACCACTACTTTCCAATACCAACAATTTTAACAATATAATTGGACGGGAAAACATCTACATTAATGTGCAACAAATTTTGGCTTTCCGCAGACACCATGGTCGTTGCGCGGCACGGGAAGGACAAAGGAAAAACCATGCAATATTTTTTTTAACGGCACTTTACAAATAAAACTGCCTATGCAATCTAATGTTCACTTGAAACGCAGTGCGTTGCTATACAGTGATAAAATCCCCATCACGGTTTAGGTTCAAAACCCGCGCAAAAAAAAAAAACGCCGCAAATTACGGCTGATTTTGCGAGATACAGACAACGCAAAACGAACGGGGGAGGTGACCACCCAAAACCACAGGGATGCCCTGAAACCTCCCCTAACAAACCTCATCATATCGGGCCGCTTGGTGCAGACGGCGTAATGACCGTTTGCACCAAGCCCCCTTACATTAAGCACAGGGTTACAAAACAAACGATGATGGAGGGAAAAACTACTCTGAGGGTTAAACCGCCCTCCCACGGCCAAATAAGATGAAAATCCCCAAATTATATAGGTGCGCAGCTAACGGGGTGAAGAGAAACAGCCGCGACAGAACCTAACCGTAGAAAACATCAACCAAAAGTTCAACGGAACGAGGAAAGGGCAACAACGGGCCTACCTGGCAATGCGCAGCCGGCGATGTGGAGGCCTGTCAAGCTTCGCGGTGGCGACACCTGGACTGTGTGTACCAAAAACGAGGGACCGAGCGAGCACGACAGCACGTGATAACGACAGACGGAATGACAACTGTTGAAAACGCATAGAATAATAAGATAATCCAACAATACCAACCCCATCCATATATAGTCAACATGCGTGGCGGGGAAAAGTTAAAGATCGGACGTCGAAGACATTTGGATCGGAAGATGGAAGTGTATTTCTTTGCGCAACGGTGAAAGACCAAACCATAGATCCATCCGCAATGGCGGGGAATAACCGGGTGAAAAATAACTGTGCATCGGACTTTTAACATCGAAACAAAAACAGAACCGCAGCCGCAACGGCGGAAGAACAAAGGATAAACCGCTCCGCAAACTGAGTTCAAAATCGGAAGCAGAAACATTAGAGGATCGAAAAAGCTAACGCTTTCGGCAGCCGCAACGACGGAAGCACAAAGGGCGCGACCTTCCGCAATGACGAGCTTTAAATGACTTGGACAATTGGAAAACATAAAGTTCTCCGCAGCCGCAACGACGGAAGCCTATGAATTACGGGATCGGAGAGACTAATAAAGCGGGGTCCGAAACGTTAATACAATGATCAGAGGAGGAATCCATTTTCCTTCCGCAACGACGGAGAAAGAAATGATACAAAGTTCTGATGTAAAACTCAAAAACAACCGATGCGAAAACAAACAAATCAGAAAGGAAGTCGGAGCCAATACTGCTTGTCCATCCGCAACGGCGGGAGGAAAAGCAAATACCTTTCGATTCAGCCATGATGAAAACGTAATTAAAAGGCAAAAGATGAATTTTGATCAATCATTGAATTTTTTCAAGTGTTAGAAAAATCTGAAACAGGTGGTAGATCAACCCAAACGTTAGAAAACAATCTGAGAAATCATTATTAGACCAACCCCAATAAGAAAATCGAACTAATCCAAGCAAAGGAGGGTCCTAAATTTTTTTGGAATTTTGGGAAATTGTTGCAGCTGCAACATCGGGGACTGTGGTTTCTTCGTGGATCACCGGCTGTGGCCTCATCCATGAACCGTGACTGTAATTTCCCCTTGTGAGATGTTTCTCTCCTATTGACGCAGAGAGTCAGTGCTTACCCTCTCCATTGCCGGTTATGTAAAGGTGTTGTGGCTCCATTATTGAGGAGGACTGCTGTTTCCCCACATTTGACGGCTGAGTTGCTGGTGCAATTTGGGTTACTGTAGGTTGTTTTGGAGTCATTTTGGCCATGATAGGGCCAAGAATGACTCAGGGATTGTCTTCCCCTGTCCAAGCTATGAAGTGCTTGTTTGGCTGCAGGAAAGCAGCAGTTGGTCTTTGGACTATGTAGAGTGGGATGGAAGGCTGGGTATGCTTGAGAAACTCGAGTTTGGGGAGCCACACAGATAGAGTTAGATAGTTGAATTTCTTCTCCACAACCCCGGAAGAGCACTGGCAAGGGAAGTCAGGGCCTGAGGGACTGTGAAGCAGAAAAGGGACTGATTCCTGGTTTCGGGTGTGTGTTGGTGTCTAAGAGGTCAGGTTAGCTCTGGTGTAGGCATCCTTAGCTCTTCCATGAGCTCACCAGCTTAGCATTTGGCTTCTCCCAGTGCCTTGATAGCCTCATAAGCCCTACTGTGTGGGATTGGCTGATTTGTGTACCTTGGCTATGTGTAAGCATGCTTTGACCCTTATTTCTTAAGGAATCATGCCCAGCTTGGGGGTGGCAGTGTTGCTGAGAGATTGATGAGAATGCTGGCCTATGGTTGGGTGGAACGTTGTAGTGACGTAGCTAGTTGCAGGACGAATCCTGTTTAAGATAAGTATCCTTGTCTATTTTGCTTCTACATTTACATCTACTGTTTAATGTCTAATGAATCATAATGATGAACATGTTGATGCTGGAATGTATATGTTTGCTTCCACTGTATGTTGAGTAACTATGCATCCTTGTATGCTTTACGCATCTTAGCATGTTTTGTGTACTAAGAATTTTACATCAACATTATATGTATGTTCATCTTCATGGGGCTATTTGCCCAGAGGTTTTTGTTTATTTGGTAGCGTCCTCTTCACCGGTCAAAGGGTCGGGGACGTTACAGTATTGTATCAGAGCTCAAGGTTGCAACATGGGCCTGAATGGGCCATGCAAGATCATATAGCAGAGGCAGGTTTCCTTCTACCCAACAGTGATTAGAAAATTGTGGTAGGAAAATTCAGAAAATTTTCTAAGTACCAGAATTATCGGCCATTGGAAGACGTTAGTGGTTCGTGCGCTAGCCGTTGCGGAAGCCTAGAGCACTAGTCTTTCGACGAGGAAAATTTTCAATTGTCGATGCTGATGTGCTTCAGTTCATCGATCGAAAGAGAACAGTTGATTTGGTTGGCGATGGATAGGAGATGGTCGAGCCGATGAAGCGGCGGAAGAAGGTAAAGAGAAATATTTTGAATTTTTTTTCTAAGTCCGACCATCGGCGATCGACGGAAGATAGTTGTTTTCATCGCCGATGGTTAGAAAAGGGAAATGCTGATGAACTACATCGAAAACATTTAGATAATGGCGCACCCGCCGTTGTGGCAGTTTAAGACACTATCCACCCGACGGATAGTTGATCCGATGACCGATGTAGCGGAAGACAGAGGAGGAAATTTCTAAACTTTTTCTAAGTGTTGACTTCATCGACCATCGAAAAGTATTAGTGGTTCTGACCGCTGATAGGTGTTCTGGCCACCGCTGACAGGTGTTCTGGCCCGCGAGAAGAAGAATAAATTTCCAAATTTTTTCTAAGTGTTGACTTCATCGGCCATCGGGAAATGTTAGTTTTACGGGTCGCCGATGAACAGCGGAAGGAATTAGTGGTTCAAGTGTCGTTGTTGTGGAAGCCTAGTGCACTAATCCTCCGATGGATACAGGTTCCGCTTACCAATGCCATGATGGTTGTGTTTCAGTCGCCGATCGGAGAAGAATAGTGGTTGACATCGCTGATGAATAGTTGAAGGAAGAGCCGACGCAAGAAGAAAATTCAAAAATTTTCTAAGGCACGGGATCATTGGCCATTGGAAAATGTTAGTGCTATGAGTCATTGGTGGACATCGAAATAAGTTAGGAGTTCGCGCACCCACCGTTGTGGAAGTCTAGAGCACTAAGCTTCCGACGGAAAAACGTTTCAACTTCCGATGCCGTGATAGTTGTGCTTCAGATTGGCATCGAAAGTTACTAGTGGATTAGGCCGCTGATTAGAAAAGGTTCAAAAATGATAAACCACCGTTGCGGCTGCTGAGTAAACTACCCCACCGATGCATTAGTCTTTCCACTGTCGATGTCGATGTGTTTATTGAATAGTAGTATACATAAAACTATGGTGATGTTTAGTGTTTGGGGGTGCCGACATTGCGGGAGTATTGAGGGTTACATCACCAAAACAATGATGATGAATAGTTGTTTGGATCATCGATGCCGTCGGCGGAGAAAAGACGAAGGAAAGAAAAAAAAAATCATCTAAGTGTCAAACACATCGGTGATTGGCAAAAGGTAGACAATGGCAGCGCCGATACAACGTCGAAAAATAGAGGGTGAAGGTGCTGACGCGACAGAGGAATAAAGGAAGTTTTCGCTGAAAAATTCTTAAGTATGGAGATCGTCGAAAGAAATTAGATGATCGCGGGTCTGGCCATGTTGACTGGTACTCCGATGGACAACGACCCCAATCGCCGACTCCGTAGTGGCCAGTGCATTCGATTGCCGATACGCAGTAGCCTCGGCAATGCCAATAAAATGATAAAGGTCGGAAGCCGAGGCAGCTGAGGATCTGATACTGCGAAAAACCTTAGTTGTTGGACTGCCGTTGTTGCGGATGACTATGGAACTAACCATCCAATGAGCGAGTAGTTAGTCGCTCCAACCACCGATGCTGCGACAGGTAAAATTCCGATCACCAACACATATTAGTTTTGGCATCACCGATGTGGATCGGAAGCCTAGACAACTACATACCTGAAAGGCCGACAAAAGTAAAGGAATGGATCGCTGATGAACAGTGGAGAAGATTAGTGATTCTGGCCACCGAAACTTTGGAACGATAGTTGGAAGGAGACCCAATCCTGTACAAGGAAATTTGGGTTTTTCAAAGGTGTATTTTTCGAGAAAATTCCAACTATTTTTCAGTGGATCTCAGCAGACTATCAGTGGATTATAGGGCTGAAAAAGAAGAAAATGCCAGGTGACTGAAGTTAGCATTCCCGACCAAAATACAGTGTATGTTTTTCCATCATTCTAGAAGTGGTGTGGTGTTCACATCCAAGGTCAGAATGAAGCATGTGGAAAGGCATTGGAAATCTTATCCAGCAAGGAACAAGGGAGAGTCGCCAGAATTTGAGTTCGAATGCAGTACTACAAAGTAGTAGTGGCTGTTAGTATGGACAAACTAGCTGTTGTGTGGAAGAGGAGTTCCATGCAACAAAGATGAGGGATTTGAAAAAGGAAAATTCCTTAAACCCTGTCTTGCTAATTATAATTACATTTATAAGTTTCATACATGAAATGAAGATATGCCTTGCATGCATAGGATATTACATGTTGGTAAGAGTAGTGAGAATTATACATGTATAATGAACCACTAACAGTAATTATTGCATTGGTGTTTACATTAGTGGGAAAACCAATGACAACCTAGACAAGGATGAATATGTTGCTGATGTTGATGAATGTGACCAGAAACCCTACGAAGAAAGGGATAAGGCAACAAGTCCAGAATCAAAAGTTGGTGAGCAAATTCTACAAACTCCTGCAAAGGACCAACCAAACTGGTAATGTCAAGGGTGTAAGTAGGACCCATGAAGGTAAGAGTTTAATTATGACAATTGCAAGGAGTGGTAAAAGCAAGAGGTCTCATACCATGTGGGTATTTGAATTTTATACTGCATTCATAGAGAAATGTGTCATGCCTGTATTATGTTGTTATGTGCTTAGTAGCCCAAGGAAGGTAAGCACTGGTGATTTTGATTATAGTCATGCATCCTATATGAAGCAGTCATGGTTGGGCCATGCATGGTATGTTTGAATGCATAGTATTCCTGAATCAATGCAAGGTAGCATTGAGTGGGTATGCATGAAAATATTTTATAAATCTTGTAGTTATGCATTGAATGGGTGCATATGAAAAGTATGAGTAAATGTTGTAGATATGCATACATAAGTATGGGTGCAAATGTTGTGATGCAATGCATGAATGCATAAGAATAGTGCATGTGTCATTATGAATAACTAATGGCTGAAATGATGAATTGATGACGATTCTGGAACCATTTCAAGAGCTGATGTGAATGCAAGATAGTAAGTGCATGAAGAGGGTAGTTGTGATCAATTGGATGCCGGAAATGCTCTATGGAAGGGCAAGGTGGTGCAATGATACATTTGTGAAGTAAGGAGTATCTAAACAATTCATTTAAATTGCATAAATGATGTGACTATACCTTGTAGTTTTAGTATGACAATGACTGTGTAGTAGTATTGATATGCTAACAGCTGAAAGCATTTGAATTTTATAATTCTGAAAATGCTTAAGTGATTGTTGCAGCAATGGAAAAAAAATTATATGCATCAAGACTTACCAAGTGTTTGGATGATTGAAGTTCAGGTTCCAGGTAGATTGTTTGGAGCATGGCAATGTGAGTAAGACCATGACAAAGGCTGGAATCTACCATGTGAAAGAGCCAAACCTCATGAGAAGAGTCTCGTGGTTGTGAAAAATAGTTTGTGTGCATAATGAATTGTCAATCTAAAATTGTAAATTTCAGATTTGAGAAATTGCTGACAATTACTAATCACTATTGGCTTGCATAGAATTGTGTCAGGAGGACGCATTGTAAGTGGGTGTTCATGTTATGCTAAGTAAGCATAAAAGCATAATGGGAACAGTGGTGCTACTTACAAGAGACCCACAAATGAGGATCACCTCATTGCTAAGCAAATCAATTTCTGTAGTAGACAGAGTTGCAAATTCTTATTGAATTTAATTACTAATGTCATTGCTTGGTTATGGAACAATCAATTTGGATTGTATTATCAGGTAATGATTGATTGTTTGGATATTTGATGAATGTGCTAGGGGTACACACTACAGGAAGATCATGTGTGATGGCCTGCAGGAGCCAAAATTCATGGGAAGGTTTTCCCTTATCTTGGAAATGGGTTTGGGTGAAACTCCATTGGACATTTTAGAAATGTCCCATCTGCATTGCATGTTTGGTAAGCAACATGAGTGAGATGGTATATATTATGTCGGTAAGACATGTGTGGATATGGAATGTGAAAGGAGTTGGGATGGAAAACTGAGGGACTGTTAACTCAGAGAAGGGAGCCCCCATTCCTCCTTAACGAAGGAATACTGCATCGGCAAATGGATAAGTGTTCTATAACCCTGGCTAAGAATATGCATGTTAAATTGTTAAATTCAATATGCAGAACATGTTTTGGTTTTATTTCCATTATGACCGATTGCTTGAGTATGAATAGGGCCTACATGGCACACATTGGAAAGGGGTGCACACTTTCCCGATGTCGGATCATGAAAGGGTTTGCAATGTTGATTACACCCTAGGGAGTGGACGTACTCCTAGTGTATTAATACTTGATAGTGAATGATATGAAATAGGATTATAGTTTTAGAGCAATAATGCTGATGAGTTGCTTATATTGATTGTATTGTCAGGCTAAACAGATGCAGTCTGGTGTTGCACACTAAATGGACAATGGCTTGGGCTCCTCCTACATCCTACTGAAGAGCACAGAGAAGGAGACATTCCCGAGGGACTAAAGAGTAGAGAAGGGAGTGGTTTCTTGTGTTGTATGGGGTAGTGGAATTAGATCTCACTGCTGGAAATGAAACCTGAAAATGGTAATGATAAAGTTTCCTTCCCAGTCGGCATGAAGATGTACTGGAAGGAGATGTTGGGCTATTATATGCCTGGGGATCCATAGTAGATCCTGGACCTAGGAATGGTCGTTTATTGTTGATATAAGTGCATGTGTTATTGTTGATGGCCTGATAAACCCACCATTGTTGGCTTGGATGGTGATTGATTCTTGATATAAGTGCAGGTGATTTGTTAACAGTTTGATAAACCCAACTGAAGGTTTTCTTGACTGTGTAATTATTTGATGTTATGGAAATTGGGGAAACGTTACAGTGTTGGCTTGACTACCTGCAGTCTGATAAACCCAACTAATAGCTGGCTTGGCTGAGTAGCTTGATAAACCCAGTAGTGTATTGGCTTAATTTCCCAAGGCCTGATAAACCCAATTTTGTATTGGCTTGGCTGGACGGTCTGATAAACCCAATTGTAGGTTGGCTTGACTATGCCTGATATATGTATAAAAGGATGTTGTGAAGCAACCTGCGTGTTGGCATAACATCCAAGTCCATAGGCAATCCCAAGGCTTGCAAAGAGAAGCAGGATCCTATGGACCAACAAGGAAATGCACAATACAGATAAGTATTAGATTATTTTGCAATTCTTGCTTATGAATATGCATGTGTATATGATTTGGTTATGATGTTTTAAGATCTTGTTTAAGAGATAAAAACTGATGAGAATAAACTAAACATGTGAACTTATTCAATGTTTGAATATAGGTATCACTGGAAGAGAGGACTATGAGAGCATCCTAGGGGTGCATGTGGACATGTGACTGTCCCGAAGAGCTCAGAATGAGCAGTAATGAAAAAGGTGCTAGTGAGACTGTGAAGTTCCTGGCAGCCGAGACAAACCATGTGGGGAGGCCCCATGGTTGAGAGGTCTGAAATAGACCAGAGACACTAAGTGTCATGACCAAGAGGGATTTATCCAGCATTCTCGGTGAAGTGAAAGAGGCTGAGAGCATGAAAAGCCACAGCGGTGGTGTGGGTTCTAGGATGGAACAAGATAAAGAGGGGAAAAACTCTTGCTGCTCTCTCTTGCCTTTTAATTATATATATATACTTATGCATTGTGAAAACATAAGATTGTTGAATGCATGTATGACTGAAAATAATGTGTGTATTTGCTTAAAGTAAATTGTGAATGCTGGAATGGTTAATTCCCTACCCAAGAATGGACATGAATGAGCTCATGTGCCTGTTGAGAAGGCATGAAAAATATGAAAGTCTCCTTGATGAGACTTGGAATGTCATGCCAATTGGGCAATTAATTGACTGATATTAATGCCTATATTATCCTTGGTCTAACAGAATTTCAATGATGCATTTCACAGGTGAGAAAGGTGAAATCGAGTGGTGCACATTGATCATGGTAGCAGCCAAAAGTTGCTGGACTTGGCTGGAAGTCTCCTTCAAACAATTGCCAAGACCCAAGAAAATATTAGAGAGATGCTCAAGATACAGAAAAGTCCCTAGAATTGGGAATGAGCCAAAAGATGAGAACCAACAAGAGAATCTCATGGAAGCCGAGGGGCTTGGTCATGAAATTTCAAGTAAATAATTGAACGTGGGATAGATCTGCAAAATTTTGAAATTTGATGGGAAAATTGTATATGTATTGGAACACCGAGGACGATGTTATTCCAAGGGGGAGGGGATTGTAATACCTTGGTTTTGACCTCATTTGCATTTAAAGATACATGATGTATATTTTGTAATTAATTGTGGTGTGGAGCTAAAGGCAAAATCCCCACCATCAATTTGGTTGCGTATGTGTCGGCAATTGGGATTGTTGCTAATGGTATATCGTGCTATCCGACACATTAGAGTTTGGCATCATGTAAATATGCACATCAATTAAAATAAACCTACAACCAGCTACGATGGTGCAATGTTAAATGAAAAGGGCATGATTTCCTAAGGTTAATGGGGGGATTGTCTAACCCGTGGAGCCTTTGGGGAAAAGCCATGTGTCACCACCCTGTTTGATTTGCTCACGTTCCTTGTCTCATCCAACCACCTCTTTAGTGTTCTGTTGATTGGTTGGGGTAGTTATTGCTGGAAGTGGCGGGTGGCAGGACTGTCAATATTTGCCACACGCCCACTCCACCAGCCATTTCTCCACCTTCACATGGGTAAGAGAACCACGACTAAGCCACTCTCTTGGCCGTTGGGTTCACTCTCACGTAGGGACGAGCAGGGGGTTCGGATGGCCTTCCTCATGCAGAGCGAAGTTAAGAAGGGGGCGTTTTTCTTGTTGGGGGTTCGGTCTCCCTTCTCAGAGGATTGCCGGTCTGTGAATATGTTTTCCCTCCCGTTCACATAGAGGATGGATTTTCCCTTTTTCCATTATCAGACCGTGGAATGTTTCGGTGGTTTTCACTATGAGCTCGGATTGTGTATTGTCTGGACACTTCATTGTTGAATTGGGGACTGTGGTTTATTCATGGATCGCCAGATGTGGCCTCATCCGTGAATCATGACTGTAACATCCCCTTGTGAGATGTTTCTCTCCTGTTCATGTAGAGAGTCGGTGCTTACCCTCTCCATTGTTGGTTATGTAAAGGTGTCATGGCTCCATTGTTGAGGAGGACTGTTGTTTCCCCACATTTGACGGCTGAGTTACCGGTGCAATTTGTGTTACTGTAGGTTGTTGTGGAGTTGTTTTGGCCATGATAGGGCCAAGAACGAGTCAGGGATTGTCTTCCCCTGTCCAAGCTGTGAAGGGCTTGTTTGGCTGCAGGAAAGCAATGGTTGGTCTTCGGACTGTGTAGAGTGGGATGGAAGGCTGGGTATGCTTGAGAAACCTGGGTTTGGGGAGCCATACAGACATAGTTAGATGGCTGAATTTCTTCTCCACAACCCCGGAAGAGCACTGCCAAGGGAAGTCAGGGCCCGAGGGACTGATTCCTGGTGTTGGGTGTGTGTGGGTGTCTGATAGGTCAGGTTAGCTCTGGTGTAGGCATCCTTAGCTCTTCCATGAGATCACCAGCTTAGCATTTAGCTTCTCCCAACGCCTTGATAGCCTAATAAGCCCTATTGTGTGGGATTGGATGATTTGTGTACCTTGGCTATGTGTAATCCTGCTTTGACCCTTATTCCTTGAGGAATCATGCCCAGCTCGGGGGTTGTAGTGTTGCTGAGAGATTGATGAGCACGCTGGCCTATGGTTGGGTGGAATGTTGCAGCGACATAGCTGGTTGCGTGATGAATCATGTTTAAGATAAGTATCCTTGTCTATTTTTCTTCTACATTTACATCTACTGTTTAATGTCTAATGAATCATAATGATGAACATGTTGATGCTGGAATGTATATGTTTACTTCCGTTGTATGTTGAGTAACTATGCATCCTTGTATGTTTTACGCATCTTAGCATGTTTTGTGTACTAAACATTTTGCATCAGCATTATATGTATGTTCATCTTCATGGGGATATTTTTCCGGAGGTTTTTGTTTATTTGGTAGTGTCCTCTTCATCGGTCAGAGGGTCGAGGACATTACACCAATAGATACTACCTCCATCCCCAATAAATTCTAACTTGAGTGCCTGAGTGCATGCCATTTTTGAAGAAGACTTGAGACTATGAGCTGGCGAGTTTGATGTATGGCGCTGACTAGATGACGAAGGAAATGATTTTGATCATCTTGTAATTTGCCGAATAGAGGAAGGAAACTTGGTGACATTTCAGTCGTACCCATCTAATTGCAGTATCCACTTACTCTATCCAGAACATGAAGGAGCACCCCCCAACGAAACATAGCTTTAGAGAACAAAGATCAGTTAGATTCGTGGTTACAATAGTTCAGTTGGATATCAACAGAAGGATTTGAACTCGACTGACAACCCGTTGAGATCGAACTGAAAACCAATACGTTCGACAGAAACAAGAGTTTCGTCGAAAACAGTTGTGACCAAAACAAAGTTACATGGAGTATACCGCCACCCTCACCATCACCCCAACCACCACCTGAGGAAGAATCTGACCCTAAATACATGGGGCACAAGTATGCACATATTTCCCTCTACGAGGGAGATAAATATCCTAGATGACATTGGTTTGTCTGCGAGTTGACATGGGATGCAAACGCAGTAATAAGTGAAGATCGACAGATGGCACAGTTCGTGGGTTCCTTGCGGAAATGGGCACTTACTTGGTATATGAATTATACCGAGAAAGTGCCGAATGCTACAAAGATAGAGATTAAACAATAATTCTTATCATTTTTCAAAACCTCAGATGCGAAGCATCTGGATTCCAAGAAATTGAAATCGACTGTCCAGAAGCCGACAAAAACTTTCCGAGAATACGCTAAAAGACTTAAAGAACTGCAAAGCCATCTGGATTACGATATATACGAGAAATTACTAATACAATAGTTTGTTTCAGGGCTTTCACAGAATATTCGAATGCTAATAAGTCTGGACACATTCAAAACATATGAAGAGGCACTCATAAAAGCATTGCAGGTCGAGATGGACGAAGACTACTCAGTATGCCCTGTGGACAACCATATTGAAGAGCAATTAGAAATAATGTAAAAATCATTATGAGACCTCAATCTCAAAGGAAAAGACATCTAGTGCACAAAATTCTCAACGACCGGGCATACTAAAGACAATTTATGATAAGGCATCCGTCGACAAGATCTCCGTTTTATTCAAACAAAATGCTTCTGCGATATCTTCCAGGAACATGGGCTACACATGACGAAGGACTGTCCAATCAATATGAAAAACATAAAAGCTTCCTGGTGTGCAATTTGCGAAGTTAAAAGCCATGTGAAAACCGACTATCACTTAAACATGAAGAATCGACAAAATTACCATGCTATCTATCAAACGAATGCAGTTGCATAGAACAATAATGATAATATTCCAAGAAATAACGCAGTGAACAGAATGAAAAAAAAACCAAAGATACAAAGGCCGCATATATGAGTGCTAGTACGACAATAGCCGTCGTGGGGGATATGCAGGCTGAGGTCGATTTTCTGGAAATCGTGACAATAGACCACAACGACCAATTCAGTGCTACACATGCTTTAACGAGGGTCATCGGTATGCTGACTGTCCATACAAAGACTAGACCGACCTAAAATTTTGTACTAGTTGTGGTGTGGGAGATCACTCTTTAGAGGATTGTCCCACCATGCTCGACAAAATAAATAAAACTAAAAATGTTAATTTCTTGCCGTGTGTTCAGAAGTCTGATGTTATTCATACCAAGAATTTACAAAGAGTAACTAGACAAGGTACAAAGCCTTTGACAATGATAATCCTAGAATCAGTAAAATAAAAAGCAAAAATGACTATCCTAATCCCATAAAGCAAAGACAATTATATAATGATGGATCAAATATGTTTCAAGAGTTATCTCAATAGGAATAAATTGATGATAGCCGACAAAATGTATCTCAAGAACTGCTTAATTTAATACATAACGATAAATCATTCACACAATTTATCGATCTATTATACAATATAAAGAATAAAACTTGCATGAATAAACAAACTAAGAAAATGTGTAGTCTGAATAAAAAAGATAAGAGTGATGCCAGCCCACTTGTTGACCTAGAAATAGAAGGATATCATGTCCGACAAGTTGTTCTCGATTTTAGATCCCAAGTAAACATTATGATGAGAGATACATGGGAACAATTGGGAAGACTTCGACTCAATGAATCAGGCATATACCTAAAACTAGCCGACCAAGGACTAATCAAACCCATTGGGGTATGGAGAAATGTCGACACAATAATAAAGAGCATTACCACAAAAGTTGACTTTGAAATTATTGACCCTAAGGAAGGATCCAGTTATTTCCCAGTCTTAGTGGGCCGACCATGGGGTCAAAATATAAAAGCATCGATCTCGTTGGATAAATAAAGAATAAAGTTAAAAGGGAACAGATAGAAAGTAATTGTTCCTATTCATCCTTCACAAGGTGAACCATGGATAGAACCCTTAGACGAGGAATTCGACATCCGACAACTTTATCAAATACAAAATAACAAAGACTATATCAAACCAAATATTTACGGGGAACTTCATTAAGGAAACCAAGATTCAGTTGGCTACAATTCAGACGCAAAACTATACAATTGGGAGATAGAAAACTACGAAACTCAAGCAAGGGGTTGTTGGACCATTTAGGCCATCCTAAAAAAGCCGACACACCAATGTTTTTCTGTGTCCATCATACCAAAGATATTCGATAGAAAAAATAGGGAATACCCTTCTTTAGGACCAATAAAAAATAAATTAGACAATCTCTTCAGGATTAAGAAAGAGAATCTCTAGTCCTACATATTGAACAAGTTTCAAAGAACATAGGTGAACATGGCCGACTCCAAATCATGGTCAAGACATTTACATGTCAAGCTACTCGATGGTGGGACACCCATCAGTCGAGGTTACAAACATGAATGACATCTTCAATATACCTCATCGAAAGATTTGTAGGGAAGAAGCTAACAAATCATGCATAGATACCAGTCTTCACACAAGGACAAGACCCCAAAAAACACATAAGTATATGTGAAAAAGAATGGGGAAGACTTGGTTACAAAGATGAACGAATATGGCCACACCTATTTCCATTGACATTAGATGACTTACCAAACAAGTGGTACAAGATGGAGGAAGCATGGGGTGAAACGTTTATTTGGAACGAACTTAAAGAAAATTTCATTAAGGACTTTAAATTCATACCGGAAGATGAAAAACTAGTTGAAGCAACAAGGCAGATAAAAAAGTTCATACAACCGACTGTTCATAATAGTTCGACACAAACCCTTAACCAACCGAAAGAATCATTTCATAACATTCAGTCTAATAAAATACCACAGTCGACATGAGTTCGACTAGAAACCGAGCGAACAAATGGAAAAATATTTCAGTGGAAATATGATTCTCTAGAGACGACCAAATGAATTAAGAAAATATTTAAAGTTGAATCAAATGTAAAAGAAGAAATTGAACGGATGACAGCAACATACTTCCCAACAACATTTTCACAATTCAAAGAAGGAAGTCGACAAATCAATGATGCTGTTGATTTAACTAACACTCCACCCCCTTCATCCCCTATTAAAATAGTCCAAGAAGAAGCCCCAAACCTAACCACTACTACCCCTACAATTACCTACATGCATGAACTATCCGAGAAACTCCAACAAAAATCCTATAAAGGAAAATACTTGCAAGAGTTTATCAGCAAACTCCCCAGTATTTTCTCCGGTGCTCAACATATAAATACTACAAAAGGAGTTGTTGACGAAGGCCCTTCCTGACATTTCCTTACCATGCTTGAGCAACAATTTGAACCAACATCTCAAGTTGTCAGAGTTATCAAATCATCATTCTTAAGAAATCCTGACAAATCATCCCAAGTTGTCACAGCACAAATCTCATCCTTTATACCATCCGTAAGAAATCCTCCACTCTCGATCAATGAAGCCGATGAAGGAACCATATTTTAAGAACTTAATGAAATCAACTAGACTAAAACACTAGCAGTAGATCAATACATGGTTGAATTCATCAATTATGTTGAGACTAATAACCCTACCGACTCACCACCATAGGTCGAAAACCTTCAGTCGACAAATGACATTCCAAACCCTTCGCCGAATTCAGAACGCTTACCTTCACCTGCACCACTTCCAAGCCCACATCCACCACCTCCACTATCACCACCATCCATTGTTCCTCCACCCAAAAATTAGGCATCCAACCCTGATTTACCAAGCAATACAACAGAGCAACAATAGACAGAACTCCTACCGACAAGTACAGTTGATACACAAAATAAAGAACACTAACGACGTAAAAGTAGAAGAAAAGAGAAAAAAAGAAAAGAGAAAGAAAAGCATTAGACACAAACAACATTACAACAGGTACCGACAGTCATCCACCTACATCAGCTAGATTTGGTTTTGATGTATGAAACCACATGTGTTTTAAGTAATATAAGCTGCTATTCAATCCATCATTCTTGTCTCTTGTATAAGTTATGATTATATGATTCTTTATGTGTATTACTGGTAACCTTGCAATCTAAGTGATTACAAAAAGCACCTAGGGATTGGTATGATAAAATCGATACTTACTCCTTGAATAATGGTTTCAAGTGGTTTATATCTAATCCAAATATGTATGTTATGTTCTTTGATGATGATATTATCATTGTGGTTCTTTATGTGGACGATCTAATCCTTACTAGCGACCATATTTCATTAACTCATGAATTGAAATATGATCTTAAGCAATAATTTGAAATGATAGATTTAGGCCTATTACATTATTTTTTGGGTCTTAAGATATAACACATGGTTGATGGGATATTCCTTTCTCATCCTAAGTACGCTTCTAATTTACTAGCATGGTTTCATATGAGTGATTGTAAGCCTTCACCAACATCATTTCAGTTCGATGTAAAATTAAGTGTTGATTGTGACACTCATCTTATTGATGCCACTCTGTATCATCAACTTGTGGGGATTTTGATATATTTGACACAATAGGCCCAATATCCCTTTTGTTGTTAGCATGATCTATAGGTTTATGCAAAATACTCATGACAACCATTGGAAGAAGCAAAAACAATTCGCATATATCTTCAAGGGACACTACATTATGGTGGTTTCTATTTTAGCAGGGATTTTATTTCACTCCTGTTAAATTTAATGGAGCATAGGATCTTTAGGTCTGCATGAATTCAATGAGAAAATAAGGTTGCAGAAGAGAGAGAATAATTCAGTAAAAATTGATCAATAATTCATGGAAAACTAAACACACATGAGACCAATAATTGGAAGAATAACATTACATACATTAATCCGTATAAAATATGTAATAGAATGGTGTTAAAAATAGGATATTTTGAATCCCTAAGATAGGATTTGAATATACTAACCTGGATTGACTCCGAATCTAACTCAATGTGAGAAAATCACCACTAGAGCCCACTAATGCAACTACGGACCACTAAATCAATTCACAATTAGTTAATTGATGTAGGTAGGTGAGAAAATGCACCCCACCTCCCTTAAAACATGAAAACTGGTGCTATGATGACTGAGAGTGATCTAACTGATGGGAATTAGAGCATAGTTGAACATAACTGAATACCTACTAGGGTTAACTGTTGGAGATTGCTGGTGGCACTCAGAGTGGGTTCCTAAATTATAGGGATTGGTCCCTGATGATCCTAAACTCATGCAGACAGGCGCATTGAGTGGTAGGTGGCCCCTAGGTGAGTCCCCTGTGTAGTAGTGAAGTGGAAATGACCTCCTAAGCTAGGAAAAGACAAATATACTATGGTGGTCAAGGGAGTATTAATTAATTAAACCTAACTTGGACAAACTAGGCCCTAGAAACTAAGACCAAAGGTCACCCANCCCCCCCCCCCCCTAAAAATAAGAAAGAAAAACCAGGATCAAGATTTCACATCAAGAAAAAGTTCTTCTTGAATAAGAAACTTGTGAAAATATTTTTGCAATATGCATCTCTATGCAACAGTAATGCAATGTGATGGTCCTTGTGTGCATTAGTTTCCTGGTACTATGCATGTGAACCTCTCCACCTTATTCCAATCCGATGACATATATGATAAGTAATGTTTCCTTTGTCTCTTCTTTATGGAGGAAGAGTGACATGATCCAATTTGTTCTTTAGTGACAATAATTGTTGATCTAACCTTACCATCATGTGGCATCTCTATGGGAGTTTGTAGCACCTCTCTAGAAGAAGTGAATTTGCTTGACATAATGCAAGGCTCTCTTTTTGAAACTGAGATCTTGTTCTCCTCATGTCAGATGACTCTCTAGTCATGTTCCCAGCTGCGTCAATAACCTTTTAATCCCATTTAGTCCTAGGATTGGGAGTAGGGATTGGATTTGGATCTATATTTGATTGAAATTTATCTTCGATTCTATAAAATAATTCAACTTGGTCCTCTACTTAAGATTCTGAATATGAAAAATTTATGGAAACATTGTCATATGCAAAAGGTTTAGGTAGGATGAATTTACGTGGGATTTACCTTCCCTTTCAAATGGCAACTGAATGGCACTGGATATGAGGATGGAAGAAAGTGTGAGAATTCATAATCCTTGGTGGCATGGTTTGCAACACATTTCACTATAAGTGTCCCAGTTGAGATATATGAATCCACTGAGTTAGGACCAAATACCACTCTCTTTGGTGATCCTATATGAGTCATCTGGTATACAGACAACTAATTTGTTTCTAAGCAGGGAATATAGAGTACATGCTTGAACATTCCATGCTCTAACTTGATTGAACCCTTTCCTTAAGATTGGATTTGAGTGTCATATTGGCATGTGAATACTTGGACCATAAGTAAGTTGTAATGAAGATAATGATTCTTTGGATGCAACCATGTTATTGGAGGCTCCTGAATCAATGAGGAAGGCATGTGATTTTGAAAAACAAGCCTTCAATGCATGTCATCTCTCATCATAATAATTAGTATTGTCTCCAGAGTTAGCCTTCCCTGAACCTTCAGGGAGGGAAATATTATGTTACTCAAGGATTTTTAACATCTTATCTATGGTATTCTTCATGCAATATTCTTCTCTACGGTTTCCTTTCTTACAGTAGGACCACTTTCCCTTGTCAAAACTTTGATGTTTTTCCTTCTTAGAGTATGAGGTTTCATTTGCTGGATCAAACTATTCCTTCGGTTCGAATTCAGTTTTCCTTTTTATTTTTATTTTCCTATCTGCTTCCTCCTTTCTTGTGCATTCTTTGTCTCACTATCCAAGATATCTTGATTTGGATAGGATCTAACGGCTCCCTTCTGTATCATCTTGTCTTCTTCCTGTATTAGAGACTCTGTGAAGGCATCAAGATGGCATTTTTCAATTAGGAGTAGTTAGTATTCCAGAGTGAAAGGTATATACAAACACTAAGAATTATGGTCCAAGTTTTCTCAAAATTGAGAGCACCAATTGGTCATCCTTCTTGTCAATCCCACATTGTTTGCATTTCATGACCAGTGATTTGAATTTTGAGAAAAATTGTTGTATAGTTTCTAATATGTTGGGTTGTAGTGTTATGAAATCATTCTCCAGGATATGGCGCCTCATCTCATCATGTTTTCCAAACAAGGATGCAAGCTTCTCCCATAATTATTTTGGATTTCTCAGTCCATCAAGATGGAAGAGAAGATGTTGGCGTGATTTATGTCGAACCAGGTTCAGATCCTTTGTTCGTCAACAAAACCCAAGATACCAACCTAAAAGAGGAGAAATCCATCGACAACACCTGTGACGCAAATGAAGTCTCACTTGAGATATCTTATGGGAATTACCGAAACCAAGTTTCTACAGTTAGTGAGGGGGATTTTCTTATCATACTCCTATCAGGTCACTCGACTGAAAACCGATAATTATTGTTCTCACATATTCATTCAAGATAATAACCTTCAGATCCGTCGACATATATAACATAATTAACATAAAGCATTAACACATATTAACTAACATTCCATACCATCATATGAGTAGATGTGCGACAGATATATATAAGTTCTTTCATAATAAATTCTGCTCAACATACTTAGATCATCTCATTCACAACAAATATGAATTCGACAGAAACATCAATATCAGAAACAAACAGAGACAAGATATAACGTGGAAACCATCTAGGGAAAACCACAATTGTGCTCTTCATCTTGCATGAGAAATGGTTTGGAACCTTTGGTTTGCGCACTTAGCTTGCATACTCCTCTTTTGATCTTCTTTAAAATTTATACACTCTTCTCTTGTCTCATGCTCTTTGGTTTTGGTCTCTTTCTAATGATTTACTTCTTTTCCCTTCTAAGATCAACCCACACACAGCTTGGGTCGATGCTTTTATAAGCTTTTATGCTTTTAAACTTCTTGAATTCTACCAACGACTGAATCTAAACTGTTAGTCGACATGTTGTCTTTCTATTTTAATACATCTCGTTACATCTAAAAATAGGTGCTATTGACCCAAATTACAATCATGATTTATTACTAAAATAAATCTTTTAGTCTAACTAGCTCTTAACCAAAATTAAGTCAAACTTTGCTTTCCGACTTGCTTTATTCCTCTTTTGTCGCAACTTTTACTCATCTTGCGACTTGAATATTCATTTTTTCGATCATTATTTTGTCTAAATTTTCCTAGGTCCAATAGGCCCCCAACACTCACCTATGGCTCGTATTAAGCCACATCAGTCTGAAATCTCTGTTAGTGTGACCTTGCTTTGAAAATCCAAAAATATTTTCACAACTTCTTTGGTTTCCTGACGCACTTCTTCCTCCATTGTCTTCAATTTTTCTATAAGTTTGTAATTGACGTGTTCCGAATTTGTCAATCATGTTGACCCCAAGTATTGTCATACATTTTAATAAACAAGTTGAATAATACCTGTTACTTTTTCTGCCTCTTCCTGAAACTTTGCGACCCGGTCGGTTCGTTTCTGTTGCCGGGTTCGCAGTTTTGCTACTTGTTGTTGTAATTTATTTATGTCGATAACCTTGGCCATTTTCGACATTGTCGGCAGCTTCTTCAGGTCATTGTTCAACTTGTTAAATTCTGCCTCCACAGTATGGAACTTCTCTATAACCTTTTCTAGCTCTTCGCTGTCGATCAAGGCTTCCTATGACTGTGAAACCTGTTCAACCTCTTTGGCATAGAGTTCTTTTTCCTCTCTAATATTTTGTGTAGCCTCAATTGTTTCCTTCTTCCTCTCTTCTAGTACATCTGGTCGTGTACTGGGTGTTATCTTTGATTCTAAATATGCGACTCTCTTGCGAAGGTCCTCGATGATCTCACCTAATCTGAACACTTTTTCTTTTGCAAACATTTTTGGTGTGATTCCTTCATCTATAAAGTTGCTACAATTCAGGGTGACATTTTCTTCCAGTCATTTCCTGTCATCCTACAAAGTCTTGGATTTATTCTCAATATCCTTGACCGAATGCTTCAACGATGACATGGATTTATTTGATGACTTTAGTTGCTCAAATATCTTACATTCTCATGTATTCATCTCTTCCACTATAGCATGTTTAATGGTATGCAATTGATACATAGGCATTGTAGAAAAATCAAAAGCCACATCGCCAATGACCTTAACCACTACATTAAGTTGGTGTTCCTAAGTCAAGAGCTTGACCAATGACTTAGATATTTGTTCATGGGGTTGTCGATGATGCCTCGACAAGTCTCTCTTTAGATGGTACATCTTGGTCTTGTGACACATTGGAGTATTTGACTGCCATCCTTACTTTTTATTATTATAGTATTGTTGCAGCTGCAACTATTTCCCAAATTTTTTAAAATTTTGGACCCTCCTTGTTGATTTTATCTTGCTTGGATTTACTTGGTTTCCTGAACTCTTTTTTTCCCCTCTGCCACAAATTTGGATTTTCTTGAGTTTGAATTAAGGTCAATTGTTTCCTTCGTTTCGAAAGTTCGATGATCTAAATCTTCCTTTGTCTAGCCAAAGCATCTGATTATGGAGTTTGTTTGTTTTTTAACATTTGCTCTGTCGATTATTTTGTTTAGCACTATCGAAAGTCAGTTGAAGTTTGGTCGGAACTTTAGTTATCTTTGCTACCGCCATTTCAGAGGTTGAACGAACTGATTTCATTGCTGCCCAGTCGATAATTTTTTGAACACTTAACTTTTATTTGAACTTTCGATGGTTGGTTTTATCGCTATCGGAGGGCAATCGAAGTTTGAATCGGGGCCGTAGTTCTCTACGCAGCCACCGTTGCAAAATCCAACTAATGAACATTCCAACGGATTAGTTCTTATCCTTGCCGATTCCATGGGTTATTGATTTTGTTTCTTCGCTATCGAAACGGTTTATAACTTTGATCGAAATCCATAGTTTGATTGTTTTCCGCCATTGTGGCTCCTCAGTGAACTATCCCACCAATGCATTAGTCCTTGCACTCGCCGATGTCGTGGTTTTATTGTTTTAACTTTCTGTTTTGTCTTTGCGTTATCGAAAGGGTTTTTGACTATTGATTGGAGGGATAGTCCATTGCGTCGCTGACACGGCGATGGCGTTGAGCTCACCATCGCCAACACTTAGTCGTTAAAACTTTCAATCGCTGCAATTTTCATGTGAAAGCAGAAGCCGTAGTCCTTATGTATTCTGACGTTGCGGCTCCTTAGTGCACTAACCACCCGACTGATAGTTTTTTCGCTCGCCAATGAGAGCTTTGTTTTCGTACGATGCTTAGTATTTTCCCGTCGGTGAGGGTTTTCCCACCTTTCTCGTGTGATTTTACTCTGTTTTTTGATGGTGGTTACTTTGTCATGATTCATGCTTTCATCAGAGGATTTTGATTTGGTCCAAATGCGGTCTGGACTGAATTTAAGAGTTTGTTTTTAGGCTTGTGATTTTATTTTGGACAGTGGATTTAGCGGAGTTCAAGATACGAACTTGCAGGATTTTATTGCATTATCATTTTCATTTCATGCATTAATATTTTTGATAGTTCAGTTTACAAGATGTATGTTTTAATACAGTTTGTGTTACTTTGTCAAACGCTAAGTGATCTAAGAACTGGTTATTCATGTCAGGGTGATTGCTGCTGTAGAGAAGATATGTCTAGAAGACGAAGCAGAAGAAAGTAAGGGTCTGAGATCTCAAACAGATCGATAGCAGCAGAGGCCTAGGCTTGGGAAAAGTTCATCAGTTACCAAGCTGGTCCCTTTTTTATAAAGTGCTCTTAAAATCTAAATCTGAAACGTAACGTATTGTATGAATCATGAGCACTCACTAAAAGACAAAATTATGGGACTGAACGGTTGGGGGGAGCCCAAAGGTCACTGAGGGTTAGCCCAAGAGTTTGGATTGTAGTATAAGTATAGGAGAGTTAGATAGAGCCAGGACTTTTTCCCAGATCGATTTGTAGGATTATGTTGTAAGAAGAACTATTTCCTTTTGCAATAAGAATTACAAGTTTCTGGTTGGAGAAATCTTGGTGGAAGATTTCAAATGCTGTGCTATGGATTTGTTGAATGTGAACTATTTCATTTTCAGTTGTTATCCATTAATTGTGAGACCGTTCTAACATTTTGAACCTATGTTCTTGTTATGAATGCGCTCTAGTTTATTCTATGAAATTTCCACTATGAGTAATGAAGGCTTTTCATTAACAATGAGCTATCTTGTTGTTCATATATCTATTAATGTTCATGTGTTTTGAATTAAGTAACAACTATCTGTGATTTTTCTGAATGCATGCGCAAAATACATTACTCATTGATAAATGATAATCTTGCTCCCTAGGGATAGGTTAGATAGTTAGTTTTAATTTTTCTTGCTATGTGTGATTTAGATGCGAGAGAGTTAAGACGAGAGGTAAGAACTTGCGCATCACATTGTGACCGCTCCTCGTATTATCTATCAATTTGCATTTTTAGATAGGCACTTGGATATCATACTTAAACATAAAAAACTAAAAATACACACGGTGGACCGGGCCGTAACCGATAAAACCTTTAATTTTTTTACTTGAACTACGGTAGCCGGACCGTAAAATAGACGGATTCCCCATACCAAACAGTAACGGGCTAGTTGGGAACATTTACTGGGGAGAATCCCTAACTGTTGTTACCTGTGAATTTCCAGGCATCAATAGTTTTTGGCGCTAGAAGGAGGGCAGCTAGTGCATGGCTGGCCGAGGAAACCCATTTCCTCGAAATTATTCCACCGGTGACAGTTCTGAAAGCAGTTTGTTTCCCAATCCATTTCTAGAAGAGAAGGGTAAAGAGCATCTGTATTCTATCAATAACAAAGTAGTTGACGATTTGAGAAGATTTACTAGGGCTTATGGGAATAAGATTGGAGGATTACCGATTATCCCTGCCTTACCCAGAAGAGAATATCAGAAGAAAGATCATCCTATATTGGAAGATGCAGTGTTGGTTGAAGATTTTGAAGAACTGGTAGAAATAACCTTACAGAAAGTTGTTCAACCTCTGAATTAGTTGGGCCCAGATACACCTCACTGTTCACCTATTCATATCCCTGTTCATTCACCACCTCACTCTCCCCTTAAAATCATGACTCATGCAAATGCAAATCAACCAAATCCACCACCTGCGTGGAGGGCTAGATCACCATTAAACCTAGCACCTCCTTTACATGACTTACCTCAGGCTTTCGAGAAAATGTTGCCTAAGTTTGACCCAAGTGAAAAGATTTTGGTAGATGATCATTTGCAAAGCTTTTACTTGGCTATAGAAGGACTACGGGCTGAAGAATATGAAGATGTAGTATGCAGATTCTTCCCTCATACCCTGAAAGGAGTAGCAACCTCATGGTATTTTGCTCTGCCTGCAAACTCAATCACAGAATGGGATACTTTTGAAAGAATATTTAGAAGTAAATATGCAGTCCAAAAAACTCATGCAGCTCTGATGAAAGGGTTATGTGCTTTAAAGAAAGAAAGGAAGGAAAAAGTGCATAATTTCACTCAAAGGTTTGCTGCTTATCAAAATAATTTTTCTGCAACTGATAAACCATCTGATAAAGTGCTGAGTGAATACTATACTTCAGCTCTAGGGCCTGACTTAGCTATGTTTTCCAAGATGACAGTCAAACCTACGTTGTCAGAAACTTATGAAGAAGCTGAAAAAGAGAGCATAGAAGATTATCTTGAGCAGTTGGGAGAAAAAACTTTTGGTAAGAAAGCATGGTTATTGACTAAGCCTAAATATGAGCAATCACATGACTTTGAAGGGATGGTGAAGATGATGCAGAAGCTATCCAACATAATAATAGATTTGGAGAAGGAAAAAGAAGCTCAGAAATCTTATAAGCCTTACTATAAAAAGAGAGAGGACAACAATTGACATAAACCTCCTCCACACAGTCCTGCATCAATGAATTTAACTGAGGTGGGTATGGATAATTTTTGCACCTTTCATAAACAACCTCATTCTGAAAAAAATTTCCCTCAATGGATCAATTCGATGACATTAGTAATGAATCAGCTGTTGGAATCTAAACTAACAAAATATAATGAGCAGGAAAAAAATAATAATCAACCCATAGAAAAACAAGAAGAGGATGCTTTAGTTTTATGTGACTGTGTCTCACTCTTTGATACAGATGAGGAAGGTTCATGGAAACAGGAAGAAACATTAGAAACAAACGTGACAACAAGAAGTTAGGGTTTGACAAATAAAGACCATTTGATACTTCTGAAAATTAAGAGACTCCAAGAGAATGTAAAGAAGATTCAGAAAAGCACCCCAACTGATAAGATACCTGAATTCACCATTACGAGTCAAAATCCAAAGAAAATCAACATTAGAGGAAATTTCAACTCAAAATGGGCCTTTTAAATTTTATTCAAATTCCATGTCATCATGTGTTAGCCAATGAAATTGCTTTAAATTTGAAATACCGTATAGGTCTTAAACACTTTTTTAATATAAATTTGGGGATAGGTATCATAAAAAAACTACTTTTTTTGTTTGTATTTTTGACATATCTCTCTATGTTTTTACTCAAATTTCGATCGGGAGAGCTCGTTGGATGCGGAATTTAATTCAGCATCCAACGAGTACCCACTCGGCATACTTTTGACGGACCCCTCTACCCCAAAAACAAGAAATACCTGAAAAAACAAAATGATGATGTCATCATTCCATTTTTCAGGTATTTCTTGTTTTTGGGGTAGCGGGGTCTGTCAAAAGTATGCCGAGTGGGTACTCGTTGGATGCAGAATTAAATTCCGCATCCAACAATCTCTCCCGATCGAAATTTGAGTAAAAACACAGGGGGATATGTCAAAAATACAAACAAAAAAGTAGTTTTTTTCTTTTCTTCCTCCAAAATTAATAAATATTATTTTATTATTTTAACTATTATTTTATTAGTTCATTTTAGGAGGCCCATTTTGAGTTGAAATTTCCTCTAATGCATGCTTGTTTAGCCTGTTGAAGAGAAGATTGACAATGTAAAAAAGAATCTTGAAGAACATAAGATGGAGTATAATTTTGTGGAAGATATTAAAAGGGCTAAGGCAAATATCTCACTGTTTGAAATGTGTAATCTGCCTCAACAGAAAGAAAAATTGTTAAAAGCACTTGAAGTACCAGAAGAAAAGCTTCCCACCGACAACCAACCTGGAGAAGAAGAAATTGGTGAAGCAAGTGTGGGAGGTAAGTCTAAATACAAAACCCCACCATTTCTCCTAACTTTTGAAATTTTCAACCATAACGTGCACAACTGTTTAGTAGACTCAGGGGCACCTGTCAATGTTATGCCACTTTTCGTCTGCAAGAAGATAAATGGACAACCCAAACCATCTACCTGACAGTTTATTTAGTTAGATAGAATAACTGTGAAGGCAATTGGGGAAATGGAGGATGTGCTGATTCCATTATCTTCAAATGAAAAGGTATGTTAGTTCATCGATATTGTAGTAGCAGACATACCTGAGGCTTATGGACTTGTTTTGATTCGGGATTGGTTAGAAAATCTAAATGGATATTTTGCATCAGATTGGTCACATCTATGGTTTCCTTATAAAGGAAGTCCCAATCAAATAAAAGCATTAAGAGATCCCCACATGAAGCACAATGTTACTCACTTGGAGGGTAAGAATGAACCAGTGAATTTCGTGTTGGAAAATTACTTTATTGAACTTGAATTGGGAAATTACCAAGCAGAAGAAGCCAGCGGTACACCAGACACATAGCCTGATCTCCTTCGATTTTCACGTGTTGATGAATTTGACTGTAAAATAGTAGACTTAGTTGTAGATGTAGTTGTTAATTCAAGTACAATAGAAGTATATAGTTTTTGGACACTTTTTTTTGATGGATCTAAAACTTTGGAAGGATTAGGAGTTGGCTGTGTCCTGATTAATCCAAAGAAAAATAATCATTTTCTTTCATGTAGATTAGAGTTTGAATGTACCAATAATACAACTGAATATGAAGCATTAGTTTAGGGACTAAGAAAAGCAATTGAATTAAAAGTAGAAAATCTGAAAGTGTATCGGGATTCTGAAATAATTGTAAAGCAAATTCAAAATCAGATACATTGCATTTCACCTCATTTAAAAGCTTACCAAAATGAAGTGTGGGATTTGCTTATAATTTTTTATGCATTTAATATTATATCCATTCCTAGACTAAAGAATGCAGCGGTTGACTTGTTAGCTACCTCAGCTGCAAGGCTTGTACCTTCAAATAACATATGTTCTATTGAATTACTTTTTAGGCCTTCGGTTCCAGACATGATTACCAATCTATGAGTTTTTGATGATGATCAACAAATCTTAGAATGTTTGATGAATGATGAAACCTTCAAAGGAGCAATAATCGATGATGAAGAACACCAAGCTGAATTAAAATTTGACAACTTTATTACTAAAGGAGTCAGGACCTTAGAGTGAATGTTTGATCTAGACAACAAATTCAGAAGGCCAACAAATGTCAAAAATCACAGCCCATCCTTGCAATTCGAGCTGATAAATTTGGGAACTGAAGTTAAACCCAAATATGTAAATTTGGGAAAGTGTTGTTCTCCGGGTGAAAGAAATAAGTTCATTAGTTTGTTCAAAAAATACAAGGATGTGTTTTCCTGGACATATGAAGAGATTAAAACATATGACACCAAGATTATACAACATATCATCCCTATTAGATCTAGAGTCAAACCTTATCAGCAACCTTTGAGGAAGATGCATCCAAAACTGGATCCTTTAATTCAGAGTGAAGTGGAAAAATTATTGGATGCAAAATTATATTCAAAGTCTGACATTCCGAATGGGTGTCGAATTTGGTGCCAGTGAGGAAGAAATCCAGAGAAATTAGGCTATGTGTATATTTTAGAAACCTAAATCGTGCTTCGGATAAAGACAACTATCCAGTCCCTCCCATTGAACAGATATTACAGATGGTTTCGGGTTCTGAGTTATTTTCATTACTAGATGGATTCTCTGGCTATAATCAAGTATTAGCAGCTGAAGAGGACAGACTTAAAACTACATTCAGAACAAAGTGGGGAACTTTTGCTTACAGAAGAATGCCCTTTGGACTCATCAACGTTGGAGCTACTTTCCAGAAGGCTATGGATATAGATTTCCACGGTATGATTGGCCATAGTTTTGTAGTATATCTTGACGATGTCACGATATTTTCAAAGAAGAGAGAAGAACATTCATTCCATCTAAAACAAATTTTCGAGCGTTGTCGAAAATATGGGATCTCACTGAATCCTAGGAAATGTGTGTTTGCGGTTATAGAAAGAAAGCTACTGGGTCATGTGGTTTCTAAAAAATCGATCTCCATAGACCCAGAAAGGATCAAAGCCATAGAACAGATCCCTTTACCCCATAACAAAAAAGGTATGCAATCGTTCATGGGGACAATTAATTTTGTGCGAAGGTTTGTACCAGATTTTGCTCAAATTGTTAAACCTTTGCAGAAAATGGTGAAAAAAGTGTAAAATTCAAGTGGACTGATGTAGAGAAGAATGCATTCAGTAAAATAAAGACATCTATTGCTCATGCACCATCTCTCAAAAGTACAAATTTTGAAAATGATTTTATTTTGTACACTTTCGCATCTGACGATTCATTAGTAGCGATGCTTACATAGAAGGAAGATGGGGGAGATGAATATCCCATATCATTTATGAGCATTGGTCTGTAGGGAGCCAAATTGAATTACCCAGCTGTCGATAAACAAGCTTATGCAGTTTTCAAAGCGGTAAAATAATTCAGGCCATACATACTTAAGAACCGGACAAAGGTAATAGTTCCACACCCAGCTGTAAGGTCTCTCTTTGTACAAAAAAAATTAGGAGAAAGAAGAGGCAACTGGGTAACAAATTTACAAGAATATGACCTCAAATTCAAACCAACATCCATAGTTAAAGGGAAAGGATTGTGCAAACTAATGGCTGAAGGTAAAAACAATGAAGAAAACAATTGGGACAATGAAGCCGAGTTACATATGATGGATGTATGTCCTATTTTCACAGCTCCAGATTCATGGTACCGAGACCTTGTTCATTACCTTTAGGAAGGATTGTTCTAGAACATTGGAATTCCAAACAATGAAGAGCATTGCACCTTAAATCAACTTCATATCATATCATTGACGGAATATTATTCAGAAATAATTATGATGGAGTTCTTCTCAGATGCTTAGAGAAGGAAGATGTGAAGAAGGTCATAGAAAAGTTACATGATGGGCCTGCTGGAGGTAATTTTTCCAGAGATACGACAGCCCACAAGATTCTCAGAGCTGGATACTATTGGCCCACACTGTTCAAGGATGCGCATGCCCATGTCAGAAAGTGTGATATCTGCCAGAGGTGTGGGGGAAGACAAACCAAAGCAACAGGACCATTGAATCCTGTGATGATAACAGAACCATTTGAGCAATGGGGGATTGATATCATTGGAGAAATAAAACCAAATTCCTCATTGCAGCACAAATATATTTTGATGACAACTGACTACTTCACTAGATGGGTCGAGGCCATTCCGTTACGTAAAGTGAATGAAGATGCAGTCATGGATTTCTTGCAAGATCATATTATGACCAAGTTTGGGGTTCCAATTTCCCTGGTTTTTGATAATGCTGTTATAGCTGATTTTACCACTCCAGGTGAATCACACTTGTATGGCCTTCCCCTGTCCCTCTGTAGACTCCTTAGACCCCTTGGACCATTTTTTGTCCTTTGATGTTTCCTTGACTATCCCTAAAAACATGTGAAAATTAATACATGCGACTTTTAAACCCCTAATCGCGTATATACGCAGGCTTGACCCCTAAAACCGCATACATCGGGATGTGTGCATAATCCAAATCCTTTTGGAGTTTTCCTTGACATGGATCTGACTCACTTGACTCCTGGCCTTCCCTATGCCTTGAGATCGCTCAGATTCGGCCTTTCATTACCCCTTTGAAAAGCTATATAAGGAACTCCTTGGTACATTAAAGGCATATGAGAGAATTGAGAGCAAAGAAACTATAGTCCATTGTTGCCGAAACTTGTGCTTGAGTCTGCATCCCTTTGTCCCTTGGAGCAATTTTGTGTTCTTCCCAAGCTTTCATTTTTCTTGTGAGATTGCTATCGAGAGATGGAGGATTGAGGTGGTGGAGGCCCAAGTGGGGGATTCAGTTTCTCCGATTCGCAGACATGCTGACAGAGGTTGTATCCATTGTAATCTCTGATTTTATATTAATAGAAATATCTTTTCCTGTCCAATAATGTATGTTTGAATGAATATTTTATCCATGGGATGATTTCAAATGCTTATACATTGTTGATTATATATGCTAGAATAGATCTAACACCAATATATATAGTATGCTTGTCTTGTTTACTTGTTGTTGAGGAAGTGATTCATCAATTCAAGCTGAAGTTGGAAAGCTCAACGGGGATCTACTTCCATTGTCCGAAATAAGGTACGAGGTTTGATCCTTTAGTGTTAGATATTTAATTTCTATTGCATATTGGAAAGGATTGATTTCTGGAGTCAAGCTGTCTATTGTGGTACCCCAAGCCATAGTAATTTATCTCCGTAACAGAATTGGCAACTCTACTGGGGAGTTCCTAGTAGTTGTCCTTTGGGGGTGTTCTATCGGCATTCAATGACTTTGAATTGCTCTTGTTATCTTGTTTCTATGTTGGGTCTGGGGGCATGTTTGTCTGGTAGTGTCTGATTGGTGTGAAGTTTGTCTCAGATTGTCTATTTTCCCTTTTTTTTTATGCACCTTTCTTTCTGGATGTGAGTTTTTAACTCATAGTTGCGTATATACATGGATTTCCCTGCTATTTCCGCGTACACACGCGGGTTTACTGCGAACAGTCGCGTATGCCCTTAGTTTTTCCTTCTAGAGGAAGATGGATTGTTGTTGGGTGAATTATGATGATTGCTGAGTCTCCTTTGATACTGCTAGAGTCTATATACACCTCTATTTCTGACCATAGATGTTTTTTTTTAGGGTAACATTTCTTTTTGAAGAATGTTGTCATTGCACTTTCGATTTTTTGTTTTGGGATTAGTGCATTAGATTTCTTTTACCTTAGTACTTTGCTTGAGTGCTACTTGAGTGTGCTTGCAAGGTCTGGGTGTTGTATAATCATTCTTTTGCTTTTATATCTCATTTTTATTTCAAAAAATCCAAAAATATTTGCTTATCATCATGCATTGCATCTTGCATTTTGCATAGTACTTGCACTAGATTTGCTTTGGAGTATTAGTCAGGATTTCATATAGGAAAGCTTGCATTTATCATTTGAAGAAAATTGTGCATTGCACGTAGTAGCATACCCTGTTTTTCATGGACACGATGCATTTGCATTGATTGTTAGGTGTGCATTTTACTTCATGTTGTGTCATAACACCATTAGTTGCACGACCATATACATTAGAGGAAATTTCAACTCAAAATGGCCCTTTTAACTTTAACTCAAATTCCATGTCATCATGTGTTAGCCAATGAAATTGATTTAAATTTGAAATATCGTATAGGTCTTAAACACCTTTTTAATATAAATTTTGGGATAGGTATCATAAAAAAAACTACTTTTTTGTTTATATTTTCGACATATCTCCCCGCGTTTTTACTCAAATTTCGATCAAGAGAGCTCATTGGAAGTGGAATTAAATTCCACATCCAATGAGTATCCACTTGGCATACTTTTGATGGACCCTGCTACCCCAAAAACAAGAAATACCTGAAAAAACGTGATGATGATGTCATCATAACATTTTTTCAGGTATTTCTTGTTTTTGGGGTAGCGGGGTCAGTCAAAAGTATGCCGAGTGGATACTCGTTTGATGCATAATTTAATTCCGCATCCAACAAGCTCCCCCGATCGAAATTTGAGTAAAAACACGGGGAGATATGTCGAAAATACAAACAAAAAAGTAGTTTTTTTCTTTTCTTCCTCCAAAATTAATAAATATTATTTTATTAATTTTTTTTAGGAGGCCCATTTTGATTTGAAATTTCCTCTAATGCCTCTTTTGATTAATAAAGCCAATTAAAATTAACGCTTAATTAAAATTAACTACACTATTTTATTTGATAGGGTTCACCAACAAGATTAGGTTTTAGGGTCTTGGAATAGTTCATTGTGAGTAAATTCTCCAAGACCACTAAACAACAACATGTATGTGTCTATCCAGGTGAGTATGTGAAATTCCTTAGTATAACCAGTGTTTCTCAGGATCCTCCTCTCAAAAGGGAGTTAAGCACGAGGTAGTGTGAGTGATTATTGATTGGGATGACCCCTAGTCATAACTGAGTAGCACCGGAGATATTTCCAGGATTGTATTCGTATCTGGGGGCTCTTTCGAGAGTTTCAGGCTTTGCTACCCTGCCCATACGGTCAATCCTGCCTGCGACTGTCCGCCTGAGCATTGATTATATTGAGGTGACCTTAGTGGCCTTACCTAGGATATCGAGGGGGTAGTTTCCAGGGGTTATTCTGCGGGTGTCCCAGCTAGGTTGGGGTTGGACAGCACAGTCGCTTTACGCGTTGAAGCTGAGGGCCACAATAATTGGTTACGTACCTCCGCTTGTTGTGTATGGGAGTCTCAAGCCTCTCCTAGGTGAGACATACCTGCTTCATTCGGGAGCTCACTTATCCTACCCTTGATTGCTTGTGGTTGACTTTAGATTTTATTGGTGATTTCTCTGTGCACGTTATCCTACCTAGGGTTTGCATAGATAGAGAGTCTTTTATATTTTTTGAGTCATTGTGGATTCGGGTGTGGCTCCTCGCTGTTCTCGTCGTTTAGTAGGACTTCCACCTTCTACATCTCCTCCTCCTTTGGGAGAGATAAATAGAAAGTCTAGGTGGACTACTTTGCACATTGATTCACACACCATGGGAGACCATATAGAAGGTATTCCTGAACCACCTTCTCCCATTCATGTGGAAGATGGGGAGTTTACTCCTAACTATGATCCTTCACCTGATTTGATTGAGTTAGGTCCTATGATTTCTGAGATAGGAACTTTTCATGATAGACCTACTTACTCTAGGGTTGATTCCCCATTGATGCATTGCCGATATGGAATGTCGGAGGATGATGAGACTCATTTTGAACCCGCAAGCACTAGTTATGGTAGTTATGGTATGTTTGGTTTTCCCACACATGATTTGGAATTCCATGTCGAATTTGAGTTTGACCCTAACACTATGCCTGGGGGCACTCTCATTCCTTACCATGCGGAGAGGTTTGGGAGCACAAGTCACATTGCACCTTCCATCCCCGTGGTGGAAGCTACATCACATATTCCTCCTAGGTCTAGTGTTAGTGATCCTATTAGGATACCAGATCTGAGATGAGTGACTATAGGGAATAGCATGTACATAATTACACAGGTCCCTTCGTCCTCTGTCCCTAGTTCTTTGAATGTTCACCCTCCACCTCATTCATGTGGTCCTTCAGGCTGAAACGTTGCTACGAGTCATTTCGTACTGCGGTTACTAGACTAGTTGTGTCTCAGGTTCATGCACCACCCGTTGTTTTAAGAGGTCATGTTCATACTTCTAGAGGTCATATTCCTACTTCTGAAGCGTATATTCCTACTAACGGAGTGTCTCATGGGACATCTCATGCGATGAATTATGGACCTTATTATGGAACACAGTATGGACAGGGTTCTTAACCTTATGGGTGCGGGCATCAAAAACCTGATTACTCTCCAAATTACGGCTTTGTAGCTCTGCATAGTCAAGGTACACCACACTATGGTGTTTCCATGCCACCCTATACGGGTCAAATGGGAGGAGGACACTATGGCCAAGGCCATGGTGGTTATGGTAATCAGACCTATGTGAATCAGAACTATCAAGGAGTGGTCCATCGACCTAATCATCCTAGAATCCTTTCCTCGTAACGCTGAATATTCCCAACTTGTCGAGATTGACAAACGATCCTGTAGCTCATGACCCAGCTTGGTCAGCTGTCCCTACTAAGCTTCCCTTGGACATACCCAAATTTGAGGGCAAATTGGGAGAGGATCCAAGCAAACATGTTACTACCTTTCACCTATGGTGCTCTTTGAATTCCTTACACCAAGACTCAATCCGTTTAAGGCTATTTCAACACACCCTTACAGGGCTTGCCGCAAAATGGTACATAGAGCTACTTAGGGGGGCATTCACTTTGTTCGATGACCTAGCAATGACTTTTCTTAACCACTTCCATCTACCAGTGCGTTATGACGTTGGTACTGAACTCTTGTCGACATTTTGGCAGGATAAAGCCACACATATCTTGGATCATATCCAAGAGTGGCGTAGATGGAAGAGATTGATTAAAGCCTTTATATCGCCGAAATTCCTCCTCGAATGGTTCCTTAAGTCGTTATTGCCGTATATAGCGAAGGATGTTTCTACATCCGGAGTGCAAAATGAGGAACAAGCCATTTTTAGGGTGCAAGAACTGGATTTTATTTATGCTCAATCCGGTTTGTTATATGAGATTATTCCTAATGCTCCGCGTTCTAGTTTCGACCCCAAAGTTAAACCTGGACCACATGCTGATGACATTGTTGGTTGTGCGAGTGCTAAAACTGCAGATTTGGTTGCAAAACAAGTTAGTCTATTGTCAATCAACCAATCTACTTCGGGACAAGCCACAGCTTCGTCTCAACCCGCCCAAATGGTGAGTGTGCTTTCGGTACAATCGTCGGACAAGAAGGGTAACCATCAGCCCTAACGGAATAAAAAGAAGGGTAAGAATAATCGTAAGGGTGGGAATAGGAATGAAAATGATAATAATAATGGCAAGAATGCCCATGATGCTAGGGGGGACAAGCAAGCTAAATTTCCTTGCAAGTTGTGTAAGGACGATCACCTCACTTACTTGTGCCCTTGTATTGATGAAGCCTCGATATTCTTGGCATAGGGACCAGCTGTGCTGACTAACCCTTTACCTCAAAATCAAAATATGAACTCGAGGACCCATGATCAGTCTGGTGGTGATCAAGATCCACCGGAGGGTAGTGGTCGTGGTTGCATTAACATGGTACGTGCTGCGAAAGTTGTGACCCATGTGAAGGACTATGGTTCGTCACAACCCAACCTAGGAAAGGAGCCTGAACCACCAGGGACTCCTTTACGTATTGAAAAACCTATGTATAAACCTGAAGCTGCACCTTGCATTCCTAAGGGAGTCCTTAAGCGTTCGGGGCACAATACTAATTCCCGAGCCACCCAAAACTATTCTATTGTTGAGGATTTGGGCCACACTCCTTGTGCGATGTCTGCACTGGAAGTGCTTCAAAGTTGTCCTTCGCAAAGGAAGGATTTTATTTTTGCCCTTGGTGTGAATGATGATAATTCTTCCTCCATGATTAAATTTGAAACCATAGGACTTCAACCTCGCTTGCCTTACTATGTGTCTCTTTTGATTCACATAGAATGTCTTAACATGACCGTTAAGCGCACTATGATTGACGAAGGCGCTGCTGCTTCTGTGATGTCTTTATCATGTTGGAAGGGTTTAGGTTCCCCTAAGTTGTCTAAGTCTGCGACCATGTTAACTGCGTTCGATGGGATATTGTTTAGGTCGCACAGGATTCTCCCTTCCCTTAAGGTCCATTTGGGAGGGAAGACCATCGCGATAGAGGTCGAGGTGGTTGATGTGCCCCTTAACTACAATATCTTGCTGGGTAGGAATTGGATGTACATCATGCAAGCCGTAGCTTCTTCCCTATTTCACATTGTATGCTTTCCATTTAACGGGAAGATAGTCATGATTGATCAAACTTCATTCAAGAATCCGTCAGTTACCACATCTTCGAAAGCTTCGATCCTGATCATAGAGCACTCTCAGCCGACAACTGGGAGTGTGGGTGTAGGCATGTATCCATCCCTTATGGGAAGCTTTAGTTGTCCTGCACCTATCCTTATGATAGGGTCTAGTTCCAGTGAGGCTTCGACATCTATAATATCGGTGTCTTTTCGCACAAGTCATATGGAAGATCCTTGGATTCTTCCTACATTGAATACTTCGAATGAGCCCATCATGACAGACGTGCCATTGTCTGCAACTATGGTAGCTTATCAGGCTAATATTGACTGTGTTGTAGAGCATAGTCCTTCCTCTTCGCAGACGGAGGAGGAGGACCCTTATGTGCTGCCTGCATGGGCAGTACAATATTCTCATGCACATGACTACCTTGATAGTGTTTTTCCTTTAGATGAAGCAATTATTGAGGCTATGTTGGGAGTTGAGCCACCATGGGAAGAGCTCCATCATAGATCTTACTTTCTTCCCGAGCTTGACCGCTTGGAGTGTGAGGATTTTAGGGAGGTTCTTAGCGAGAGAATTGGTAGTCCCATGGTTCCATTAAGCTCTCCTGGTCTGATGGCTGATGGGAACATGGCATATATATCTCCAACGATTCCTATCAATATCTCTCGCGATCCTGACAGGATAGAGAATGTCTATATTGGGGCAGAATGTTCCCATGCTGAGATTCAAGAATACAACGAGCTGTTCAAAAAATTCCATGATATCTTTGCTTGGTATTATGATGAAATGCCAAGTATCAACCCTCGCATTGTCAAACATGAGATTAAGACTTGTCTCAACGCTAAGCCTGTTCGACAACGCTTGTGTGTGGTGAATCCTAGGAAAGCACCCACGATTAAGGCAGAGATAGAGAAACTGTTGAAAGCCGATTTTATCTATCCCATTCCCTTGACAAAGTGGGTTTCAAACCCCGTTCCAGTGGATAAGAAGCAGGGAGCGATCCACATATGTATTGATTTCCATGATTTGAATCGTGCCTGTCCTAAGGAAAATTTCCCCACACCATTTATTGATCAGATTTTGGATGAGTGTGCAGGTAGCGAGGTTTTTCCCTTCATGGACAACTTTTTCGGATATAATCAGATACAAATTAAACCTGAGGACCAACATAAGACTGCATTTATTTGTCCTTGGGGAACTTTTGCATATTGAAAAATTCCTTTTGGCCTTAAGAATGCCGGAGCTACTTTTTAGCGGGCCATGAACTTGATCTTCCATGATCTCAAGTTGATTATGGAAGTATTTTTGGATGACCTTGCTGCTCATTCTTGTATGAGAATGCGTCATTCCTATCACTTGAGATTGGTATTCGAAAGATGCTGCCATTATTTGGTTAGGTTAAATCCTCACAAATGCATCTTTTGTGTGAAGTCAAGTCGCTTATTAGGATTCATCATTTCTAAAGAGGGTATAAGAGTCGAGCCTTTGAAGGTTGAGGCAATACTTCAGTTGTCTTTCTCAAAGAATATTCATCATCTTACTGTTTGCAAGGCATGGAAAACTTCTTACGAAGATTTGTTGTCAACTTTGCCAATTTGACTAGAGGCTTCATGCATCTTTTGAAGAAGGACACCACCTTTTGTTGGGATGAGTGAGCCCAGGAGTCCTTTGATGCGCTCAAGCGAGCCCTAGCATCAGCCCCGGTGATTAGTCCCCCAGACTATAGCTGTGATTTTCTACTTTATGTGGCTGCGTCCATGGAGACGATTGGTATGGTTTTGGTTCAAGAGGATGAGGATCTCCAAGAGCATGTCATATGCTATCTGAGCTAGAATCTTATTGACATGGAGATCTGTTATTCTCATGTTGAGAAGCTTTCTTTAGCTACCGTACATGCGGTTCAACGGTTGAGACATTATATTCTCCTTCGCCAGACCTTGGTTGTAGCCCATGTCAATCCATTTCAATTTGTCCTCACTTGAAGGATGATTGGGGGGAAATATAATAAATGGATTTTCATCCAGCAAGAATTTGATCTTGAGTTTGTTTCGGCAAAATTGAAGAAATCGTTAATTTTTGCAGAGCTTATATCAGATTTCCCAAGTGAGGCCGAGGAGTTGGTTTGTGAAGATATGTTTATCGATGAGCACATCTTCTTAATCTCAAATTTAGACCCATGGTATGGGGATATCATTATATATTTACAAACATTGAAGGTCCCTACTCACCTCTCACGGGATGAATGACGACGATTACGTCATGTGTCTAAGAATTACCTCATAGTGGATAACACTTTGTACCACCGTGGGGTAGATTCCATTTTACGACGTTGTTTAACTCATGATGAGGCTGAGGTAGTGCTGAATGATTGCCACAGAGGGGCGTGTGGTGGTAATTTATCTGGGGTTTCTACAGCCCAAAAACTATTAAGAGTGGGTTATTTCTGACTGTCGATCTTTAAGGATTGTGTCAATGCGGTCAAGAGGTGCCACCCTTTCCAGGTGTTTGCATGTAATATGCACTCAAAACCTTCCCTGTTACATCCCATCATCACCGCCGGTCCCTTCACTAAGTGGGGGCCTAATTTTATGGATTGCAACCCAGCTTCAGCTGGGGGGAATCATCATATCATAGTGGCTGTTGATTACTTCACTAAATGGGTTGAGGCTATGCCTACAATTAAATCCAATGGTGAGACAGTTGCGCACTTTGCATTCAACCAGATTCTTACTCGGTTCAGAATTTTGAAAGAGTTTGTCACTGAACATGGCTCACACTTTCAGAATTGTATGATGGAATAGTTGGCATCAAAGTTAGGGTACAAACAAGAGCATTCCTCCTCTTTCTACCCTCAAGCAAATGGACAGGTGGAAGCAGTGGACAAATCACTCAAATCCATTCTCCAATGAACCATCACACAAAGCAAGAATGATTGGCACATTATGTTATATCCTTCTTTGTGGGTGTATCGAACCGCTGTTAAGACTGCCACAGGTTTTTCTCCATATCAACTTGTACATGGAGTGGAGTCGGTATTGCCGGTTGAATGAGATATTTCTTCTTTGAAGCTAGCCATAGAGCTCTTACCAGACACTCCACCATTGGAGGAGCGTTTGGTCCACCTTGAGCAACTTGATGAGCAACGTCGAGATGCCTTGGTGGCTCTAGAAGTAAATAAACGTCGCGTAAAGGTCCAGTACGATAAGTCTATCCGTGCAAGGAGGTTTAGTGAGGGAGACTTGGTCCTTTTATGGGATCAACCGAAAGAACCCTTGGGGGAAAGAAATTTTAACCCCATGTGGCATGGTCCTTATGTCGTCAAACGTGTGTTAGAGAAGGGCGCTTATGAGTTAGTGGATTATGAGGGAACGACCTTGGCAGAGCCTAGAAATGGGCTCTATCTCAAAAAGTACTATGCATGATTTTCAGGCAAGGCTGGTTATTGTATATTATTGTACAGTTTTGCAGAGGTAGGTATTTTTCTTATAGTGATCGGGTTTGTGATTAGTTTCCGTTTCTTTTGGAAGATGTCAATGGAATATTCCACCTTCATAGGATTCGTGGATGGTGCGAGCTATCACACTCATCACTCAACCTCTGCTGCTTAGGTGATTTATACTCCTATGGGTCAGGTATTGTCTTCAGGAGGTGTATGTTTACGGCCATCTTAAAACAATGTTGCTGAATATAGTGCCGTTATTGAGCTTCTGCGGGATGCCATTTTACATGGCGTTCTCTCTCTTGAGGTACATCTTGATTCGGAGTTAGTAGTGTCACAGCTTAATGGTTTGTACCATGTTAGAGATCCAACGTTATATAAAGATTCTTACGTGTGAGATTATTAGAACGAAAATTTGACAATATAACATACATACATATTCCAAGAATTAATAATCAAGTTGCTGAATCATATGCTAACTAAGTGTTAGATTAACATTTGTTTCATACACAATAAATTCATCACAAACACAATTTTTTACACATGTAAATAAATAAACCGATCATCATAAAAATTTTTATATACATCAAAAAATGTGATAATACATAGTGTCATGATACAAAAATGGGGCTCTTGAGCCACCAAAATATAATACACGGTAATAAAAAATGTATCACTTCCAGGTATCTAAGCCTGTGGAGGAGGAGGGGGGTTGTGATCATGGAATGTCACTATGGCTCTAGCTAGCTGTCAGAATAATCGCACCCATGCTCGTGGTACACCCACCACCTGGCATTGCATAGCCTCAGGCAAGTCCTCGACTTGCGCCATGGGAACTCTGTGTGTCAGCCTAACAAAGTTGGTATGAATGCTCTGAAGCATCCGCTCCGCATCCACACCCGTGATATCGTCTCCTCTTCCCATCTTTCTGTGACGAGGGAAGCCTTCAGGCCGCCGTGGTCCCACATCTACATGCATATGGTAGATGTCACTATGTATTGTCACCCAAAAATATGTATTTTGATTCCATATAATCAGAAAACACAAAAAATTAAATAACTCAAAAAATTTAAAGATAGGGTCGAGATTCGTTACCTATGTCACCGTATGCCGATCCTGGTGGTAGCGGCATGTCTGGGTCCCCCCAAAAATCTATCCCCGCATAGGGGTAGTCATCGATGGCCACTATCTGTCATCGCCACCACAGAAAGAAATCAGCTGGATAGGGGTTGGATACCCTACCTCCCCCCAATCTACGCATCGCCGTTGGGCAGGATCTCGAACCCCATGTAGAGGAAATTCAACTCTAGGGATGAATCCTGAAACATGCTTGAAGAAAAATGTGCTCAGTATGCTGCTGAAACGTAAGTTTCACACTCTACCCATCTTACACTCACTAAGCTGATGTTTCATGTTGCTCAGTTGTGTAGTGCTCCAGTCATATACTGTGGGTCTCATGCACTCCACTGCATAGAACATTAGAGGCCGCAAGGCCTGGTGGAGTGAAGCCAAGCCTTCTATCCTGCCCAGTGTCAGTAGGATGGCATTTAGGCCCAACACCTGTATGGAGTTAGTAGGGATCTGACTTCCCACCTTCTCTGTGTCTGGATAGCAGTACACCGCAATGTACTCATCTATAGTCAGGCCATCTCCGGGCCCGCAAGAACGTAGGTTCACTACTTCCCCCCGTCAGGAAAGTCCAATAATAAAGTATATGTCCTTCACCTCTATGGTGAGGGACATCCCATCTATCTGGAATGACTCTGAGTTTGGATCCCAGTAGTCCACCAGCATCTGCAATAGTCCTGGTTTGGCCCTTAAGCCACCAAGACACCAAAATTTGTAGAGCCCACATGCACGTAGCGCTTGTTGAGCCATTAGATCGGCCCTTACTGCCTCTTCTACATCACCATGTTCACTTTCTCTCCATTCTAGGACCATCCTGCACAAAAAATTGGAAGTTTACCCATTAGAATACTTAAAAAACCATATGCGCGGCCGCATACATGACTATTTTCCAAACAACCTCGTATGTACGCGACTGTAAGGGCATTTTCTGCGTATATCTAGCCCTATACGCAGAAAAACCCTCGATTTCCATGTGGGCCGCAACGCCTATTTTAAATTGGCCTAGAAATCCAAAAACACCATGGAATTTGACAAAAATTATATCAAAATGGAAGAGTAGAACATGGGTAAGTACCTGGAAGAAACGGTAGTGGATTCCACTGGCTGGATCTCCTGGAATTCGCTGTTGAAAATCTGAGCTCAATTGGGTAAAAATTTCAAATTTTTTACTATTTATAGAAATTTTTCAAATTTTTGAAATTTTTTACCCCCTTTCCTATAGTTTGGACCATTTCTAATCATTTTGGACCGTTTTTGACCTAATTTATGATGTAGGAGACCTTTTTGAGTTCCATTTTAGCCGTTGGATTAACCCGTTCGTGCTGATCTCAGTTATCATGTCTAAACTGGCATACAGGTTAGGTTTCATCACCGTTTGCCTTTTGCATGACCTTGTGACTATTCCATTATAGCCTTAGGTACAAACCCACTCTATTATGTCACAGAACCTTCTTGCTGTTTTGGAAGTGGCATGATATGAGTGGTAGAGCTTGACCGTACATGGGTACCCTAGTTATCACCTTATTTGCATTTGGTGCCCATGTTGGCGTTTTTTCCCTTAGGGTGTGGGAGTCCGTTGTATAGTATTGCCATGACATTTCGCAAGAGCCTCATACTCCTCTTGATATTTTGCTGGCCTATTTCCCTCAAGACTCCCTTATGTCAAGTTGTGATTGCATTATCATGAGCTTTGCCTGCCTTTTTGAGCTTTATGCCGGCTTCCCTGACATTGAGTTTCAGCCATATAGCCCGAGCTTGTCTCATGTCTAGCCATGCAGAGCCATTTTATATATCCTTTGCAACATGTTTCCCTATTTTTACCGGGAGGGGACATTCCCCCGAGTGTCGCTATCCTACACATGTATCCTTGCATTGAGCATAGGTATGTTCCACTGCTTGGAACTAGTTTGTTTTCCCATATGACACTCATCTCCTCCTAGTCTGTAACTATAAAGCAGTTTTATTCTTTTTCAAGCTTTTTAAATATTTAAAAAATTCACAAAAAAATAAAAAAACCAAAAATCCAGACAAGGAAAGATGTTATCTTTGGCAGCTGTCGAGTCGTGTCGCCTTCGAACAGAGCAATGTATATCACATCCGTTGGTTGGGTTTATAGTTTGAATTTAGAAGCTGTACTCATTTATCTAAGTTTATCTCCACCGACTGGTTAAGCTTCCAGTCCCCATGGAGCCTCTGTCGATGCCTCCTGTGTCACAGAGATGTCCTAGTTTTGTATATCGAGTCTATGCTACCATTATGTAAGTCACCATACGCCATTGTGCTCTTGTTCGAAGGAAGTTGAAACCTGAGTCGGCCATTCCTCAGTTATCTTGACTTTGCATGTCGGCCATTCCCGGTACAGTTACTGGTTTGTGCACCTTATGATCGGGTCCTCACACATTATACAACTTTGTTGAGTACCTCGTGTTGGATGATGGGGGATGCCTTAATGCCCTCCTTCCAGCAGATTTCATCCCATCGACTTCAGATCATTTACTATGGGATTGGAATCTAGAGTCATTTTTGAGTGCCTTGAGACTTGTAGTCATCAGTGGCAGGTTCTCTCGTCATCAAGTGTTCGACCTCAACACATTTATTCACACTTGTTAGTTTGCACTCTAGTACCTTGATTCCCATTTTCATTATCGGTGGGTGATCTCGTGTCTGTTAACGGTATACATCAATGACTGATAATCAGATGATGGACTACTATGTTCGACCTCAACACCTCTATTCACATAGTAGGACATGTACTCGTAGCGATTTGTGTAGAATACCTTCCAGATTGGTGGCATCTCTTATATGCTACCTCCTTGATCATGCCAGTGTTCATGAGATTTCAGCTCTCGTGACTTGATTCCAGTATATGTCAGACATTTATAGCTATTAAGGAGATCTTGATCCATTGCATATCTTCAGCCATTATGGATATCATGATCCTTTGTATATCTTCATCATGGAGATTCTGATCTATGTATATTGTACATGGCGATGACCACTTATGTGATATGTTGTATCATGACTATTCATGGCCATTGTACTCTTATGTATCCGGGATTGCTATATGTATTTTCAGTTATGTGCAGAGTTGTATCATTGTACTATGCTGATTGGGTGGCTGGTCTTCCATTTGGGATCCTTCATCACTCCACTTCTGGGATGGACTTATAATGTATTTCGGCCATCGTATGACCCCTCTGACCTCACACATTAGGGGGCATATGTTATAGCTGATTTTACCACTCTAGGTGAATCACACTTGTATGGCCTTTCCCTGTCCCTCTGCAGAGTCCTTAGACCCCTTGGACCATTTTTTGTCCTTTCATGTTTCCTTGACCATCCCTAAAAACATGTGAAAATTAATACACGTGACTTTTAAACCCCTAATCGTGTATATACACGGGTTTGACCCCTAAAACTGCGTACATAGGGATATGTGCATAATCCAAATCCTTTTGGAGTTTTCCTTGACATGGATCTAACTCACTTGACTCCTGGCCTTCCCTATGCCTTGAGATCGCTTGGATTCGACCTTTCATTACCCCTTTGAAAAGCTATATAAGGAACTCTTTGGTACATTAAAGGCATATGAGAGAATTGAGAGCAAAGAAACTATAGTCCATTGTTGGCGGAACTTGTGCTTGAGTCTACATCCCTTTGTCCCTTGGAGCACTTTTGTGTTCTTCCCAAGCTTTCCTTTTGCTTGTGAGCTTGATATCGAGAGATGGAGGATTGAGGTGGTGGAGGCCCAAGTGGGGGATTCAGTTTCTCCAATTCGCAGACATGTTTACAGAGGTTGTATCCATTGTAATCTCTGATTTTATATTAATAGAAATATCTTTTCCTGTCCAATTATGTATGTTTGAATGAATATTTTATCCATGGGATGATTTCAAATGCTTATACATTGTTGATTATATATGATAGAATAGATATAACACCAATATATATAGTATGCTTGTCTTGTTTACTTGTTGTTGAGGAAGTGATTCATCAATTCAAGCTGAAGTTGGAAAGCTCAACGGGGATCTACTTCCATCGTCCGGAATAAGGTATGAGGTTTGATCCTTTAGTGTTAGATATTTAATTTCTATTGCATATTGGAAAGGATTGATTTCTCGAGTCAAGATGTCTATTGTGGTACCCCAAGCCATAGGAATTTCTCTCCATAACAAATGCTACTTATTTTTCTTCTATTAGATTAACTGCATTTTCTCATGAAAGAGGAATTAAGTTGCATTATTCTGAAAACTACTACCCACAAGGGAATGGTTTGGCAGAATCTACAAACAAGAATCTCATTAGGATATTAAAAAGGAATGTTATAGAAAACCAGAGAAGTTGGCATTTAGCATTGCTGAATTCTCTTTGGGATGATAGGGTCACTCCCAAGAATTCCTTAGGTGTGTCACCATATACCCTTGTTTATGGAAGAGAAGCTATTCTTCCTCCAAACATTATGCTACCATCTTCCATAATAGGTCAGGAGTCTATAGGCACAGATAACGAAATCCTACAGCTTAGAATCTATAATCTCTTGAAGGTATAAGAGTCTAGGGCCAGAGCCAAAGAATGTTTTAAGCATCAACAAGAAGTAGTGAAACGGTGGTTTGATAAACATAAAGTTGGAAAAAAAGAATTTGAAGTGGGAGATCTGGTTCTTAAGTGGGATCACCCGCATGATGAAAAAGGGAAGCACACGAAGTTTCAATAGTTATGGGTAGGCCCTTTTCATATTGCAACAAATCTTGGCCCCTCAACCTACAAGGTGCGAGATTTACAGGGGTGGGAAGAGAAATTACCAGTTAATGGTTTAGTTATCAAACCTTATTTTTCCTGATTTTTTGTTTTTGTTTTGTACATAAATAAATTGATTTGGTTGTTTGCTTTTGATTTGCTTTATTTCTGTTTGTTTTTTAGATTTTGATTGATTTCAATAAAAGAAGTAAACTTTTTGGTTGCATGGAGAGCATCATATTTCTGGATTAACCAAACTCCTTGATCATAAGACTATGTATTATTGGTTTATCTGAAAGAATTCTTTTAGTTTAGTAGTTTTTCTAAATGGCTATGAACACATTGAAGTCCTACTTAATCCTTGTAAAATAACTGAGGATCAAAAGGTCTGGAATACTATTTCGAGGCTCCATCCATCTCATATTTAAAAGTGTCCGAGGAAGTGACAGCAAGGATCCATGGAAAGGAAGCAGGGTAAATAGTATATTATATATAAATGATCCCATGCCAAGATTTGAAAGACAAAAAGGCAAATAAGAGTCAAGAAATCTCCTAAGAAAGCTATGTGTATCAAAACAAAGTACTAAACCATATGAGTATAAAATTGACAAAGTTCTTCTCCGTCCGTGAGCTGAAAATTAAATATATCTCTCACACAAAAGGACACTATGGATAGAGGAGCCTGAATAAAAAATTCAGAAAGAAAGGCATGTAGGAGGACTCAAAAAGGACAAAAGTCCAAAAGCACAAAAAGTGCAAAATGGCATGGGAATGAGGAACAAATGAATATTTCTGTTTACCATATGTTACAATCCTGTGGTGTCCAAGCTGGAAGCTACCCGAAGACAGAGGTAAAAAATGAAACTCATATTCCTAGCCTCAAAAGAGTTATCTTGACTTTGAAATCTTGGTTTCCATTTTACTAAATTGGACTATCATCAATGATTAAAAGTACATACATTTTCCATTTGGGAAATCCAAACATATAGAAGAATTCAACATGTTGGTTTTACTGTTAAACAGTCTGTTACTTAAGGAAGAAATTGTCCAGAGATCTGGATTCACCAGGTAGTCGCCAATTGTTGCAGCTGCAACTATTTCCCAAATTTTTTAAAATTTTGGACCCTCCTTGTCGATTTTATCTTGCTTGGATTTACTTGGTTTCCTGAACTCTGTTTTTTTTTCCCTCTGCTACAAATTTGGATTTTCTTGAGTTTGAATTAAGGTCAATTGTTTCCTTCGTTTCGAAAGTTCGATGATCTAAATCTACCTTTGTCTAGCCAAAGCTTCTCATTATGGAGTTTGTTTTTTTTTTAACATTTTCTCTATCGATTATTTTGTTTAGCACTATCGGAAGTCAGTTGAAGTTTGGTCGAAACTTTAGTTATCTTTGTTGCCACCGTTTCGGAGGTTGAACGAACTGATTTCATCGTTGCCCAGCTGAGAATTTTTTGAACACTTAAATTTTCTTTGAACTTTCGATGGGTCGTTTTATCGCTATCGGAGGGCAATCAAAGTTTGAATCGTGGCCGTAGTTCTCTACGCAGCCGCCATTGCGGAAGCCAACTAATGAAAGTTCCGACGGATTAGTTCTTATCCTTGCCGATTCCGTGGGTTATTGCTTTTGTTTCTTCGCTATCGAAATGGTTTATGACTTTGATCGGAAGTTGTAGTCTAATTGTTTTCCGCCATTGCAGCTCCTTAGTGAACTATCCCACCAATGCATTAGTCCTTGGACTCACTGATGCTGTGGTTTTATTGTTTTAACTTTCTTTTTTGTCTTTGCGCTATCGAAAGGGTTTTTGACTATTGATCGGAGGGCTATTTCATTGCGTCGCCAACACGGCGGTGACGTTGAACTCACCATTGTCGACACTTAGTCGTTAAAACTTCTGATCGCCATAGTTTTCATGTGAAAGCGGAAGCTGTAGTCCTTATGTCTTCCGACGTTGTGGCTCCTTAGTGCATTGATGACCCAACTGATAATGTTTCCGCTCACCGATGAGAGCTTTTTTTTCATACGATGCTTAGTATTTTCCCTCCTGTGAGGGTTTTCCCGCCTTTATCGTGTGCTTTTACTCTGTTTTTTGATGGTGGTTACTTTTTCATGATTCGTGCTTTCATCAGAGGATTTCGATTTGGTCCAGATGCAGCCTGGACTGAATTTAAGAGTTTGTTTTCGGGCTTGTGATTTTAGTTTGGACAGTGGATTTAGCGGAGTTCAAGATACGAACTTGCAGGATTTTATTGCATTATCATTTTCGTTTCATGCATTAATATTTTTGATAGTTCACTTTACAAGATGTATGTTTTAATACGGTTTGTGTTACTTTGTCAAACGCTAAGTGATCTAAGAACTGGTTATTCATGACAGGGTGATTGCTGCTATAGAGAAGATATGTTTAGAAGATGAAGCAGAAGAAAGTAAGGGTCTGAGATCTCAAACAGATCGATAGCAGCAGAGGCCCATGCTTGGGAAAAGTTCATCAGTTACCAAGCTGGTCCCTTGTTTATAAAGTGCTCTTAAAATCTAAATATGAAATGTAACGTATTGTATGAATCATGAGCACTCACTAAAAGACAAAATTGTGGGACTGAATGGTTGGGGGGAGACCAAAGGTCACCGAGGGGTAGCCCAAGATTTTGGCTTGTAGTATAAGTATAGGAGAGTTAGATAGAGCCAGGGATTTTTCCCAGATAGATTTGTAGGATTATGTTGTAAGAAGAACTATTTCCTTTTGCAATAAGAATTACAAGTATCCTGTTGGAGAAATCTTGGTGGAATATTTCAAATGCTGTGCTATGGATTTGTTGAATGTGAACTATTTCATTTTCAGCTGTTGTCCATTAACTGTGAGATCGTTCTAACTCTTTGAACCTATGGTCTTGTTATGAATGCGCTCTAGTTTATTATATGAAATTTACACTATGAGTAATGAAGGATTTTCATAAACAATGAGATATCTTGTTGTTCATATATCTATTAATGTTCATGTGTTTTGAATTAAGTAACAACTATCTGTGATTTTTCTGAATGCATGCACACAATACATTACTCATTGATAAATGATAATCTTGCTCCCTGGGGATAGGTTAGATAGTTAGTTTTAATTTTTCTTGTTGTGTGTGATTTAGATGCAAGAGAGTTAAGACGAGAGGTAAGAACCTATGCATCACATTGTGACCGCTCCTCGTATTCTCTATCAATCTGCATTTTTAGATAGGCACTTGCATATCATACTTAAACAAAAAAAACAAAAAATACACACGGTGGACCAGCCCGTAACCGGTAAAATCTTTAATTTTGTTACTTGACCTACGGTAGCTAGACCGTAAACCGGACGGATTCCCCATACCAAACAGTAATGGGCTAGTTGGGAACGTTTACTGGGGATAATCCCTAACTGTTGTTACCTACGAATTTCCAGGAATCAACAAGTACAAAGCATCTACAGTAAATCCTTAATGTTTCCTACTAGTTCAGTTTTCCTTTCATCCATTTTATTTCAAATTTCCTTGGCTACTTCCTCCATTCTAGTGGATATCAAGTTATAATAATCGTTTGTAAGATTGACGATCCCAAACGATCTGTCGGTCATCCTCTTCTTGTGACTTGTCTCAATTTTTTTTCTTTTATCTCCCAACTCTAGATCTGTTGGGGTCGCGCTAGATTCTTTTTTGTTGTAGGAGGAAGAGCATATTGGGATTTCTTCTACTGGTGGATCTCCCACCTGGTCTCCATTCTTCTTCTTCAATGGATCATCATGTCGTGGTTCCTCTTCTTCAAATATTTGATCCTCTACGACAGGGGATTTCCACTCTTCAGGTCAATCTTGAATAACTACATCAATTTCAGCAGTAGATAGCTGAAACTGCGTGGCTAAACATTTCTTCCATGGGTCTTCTCATGGATACAAAAAAATGTGATGGGCCTCAACTGCAAATCTGATAATGTTACAACACTGGTTAATGGTTTCCTCAATGATTCTGGACTACTTCCTAACAAAATGATTAATTTCCTCTCCTTATAGGAAAAATTCAATATTATTTTATTTATGCCTCTATGGGTTCTCTTTATTGAACCAGAGATTATGGTATTGAGATCCTTGAAATGGGACGAGGACATTGAACCCTTAGTAGTGTGGTGATTTTTCCCATGCGACAAAAGAAATCAAAATTAACAACCAAGAATAGAGGTTTTACCCTTTTCTTGTGCATCCTCACCATCTACTAACATCTCATTCAACAAATAGGTCAACTAGCTCATCTAGACACCCGCTACCCACTGCTCTACCGTAGAAATTCTTCCACCAGTGCATTGGTTCGGTTACATCTTTATGAGAATTTTGCTAGATAGAACCTTGTATACAAACCAAACCCCCGTTTCATTTATGGAGGTGATGGGAAAACCTCTTTTATCCCTTGTCAACTCATACTTCTCATTCATTATGTTTGTCAAAGCTGTATCTTGGTCTTTACCAGAAAAATGGCAATGGGTCGACTCCTACAAGGGGGTGTCCTTTGATTGATGATATCAGCTCGACATCCACTGAAATTTTCCTATCGATCCATAGAAATCCACCATGAAAACATACCAGTAATTGTTTCACACAGGCATTAACTTATGTTTTGCATCCAAAATGTCGCATGTGCATTAGTGATAGTAGTCCAGATTTATCCAATCCTCTCTCCCATTCCATCAAAACTATGTGGATTGGTCCATCCTCAGTTTCCTTGATTGTAACACACGTAAAAATCGTAAATAATTTTTTTTCTTCATGCATTACTTCTATACTTAGCATATTTCTATGTTTTAATACTGCTATTTTAAATATCTTTGTCCTGTTGGTTATGACAGGTTCTGCTGATGATTACAATGGATAGCTCCTTCCAGAAACTTTGTCCATTTCTACACAGATGACTCTACTTTGTTTATATCTGTTCTTTATTTATTTATATTTATAATAGGCCAAACTAGCCCAAGGGTGGGACATTGTCCAAGGTCTTGATCCCAACCCGTAGATTGCACTATATTTTTAAAGTCCTCGACCTTACCATAGATTATAATATGGTGTGTAAAGGTCTTCCCTTAAGCATGAGAAGCTTAAAGTTTGTAAAGTGTATGGTTCCTCCATACAGTGGCCTCTTATTATCAATACAAAGTGAGGATTTAAACACTTATGCTGGTATGATACTATATTTTTTTGGCCTCAATGCACCTTCTTTATTTCTTTAATGTTTATTTTTTAAATACCATATCATATGGTTATATGATGAATACATGTTATTAAATATTACAAGGCATGAAGCCATACGATGATTGCAAGTAGTTGTTATGATATGGTTGTAAATATTTCGATGGCCTTGGTCTAACATAGCGCTAAGGTGATATAATGATTCAGTGATCTTTGTATTATATATATACTATGGTTATAGTGGGAAGGGTGTGGACCTTGGCATAACCATGAAGGAATTACATTCCATTCCTATCACCACAAATGTTCAGTGCATACGTCATTAATCAATTCATAAGATTTAATCCTGGGTTTCTATTAAAGCTATGGTTATAAATATATATCTTCCAAGGTTTCCACGGTGTAATATATATGGTTTGGCGCTCTTACTCATGTTCAATGGTTTGAAGGTAGGAAATTATTATGGTTGTAATGATATTCTTCTCCTGATTTATTATGGTACTTGGTTGACTTAAATAATTGTCCTAGTTGTGAGTTGACAGCGCAGCCAGGCTCTAAGTTGGCATGCGAATTTGATCTCGACCCTACAACTGGATAGTGACATCTTTACTATTTCGTAGGGTTTCTAAAAATTCCTTTACTCTGTCTTATCTCTCATTTGGTGGTGTTGTATGGTTGGAGGCCATTTGAGGGCCTAGCTCTACTTTGTATGATTTTTTCTCTCGTTTTATGGTGTTAATGGCTTTGGCTTGGAGGGTGAACTCTGCTCCATTCTTACTGTGTTAATGGCATTATCTGGTTCTTCCAAGGTAGTTGTTTCCAAATGCTTCCTCAACCCTCTACCTTTCAACACCAAAGCTTCGACGAGCCTCCCAACACTTCTACCATGTGATCGGTCTATTTTGACAAGTGAGTAAGGCTTGGTACTTATCTCTACATTTGAAAATGGTTTACAATAGTTTTTTCTTTTCAAGTTTACTGAAAGGTTTTCGGTGGTTGTAGGTTGTGGAGGGATAAGGGTACTCTGAAGGAGATGACCCCTGGCCCTCGTTGCCATATGCCAAGGTAAGGTTTTATCCAAGATTTAAAAGAAATACATTCGATTTGTTTGAACTTTCCATCCATAGAAATGACTGTAACTTGCAAAAATATGCAGGATGAAGGAACTGGAGAGGTAGGCAATAGGGTCACCTCCTCCCAGGACTACGTTGTTAAACACCCAGGTAAACATTCGCAACCTTAACAAAAATTATCTTATTTGGTTGACGGTTTGTTTAAAGCATACAATATAACTTTTACTAGTTTGATGAAGGTAAAAACTAGGCAAAAGCTTGGGTTGTGAGTGCGGCCACCCCTGCAAAAAGATAAGTTTCTTATGTTTATGCTCTACGTTTGTAAACACAACCCTCAGGGTTCACCCAATCATTGCCTCGACATTGCGTTGAGTAATTTGTAGTGTTTTTTATTAAAAAAGTTGTGTAGTTTTTGGGTGTGATCTCGGATGGAATTATTCCCATTCCAATAATGTTTGTATTAGTGGTTTTCAATCAAATAACTGTGGTAGACATCCATTATGGACTTACGTCCACTTCTGTACCAATCATTGGTTGTAATAAAAACGTAGTGGCCCATCCTTGGATCCATGCGACTTTGTCAATGGTTTATGATTAGGGTTTTAGCATGTGTAATGTTTGTTTAAGGATCAATGACATCCATCCTTGATGGGCTTACGACTGTGAAGATAGTAGTTAATGCACTATTTTAAAACTTGTTTTTGTTTAGGTAACATCGTGCTGATGAATCTCGTTTATATTATGGGTTTTAAACTCTGCAAAATAGATGGTAGCCATTTTAAAAATGGTCTTACAACCATCATATTATTTACTCATGGTATTTATGTGATTTATTACTCTTTGTAGGGTTTGCAACTGTGAGAAACATTTGTCGTAATGTAGTGGTGGCCATGTGGCATGGAATTACAGCCATAACGTTTAATTTAAGCTTTTAAAAGATGTGTTATATAATCTGGTTGATAGTTATACCTGTGATTCGATTCGCATTCGTTTTAACCTTGTTTATCACAAAACTGTATTTTCATTAATAACTTTAAAGAGATTCGATCCCACAATCTCTATAGTGTAGTTTTGCATCTGAATGTATCTTTATTAGTTAAACCGACAATTTCATTGGATTCAATTGTAAATCATGCATATATAATTTCTCTATTTTGATTATGAGATTTGTTCAAGATTTAATTTGATTACTTCTATGCATGAGAACAATATTGTGATTATTGCATAATTTTTGGGATATACAATGTGGATCTTCGATTTGTAGTTAAACTTATAACTTAGGACATAAAGTGATTTCATAGTTGAATTATTATAAATCTATGATTGATATAGTTTTTTGGATGATTGTAGACCTATGACTTATATCCATGAATGATTCAGTTATTGGCTTGTACTTTCACGATTACTTTTAAATGAAATCCTACAGTTTGTATAATGTTAATATTATTAAGTAAAGTCTTTCATAATTATTAAATAACACAGATCTATATTATAAACAAAGGATTACACTCTAATACTTCTATTTGTATAGCATTGAATGATACTCTATCTTGATATACTTTAAAGGTTTTTTACAAAAAAAGTTACTGTGGTTTAAATTTGATAAAAGTAGATGATTTCTAGCATGATTATAGACCCATACTATAGTTAGTTTCGTAAATACAAACTGAGAAGGAATTTTTGGAAATAAGTAGTACAAACAGGAAATAGATGGTTCAATTTTGCAATATGCAATACTAATTACAAATAGACGATTCAATCTATTTATATGCTGAATTCAAATTTCGAAAGGAATTAGAATTCTAAACATTTTAAGCATAGCATAATTAGGTACTGATACATACTAGAATATACATTAATCTTCTTAAGATATAGAATTTAAACACATTATACAAACATTTAAACATAAATTATGAACCTGGAACCAACACTGGGAAAACAAAAGTGGAGAAGTTGTTCCTCCCAACCAACTCCCAGAGAAGCCAAGTTACTTGCTCTAGAAACCTCGAGCATGTTTTCTGAACCACAAGAGAAAAATCCTTCAATGCGCCACCTCTTGCATTCACAGATTTAATCCCTGTCGAATGCTAGCCCCCTGCTGCTCATGGACATACTAATATATAGTATTTTTTGTAAGACTTGATCATTTATGAGCCTCCTTCTCTTTAGCACTCAACCAGGAGTTGTAACCTGATTTTTGGGGATGATGCCTCATGCATCTTGAGATCTCATGCAGTGGATTCTTCCACATGTATTTTCCTCTTGTGGTTCAGCAAGCACTCTTTAACAGTTATACCCACTCCCCCCCCCCCTTCATCATATTTTATTAAATAAAAAATGTTTTATTCTTGACTTTTCTGTCAAAAATAATAAAATAATAAAATAATAATTAAAGTATTTTCCAGCAAAATAAATAATAAATTATTAATTCAAGGGATATTACACACAACTCCCCTAAAAGGATAACACCGTCCTTGGTGTTATAATTTTATGTTTTATTATTCCATTTCATCCTCTTGGAATAAGTCTAGATATGCCTCTCGCATATTACTTTCTAGCTCCCAAGTAGCTTCTTTCAAACCAAGGTGCTTCCATTGCACCTTGACTTGTCTAATGGTACAGTTCCGGAGTAAAAGTTCTCTCCTGTCGAGAATGTTATCTGGTCTCACTTGGAACTCTTCTTCGGGTTCCACCTGCATTACATTCCAATCAATCACATGAGAAGCATTATGAACATATCTTTTTAATATAGAAACATGAAACACATTATGCACTTTAATATTGGGTGGTAGGGCTAATTGGAATGCAACTGACCCTACTTTAGCTAAAATTTCAAATGGGATGCAATACTTGGGTGCCAATTTTGAATACTTGCCCAGTCTCAAGGAACTTTTCTTAGGCTTTACCTTTATATACACATGATCACCCACCTGGAACTCTCTAGGAGTTCTTTTCAAAGAAACATAACTCTTATTCCTGTCTTGGGCAGCCTTCAAGTTTTGTTGCACATGTTTCACTGTTAGTTCCATATCTTTTAATAAATTAGGTCCTAACATTAATCTATCAACTAGACTGCTCCATGAAATTGGAGTATTACACTTGCGTCCATATAATATTTCAAAAGGACTCATACCTACAGAAACTTGAAAAATATTATTATATGCAAATTATACTAAGTCTAGGTAGTCTTCCCACTTACTTGGTTTGTCCCTAACATACATCCTTAGCATGTCCTCTAAGATTTGATTTACCCTTTCAGTTTTCCCATCCGTTTGTGTATAATATGCAGTACTAAAATTCAATTGTGTTCCTAAACCTTTAAACAAGGATTTCCAAAAGTTACCTGTAAATTTTGTGTCTCTATCTGAGATTATTACTTTCGGTACACCGTGTAACCTAAATATCTCTTTCATGAAAATATCTGCAATGTTAACATCTTTATAGGTAGATTTAATAGGAATCAAATGAGCAGCCTTACTAAATTTTTCGACTACGACCATGATTGAATCATGCTGTCGGAAATTCTTCAGTAGGCCTGTTATAAAATCATACTAATCGTTTCCCACTTCCATTCCGGAAGGGGTAGTGGTTGTAACAATATGGCTGGATATTGATGTTATGCCTTAACTTGCTGACATTCAAGACAACGAGCTAAGTATTCTGCCACTTATTTCTTCATGTTTGGCCAGAAGAAATCCTTTATGATCATGGTGATAATTTTCTGGTATCCAGGATGCCATGAATACAGTTGCTTATGGACCTCATTCATAACAGTAAGTTTAATTTCTGTCATGTATGGTATGTACAACTAGTTTTTATGCAACAAAAATCATTGTTCAATTAGGTTGACATCTGTTTTTACTTGATTTTGTTCATTTTTAGTAGCCTTTTCTTTTAAAATATGATATTCTCTATCATAATTTTCGGTGCTTAGGATCTACTTTTCCTGATAAGATTCATAGTTGTTGCTTGCAAATAGTAAATTTGCATGACGATTTAGAGAGTCTGCCACTTTATTTTCTTTTCCCTTTATATGTTTGATTTCAAAATCATATTCGCTTAAAAAAGGATAGTCATTTTCCTGGATCGCATTCAAATTTTGTTGATCAAATAAATATTTAAGGCTTATGTTATCTGACATAAGAAAGAATTTCCTTCCAATTAGGTAATGTCACCACATTTTTAAGGCGTGAATTATTGCTGCAAGTTCTAAATCATTTGTCGCATAGTTTTTCTCATGTTCTTTTAATTTCCTAGATTTTGTTAGCACTGTTTTTGTGCTAAATAGCTGGGAGGGGTTGGATCTAAAAGATAAGAATTAAGGTCTACAATTTTTTTATGTCATGGGACCTTGGAGAATTTTGATGATTTTCTGCAGGAAATGAAAGGCTTGAGAGAATGGATTCAAGAGTTTTGGTGACAACAGGAACAAACCATCCCACAAGTGTCATGGCCCGTCAGATGAAGGGAAGCGCAAGATCCAGATTCATAAACAATCCCTTGTGTTAGCATGCGAGGAAAAAGAGAAAATTTCGACGACGACGATCAATGGACATATCATATCGACGGAGAGGAGCTATTTTGAAGATCTGAAGTGCACAATGAAAAAGTGCATTTCGAATTTGCGGAATCAAATTAAACACTAGCAGGTTTCGACGTCGAGGATAGAGGGTGGCTTAGATCAGCGACGGTGGTAAATTCCGTTGATCTAAAGAACTCATGGAAGACATCATTTAAAATCTATGGAATGGGTTAAAAAGAGGGCTTGTTCAATGATTAGGATTGAGATAGAGAAAGACCTACGACGAGGGATGATTCTGCTAGCCGTATGTGCACGAAAGGAATCACTGTTAAACTTGGTGAAATTTGGTAGGTCCTTCCAACTTGGATGACAGAGATGTAAGGCGGTTTTGATCGATGGATGAGATCGAGTACCGCAGATTTGAAGTACAAAAAGGATTATATAGGGGAAACAGGGTAGTGCGAGTGCCAGTGATCAAGGTTAAAAGGTCCCAGATCTATGTCTAATATCCTATTTGGATGAAAAGAGGCATGGGTGGATAAGGGGAATAAAATAGTATAAAATCCAGCACATGGATTTAGCCCAATTGTTTTTTTGGAGCATTGAAAAGTGAGGTTCTGAACTGTGCAGAAAGTGCCACAGTGGAAAAATCCCCAAACCAAGCTGTCAACTAACCTCGTTCGTCCTTTTCTCTGCTAAGTTAGTTTTTCATGGACAAAGTAGAAGATTTGGATGTTCAGAGTCTCGAGTACCATAATGTTGAAGAAGCCTTAGAGGATTAAGACTCTGATATTTTTGATACTATACTAGTAAATGACAGTGTGGAATCCGCGAAGAGAAAACTGAAAACCCTTTAGAAGAAGGAAATTGACACTCATGGGTGTTAAATTCTTATTTCTTTTATTTCTCTATTGAACAAACCCCTAGTTGCCCAAAGTTCGTCAAATGGTGAGCAAATAATGCAACATCCCTGACCCTCCGACTAGCGAAGAGGACGCTACCATACATCAAAACATCCGGGGATCTAGCCCCATGAACATGAACATACATATACATATAATGCTAAATCATGATACTTTAAATCATAAAACATATCACGAAGCATAACCTTTCATTATACACAATGGAAGCAAAACATATCAATCAACACTTCATGCATATACCGATCAACATTTAACATGTATATCCGCATTCATTAACATTAAATATCATTGCAGACACAAGTTAGGTAAGGATACTTATCTTATAAAGTGCTTGTTCCACAGCTAGCTACGTCACTGCAACGTTCCACCCAACCATAGGCTCGCGTTCTCTTTAATCTCTCAGCAATGCTGCCACCCTCAAGCCAGGCATGATTCCCCAAGGAATAAGGATTTTAAAAATACTTACACATAGCCATGGATATCAACATCACAAGGGTACACAATTCATCCAAGCCAACATAGTTGGGTTTATCCGGAAAACAACAGATCAGCCAAACCAACAAAGTTGGGTTTATCAGGCCATCCAGGAGCTGGGAAAGGATAATGCTAAGCTGGTGAGCTCACTGAAGAGATACAGAAACCAAAACCAGAGACATCCTGGCTTCTAAAACACCCACACACACCCAACATAAGGAAGTTGGTCCCTTCTCTGTAATGCAATCCCTCAGACCCTGATCTTCCCTCCAGTGATCTTCAGGGGTTGTGGAGAAGAAAGCCATCTCAGTAGCTCTGTTTGTGTGGTTCTCAACCCACCAGGTTTATCAAGCACCTCAGGCCCTCATTCACCACTCCAAAGCAGTCCGAGGACAAATCCACTGCATGCAAGCAGCCAAACAGAGTTATTCAATCTTTTACAGGGGAAAACACAGTCCAACAATCATGGACAACCAGCAGTACACAACACTATGAACCCTCAACACCAATTCTTAATACAATCAAATTGCACAGACTGGAAAATGGGAAGAGAACAAAACTCTTAAATTGTGTGGGATGGAAAAAGACACAGCTAAATACAATGTGGAAGAAAATTACGGTCACGACCCAGCAATAGAGTAGCAGTCTTTAGCTCATGATTCAACGATGGAAAATAATAGAATGATATGTAGTCTAAAATTTGTTGAAGAAGATACCCAAAAATCTGTGCAATCTTGAAGATGAACAGACAATAGACTAGCAATCGGTGAGAAAAAGAGGGAAGGCGAAAACCCCAAACGATGAATTGTGGATCTTTTAACTTAGTCCGCATGAAGGAACTGAATAGACTCGTGATCTGGTGAGTGGACAGATGAACAACTGCATCATGGGGAGAGAGTGAGTGACGTGGGCATGGTGGTGGTTTTCCTACCAGCCAATCGCTGTCCCAACTAACAACAAGAACAAACAGGGTGGTGGTGACACATGGCTTTCCCCCATGACTCAATGCTCAACATTCCCCTTTCCTTAGCCTTTGGAATCATGCCCCTTCTCAATTTAGTTGCCACAAACATAGCTGGTTGGGTTATTTAATTAAAATGTGTGTTTACATGATGCCACAATTAAATATATGCCGTATGTCCCGATATCCATCGATGACCATTCTCAAAATAGAAACACAACATATCCAAATCGATGGTGGGGCCTTGGCCTTTAGCTCTGCACCAAGATTATTTTACAATATACATATCATGTATTTTTAATGTAAGTGGGGTTAAAACTGGGATATAGCAGTGTCCTCGGTGCTTTACAAAATTTGAACAAAATGCTACATTGGTACCGCCTCAGTGTTCCATAGGGTTGAACAAAAATGGATGTGCCAATCGCATGGAATCCTCCAGCTCCCACATAGCTTCTTCAGGTCCGTAATGCTCCCATTGCACCTTTACCTGCCCTATGGCTCGGTTCCAGAGCATTGTGACCTTCCTATCGAGGATGCGCATTGGCTCGATTTGGAATTCTCCCTTGGGTTCCACCTGGATCACATCCCAGTTTATCACATGGTTAGGATCATGTACATATTTCTTAAGCAAAGAAACATGAAAAAAATTATGAGCTCTAGTACTAGCAAGCAATGCAAGTTTATATGCAACAGGCCCTATTCTTTCAAGCACTTCAAACGACCCACAGTATCTTGGTGACAACTTGGCACAACTTCCAAGTTTCGAGGAACTCTTCTTTGCCCTCACTCTGAGGTACACATGATCCCCAACACTGAACTCTTTGTCCTTCCTATGCTTATCTGCATAGCTTTTCTGTCTGTCCTGTGCAACTTTTAGATTCTACCTAATCTTTACAACCTCTTGCTCCATTTCCTTGAGCAATTCTGGTCCAAGCACAACTCTGTTCATCGAGTTGTCCCAAGTCACTGGTGTCCTGCACCTTTTTCCATACAAAGCATCATACAGACTCATCCCCAAGGATGCTTGCTGTCCATTGTTGTAAGCAAACTCTACCAAGTGTAAGTAATCTTCCCACTTGGTTGGTTTTTCCATCACATACATGCGAAGCATATCTTCAAGCACCTGATTAACTCTTTCTGTCTGCCCATCTGTCTGAGGATGGTATGCAGTGCTGAAGTTTAACTTTGTACCCAAATATGCAAACAACCCCTTCCAAAAATTGGAAGTGAACTTAACATCTCTATCAGATACTATTGCCTTCGGCAACCCATGCAATTTGAAAATATCCCTCATGAAAATCTTTGCAATGTCATCAGTCTTATGCGTATATTTCACTGGTATAAAATGTGCTGCCTTTGTCAACTTGTTTACTACAACCATGATGGAATCATGTTGTCTCCAAGTCATCGGCAATCCTGTAATAAAATCCATGGAAATAACTTCCCATTTCCATTCCAGAACTGGCAAAGGCTGCAACAAACCCGCTGGATGTCGATGCTCGACCTTTACCTGTTGACATTTCATGCACCTTGAAATTTATTCAGCCATGTCCTTTTTCATACCTGGCCAAAAGTATTGCCTTCTAGCTGTAGCAATTGTCTTCTGATATCCCGGGTGACCAGAATACGAAGCTTGATGGATTTCATCCATAACAATTCTCCTCAAATCTGCTAATTTCAGAATATAAATTCTGCCTTTAAAAGTGAGAAGTCCATCTTCTTCCAATTTATATCCCTCATACCTCTTCTCAAGAATTTGCTGCTGCAATTTGTCTTTTACCTACTCATACAATTCATCTCCAACAACATGGTTAACAATCTGCTGCCTCAGTTCTAATTGGAAAATACTAAGAGATGCCACATGCATTTCCTGTACCTCCCTGTTGAGTGCATCAGCTACCTTATTTTCTTTTCCTTTTATGTGCTTGATTTCGAAATCAAACTCACATAAAAATTCTAGCCATCTTGCTTGCCTAGCATTTAGAGTAGGCTGATCAAATAAATACTTCAGTCCACAGTGATATGTTATGAGCTCAAATATTCTTCCCATCAAGTAATGTCTACACATCTTGAGAGCATGTACTATGGCTGCAAGATCTAGATCATGAGTGGCATAGTTCTTCTCATGCTCCTTTAGCTTTCTCGACTCATAACATATCATGTGGTTGTCCTGCATAACGACTCCTCCAAGCCCTTGTCCGCATGCATCGATGCATACCACAAAATATTTTTCTGGGTCTGCAACTTTCAATACTGGTGCACTGGTGAGAAGATTCTTCAACCGCTGGAATATTTCTTCACACTTCAAAGTCCATTCAAAATTTATCCCCTTCTTTTGCAAAGAAGTGATGGCATGTGCAACTTTGGAAAATCCTTCGATGAATCTCCTATAGTATCCCGCAAGTCCCATAAAATATCTTACATCCGTCACATTTCTTGGAGTAGGCCAATTCATAATGGCTTCGATCTTCTCAGGGTCTACTGATATACCCTCTTTTGAGATAATGTAACCTAAGTACTGAATTCTATCCCTGTAGAAGTCACACTTAGTTTTGCATACAAGTGATGTTCCCTGAGCACTTGTAATGTCGGTCTCAAATTCTCTTCATGCTCTTCCTCATTCTTAGAATAAACAAGAATGTCATCAAGGAAAACAAGAACAAACTTGTCCAAATACTTACTGAAGACACTGTTCATAAGGCACATAAATGTGGTGGGTGCATTTGTGAGACCAAATGGTACCACTACGAACTCATAATGTCCATACCTTGTCCTGAAGGCTATCTTATGAATGTCTTCATCCTTGATTCTCACCTGATGGTAACCAGACCTTAAGTCAATCTTGGAAAATACCTTTGCTCCTCTCATTTGATCAAAGAGGTCATCAATCCTGGGTAAAGGATATTTATTCTTCACAGTAACCTTGTTCAATTGTCTGTAATCAATACATAACCTGAGTGTGCCATCTTTCTTTTTCACAAACAGAACCGGTGCTCCCCAAGGAGACACACTCGGTCAGATATACTTCTTTTCCAACAAATCTTGCAGCTACATATTCAACTCTAGCATCTCCGGTGTACTCATCCTATAGGGTGTCTTGGACATTGGTGCTGCTCTTGGCACAAGTTCAATGGTGAAATCAATGTCCGTATTTAGAGGAAGTCCTGGAATCTCATCAGCGAATACATCCTTGAATTCCTGTAACACCTGATAGTCCTCCAACCTTGGAGTTTCATCTCCTTCTGGTTCTAGAATATGAGCTGCATACAACTAGCAGCATTTCCTACAGAACTTCTTCAATTGCATTGCTGAAACCTACCTTACTGAAATTACTTTCGGAATACCTTTCACAACTACCGGGTTTCCTTCTTCATCCATGCATTCCAAAGTCTTGTTATAACAGTCAAGATTCACTCGGTGGGCTTCCAACCAATCCATTCCAATGATAACATCATAGGAACCGAGCGGTAGAACATTCAGATCTACTCAAGTGTTCAATCCATTCATGACCAATGGGAATTTCTCTACCATGTCACTGACTTTTCTCTTAGTCCCAGTGGCTAGATGAACTAACCAAGATTTTCTATGCTTTACCTTCTTAAAAGCACAAATCTCCACTACCCTAGGAGTGATATAAATGTGAGTAGAACCAAGGTCAATCAAAATAGAAACAGATTGTTCAACAATATTACTTGCAACTTCAACCACAGTTGACTGATGATCTGCCTGGTGGTCCTCCAGTGCTGCATAAATTCTAGGGACTGCTCTAGCTAGCTGACCCACTATTTCTGCTCACTGAATGATATAAGCTGGCCTTGCACTTTCATTATCGAGAGGACAATATATACACAAGTGAGGTCCTTCACATTTCCAACATTTGAGTGGACCTTTATTCTGTTGTGGCTCTTTAGGCTTTCCACTTGTCACTCCAACGAGATTATTCGCAGCTTGGGATGGATGCTTCTGCTGATTCCTGAATCTACAAGGTTTGAAACCTTTCCTTCTTTGGTCAAACTTTTCATTCTTCTTGTCCTTCCATGCCTTATGGTAATCAGGTTTACCTTTGCTCTGCTCATAGAAATATTTAGCCTTTCTTATTACTTCTTTGAGAGTTCTCGACTCATAGAACTCAATTCTATCTTTTTAGACTTGAGGAAATCCACTTAGAAACCACTGGATCTTCACTTTTTCATCTCTGATGTACCGAACATACCTCAACAATTCTAAGAATTTATTTGCATATTCATCCATGGTCTGCTGTCCCAATCTCAGCTCATGGAACTCCTTGATCTTGTCATCATAATACCTGTTAGAGAGGTATTTCTGCCTGAAATACTTCTTGAATTGTTTCCATTTCAGTTTCCTTTCACTGATCTTCTTTACCTACCTGAAGTGTTCCCACCAAATGGATGCCCTTCCATTCAGATTGAATATGGAAACTCGTGCCTTCATGTTTCCTGAATGATCCTGCACATGAATGTACTTCTTGATCCCAAGAAGCCAAGCTTCAGGTTCTTGTCCCGTCTTTATCTCACCATCAAATGTAGGAGGTTTAACTTTCCTAAATTCATCTCGAGAGCGGTCCCTATGGTGCCTTCTTATTTTCATTTTATGATAAGATGAACTTGTATCTCCACTAGATTCCTCAGAGTCAGATGATCCACTGGAAGTCCTTCTTCTTCTCCTAGTGCTGATCTTACTGCCTTCTAGTATTGATGTACATCATCCATAATCTATCTTTTTCTGTAAATCTGTCAAACTATGCAATATGGCAGCATTCAACTGATGCTACTCTTCCTGGGATTTAACCAAGCTTCTCATGGTGGCTGCAACCTTGGACGGTGTCCCCTGGAATCTCCTTCCATTAGACTCTATGTCCTCATTTCCATTACGGAAATTTTCTCCCATGGCATCTTTTGCTCGCTCATTAGAATCCTGAGCATCATACCCATCATGGGTTCTCATGACTGAACCACCTCTTGCTTCTTTCTGGAGTAATGCTCTTGGAAATTATCTATAGTTTTGTAAATGTGTTAGTATCAAACTGTTAGATGCATACATTAATATAAATCAAACTACTTACCTTTTTCTTTTGAAAATTTCATAAAACAACAATTATGCTAAAACACATAATTATCCCTATTTCATATTCAGCTCTGTGACCATGGGCAGTCTGCTGAAATCTACTGAAAATCGACTGAAAGACAGTCGAAAAATGCTCGAAAAATCACTGAGAAATGCCTTCGAAAAACCCAAATATTTTTAGGCCCAATCAGACCTTCTTCCAACTATTCTTCTGATTCTACGGGGTCAAAACAACTACACTTCTGATCTGCATCGGCGAGCAGATCGACTGTTCATCGACGGTCTGTTGCTGATTTATTTTCGGCATTTCGGTGGGCAAAATGACTAGACTCTCGATCTGTATCGGCAAGCAATTCGACTGTGCATCGGGTGCATAGTCATATGAGTAGCCGCAATGGCGGAAAACGATCTTCCTATCATTTTCGTGGGCGAACCGGCTGAGATTTCGATCGGCGATCTGATCATTAACAATTTTCTGATGCCTTCTTACTCCTCAAGTTGAGTCTCTTCCCTGCTAACTCCCCGGCATGTCATCGATTCGTTGGTCTATTCCCTTCCACCATATCATTCCTTAATCATCTATCATTTTGAATTTCGTTGGCGATAGCATGGGTTAACTTGTTGCGTCGGTGGCTGGGTTCCCTACGTACCGGACGGTTAATCGTCAAGCCTTCTGTAACGGCAGTCCACAATCAAACTAAATATTCTGTAACTCCTGACTTTGTGGGTGGTCATAGCCTCTAGAAGCCGTGTCATCGGTGCTCGGAGGCAATCCTCGTCAAGCAGTTAGTCTCTTCAATCTCCGCAACAGTAGACACTTCAACAAACTTCACTTGCCATAGTTCATCGGCGACTACATCCTCTGAGTATCGGCGATGTGATCAGCTAACCGTCGTCGATGGCCGATGATTCAGGAACTTAGAAAAATTTTCAATTTTTTCTCTTTAGTCTTCCCTTTTCACCGCTTTGATCGGCTCAACGATCTTCTATTTTCCACTGATCCTTTTCTTATCTGTCGGTGAAAACTTCCTCTATCCATCCTCGGCCAAACAACTATTCACCACCGCCGCCCGGAGCTACTGTTCACTAACACCCCGGCATCGGCGGCTAGAAGGACTAGTACATTGGTGGATTAGTTCGATCAACAACTGTAATTGTGGCTTATCAACTTCAATATTTTTTTGATCGGTGGACCAACCTGCTAATGAATTCCGATCGGAAAACTGAGGCATAACCCAATCGATATCGGTAGTCGGAACTCTTCTCGTCGGAAGACTAGTGCCCTAGGATTCTGCAACGGTGGGCGCACAAACCACTATCTTCTTCTGAAGGCCGATGATTTCATCAGCTAGAAAAATTTTGAACTTTCTTTACTGCGTTGGTGGTCGGAGGCTTTATCCGTCGGTAGGATAGTCCTCTAGCTATCCGCAATGGAAGATGCATCATCTTCTAACCTCTGTCGACGTTTCGGCAATCGATTCATCATAGTGGCACCGATCGTCGATGATTTTTAACACTTTGGCAATTTTCCTGGATTTCCTCACCGTGGGTCCCCCGTCGGGTGGGATTTAGACTAGATGATCCGATGGATCGGTGGGACTTCAGACTAAGCCCTCCGATGATCCGATGATCCCATTACTTAGAAGAAATTTCCAAAAATTCTCTTGTCATGCAATTTTCTTCTAGGTAGTAGGCAGCCTACCCCTGTTAATTGATCTGTCATGGCCCATTCAGGCCCATGCTGCAACCTGGCTCTGATACCACACTGTAATGTCCCCGACCCTCTGATCGACGAAGAGGACACTACCATACATCAAAACATCCGGGGATCTAGCCCCATGAACATGAACATACATATACATATAATGCTGAAGCATGATACTTTAAATCATAAAACATATCACGAAGCATAACCATTCATTATACACAACGGAAGCAAAAAATATCAATCAACACTTCATGCATATACCAATAAACATTTAACATGTATATCAGCATTCATTAACATTAAATATGATTGCAGACACAATTTAGGTAAGGATACTTATCTTATAAAGAGCTTGTTCTGCAACTAGCTACGTCTCTGCAACGTTCCACCCAACCGTAGGCTCGCGTGCTCTTTAATCTCTCAGCAACGCTGCCACCCCCAAGCTAGGCATGATTCCCCAAGGAATAATGAATTTAAATAGACTTACACATAGCCATGGATATCAACACCACAAGGGTACATAGTTCAACCAAGCCAACATAGTTGGGCTTATCAGGCGAACAATAGATCAGCCAAGCCAACAAAGTTGGGTTTATCAGGCCATCCAATAGTTGGGAAAGGATAATGCTAAGCTGGTGAGCTCATTGAAGAGCTACAGACACCAACACTAGAGCCAACCTAGCTTCTAGAACACCCACACACACCCAACACAAGGAAGTCAGTCCCTTCTCTGCAACGCAGTCCCTCAGACCCTGATCTTACCTCTAGTGCTCTTCAGGGGTTGTGGAAAAGAAAGCCAGCTCAGTAGCTCTATCTGTGTGGTTCTCAACCCACCAGGTTTATCAAGCACCTCAGGCCCTCATTCACCACTCCAAAGCAGTCCAAGGACAAATCCACTGCATGCAAGCAGCCAAACAGAGCTATTCAAGCTTTTACAGGGGAAAACACAGTCGAACAATCGTGGACAACCAGCAGTACGCAACACTATGAACCCTCAACACCGATTCTTAATACAATTGCTGGAGTAACTACACAGACTAGAAAATGGGAAGAGAACAAAACTCCCAAACTATGCAGGATGGAAAAAGACACAGCTAAACACAACGTGGAAGAAAATTACGGTCATGACCCAGCAATAGAGTAGCAGTCTTTAGCTCATGATTCAACGATGGAAAATAATAGAATGATACGTAGTTTGAAATTTGTGTAAGAAGATACCCAAAACTTTGCACAATCATGAAGATGAACACACAATAGACTAGCAATCGGTGATAAAAAGAGGGAAGGCGAAAACCCCCAAACAGTGAATTGTGGATCTTTTAACTCAGTCCACGTGAAGGAACTGAACAAACTTACGATCTGGTGAGTGGACAGACCAACAGTTGCATCATGGGGAGAGAGTGAGCAGCGTGGGCATGGTGGTGTTTTTCCTACCAGCCAATCACTGTCCCAACTAACAACAAGAACAAACAGGGTGGTGGCGACACATGGCTTTCCCCCATGACTCAATGCTCAATAGTCCCCTTTCCTTATCCTTTGGAATCATGCCCCTTCTCAATTTAGTTGCCGTGAACATAGCTGGTTGGGTTATTTAATTAAAATGCATGTTTACATGATGCCACAATTAAATATATGCCGTATGTCCCAATATCCATCAGTGACCATTCTCAAAATAGAAACACAACATATCCAAATCGATGGTGGGGCCTTGGCCTTTAGCTCCACACCAAGATTATTTACAATATACATATCATGTATTTTTAATGTAAGCGGGGTTAAAACTGGGGCATTACAAATAACCACTCTCCTTCTGAGGGCGTAGTAATGGATGCGTCTAGGTCTAAGATTATGTGTCCCATCAGTTCCCCTACCATCCGATATACTTCGCTAATCCCCTCTGATTTTTTCCAGACGTCTAAAGAATACAAAGAAGAAAACATACTCCTGTTTTTTCGAGAGTCTCCAGCTGAGCAAAAAGAGGCCTTCCTCAAAACCTGCTCGAAACTAGAATGTTCATTGTTAAATAATCCTTTTCCCATTGATTTCGACCTATTTAATGAAGAAACACGGTCTTTAATAACCTTGGCGAGTCATTTTTTAGGTATGGATACGAACAAATTAATCATAGAACCTTTATTGAGTCTGATATTCACCCTTAGCACCATTCAAGTAGGGTCCAAACCATTGAGTCAGTCCTTACCATCTGCTTGTCTTAAATTTGATGAGTTTTTAGCCAGAAACATCCGTTCCCAACTAATTAAATTCCACGAGATGAGTACCTTCAGGTTTTAGTCTTTTCTGATGAGGATGTTTTTGAGATTCAATGAAAATAACCTACAACTCCCAAAAATGGCTATAACAAAAGAAATGTGTAAAGATTATTGCAAGTTCATGAATCTTCTCATGGCACCGGTGTATGAAGTCCTCTTCCAAAAGAGGTTACCCAAGGTCCTACCAGAGATGAATAATTTGTTCCAGTTATCACCTGAAAGAAGAGTGGGAGAGTGGTTCCTTTCTGAGTATAGTACTGTTATCATGGTGTATGGATTTACTCACCAGTCCTACATCTTGTTGAATTTTTGAAATTGAGGGTGTTTGCATTAGAATTGATTAGACAAAGGCTAACAGCTGAAGAAGAACATTTACTGAGATTTAAGAAACCCTCAGAAGTAAAATTTCCATGGACAGTTGGTCCTATTACCATTAAAAATAAATCATCCTTACCGATGATTGAAAACTTGCTCAGGGAAATGGGGTTTTCAATGGAAGCTGCAGTTAATTATGACCCTCACCATATCATCTCAGATAGGAGGCAAGCCAATAAAAATAATCCATTCGAGCATTCTGCAGTGGCATGGATGTCAGAAGCAGCCAATTGGATGGAATATCCCAAAGATGCTAGCAGTGATGAAGATATGCAAGAAAATTCAATTTCCTCCGCACCAGGAATTAATTCCCCTCAACAGGATCTTTCTAGCATTGTTGCTACAGCCACACTTTTCACTCCTTTAGCTAGTTTGTATGAAAAAAGGAATAAGAGAGAGTGCCCAGAATCCATGGATGTAGATGAGGAGGACATTTCTATAACTCCCAAGAAACTAAAGGCTGAAAAGTTAGGAAATCTTGTACAGATTGCAAAGGCTAAAGGAAAAAGGAAAACTGTGAAAGTCAAAGGCCCAACTTTTGAATTTCAGGAGTACACATTTGATAGTGTCCCTAAAGGAGCTATAAATAAGTACAAGGCCAAAACTAAATTATTGGATAGTTATAAAGATGTGGGTGAAAAGACTTTTGATGAAAAATTGAAGTTGTATGATGAAGTTAGAAATTTTCCCAGCTAGGGTACCTCCTTGGTGACTGGTAGGGACCAATCCAAAGGCACATTGAACTTGGCTATAAATATAGGAAACAAAGTGGTCGAACTGAGGGTGGATCCAAAGAAGGTTCCTAAAACTGATGTAATTCACTTACATAGAGAAATAAGTGACACCATTTATACCGATATGCTATAAGACACACTACAGATATCTAAGTTACAATCTGGCAAGGAAAGGGTTGAAGACCTGTTCCGAAAGGAGAAGGTGGAGAATAAGGTTCACCGAGCTTAAATTAAGAAGCTTCAGGTAGATCTATTGGTAGCTGACAACCAGGGTGATAAAGGTGTCGCTACACGGAAATTGATAAAGGAGAAAGAGAATGCAATTCAATTGTTAAAAAGGAAGTTGGATATCCCAGCTACTCAACTCATATATACCTCTGAGCTAACATAAATTGAGAAAGAAAAGGAAGCCTTAAATACTGAACTGATCAATTGCAAGGCCAAATTGCTTAAATATGAAGAAAAAGACAGGAAGTGGGAGAGAGATACAAAACTTTGGGCTAAAAAGGAAAAGGCCTTAAAAACAAAGCAGGAAGAATTGGGAGACGAATTGAAAGAGCTGAAGGAAAAGGATTAGGAACATCAAGTGTGAGTGATTCCATCCTCTGAAGCATCTGGTGCAGACTCTCTTTCTCAAGCCATGTCTCAGGTGAGTCTTAAGGCTCTAGAAATCACTGGTTTGAAGAAACAAAATAAGGACTTGGTAGACATGGCCGAAAACAAAGAAAAAGCAAGAAAGATGCAGGAAGATAAATGCAAAGAGTTGGTACAAAAGAACAACAAAATAACAAAGCAAGTTTCAGGCCAAGTAGCCCTACAAGGGGAAAAACATCTTATCTAGTATGTGATGATAAAAGAGGCAGCCAAGGTTCAACCCTATTTGGATTTTATTCGGGATAAAGACACTACTGCATAGGCATCTAGAAAAAATGTTTAGATGGAAAAACATGACTGAACAAAATGCCCATGGACACAGCCAATAATGCAGTCAGAAGTTCCTAAACAATTTGAACAAAGAAGACCTCAAGCAAGCAAATATCCAGGATACATTTTTGGTCATCACATGGGAAAGGAAAGTGGTAAATAAACATTGTCATTTGGAAACAGTTGAAGCAAAGGTGGATGTTATGCACAGTCAGGTTAAAGCATTTAGTCTACTCTTTAATCCTTTGTTCAAAAGAGGGCTTCCTTTATTCTGGGAAGAGAACGGACCAATGTTGTAATATCATGATAGGTTAATTAGTTGTAGACTAGAGTATAGATAGTTTGACAATATGGCATAACATTCCCTGTCAGGTAAAACTGTTATTGACAAATTAACTGGGGAATTCGAAATGTTGTTTGACTTCAGAGCTATATGCGCCCAATTTCCAAAGTTTTCTTACCTGGAAAATGTGGAACTCAGTGTATTGGCTAAAGAGATGACCAGTTTGGAAATGCCAACTGCTAATCAATGGAAGACAATTGAAAATTATGGAAAGAGTAAGTACAGGCTGTGCTAGTGAAGACATGCATAAGCCGTGACGATGATCGAAGATATAGGTGTAAGATGGTCAAGTGAGCCTGTATTTTGAAGACGCATTGCTTCTCTAATTCTAGCATGTGTGTTATCCCCATCACTTTCTATTTTGTGTAAATCATGGTAAATATGTCAAGCTACAGTTTGTTTCCAAAGTTGTAACTGACTTTGGCCCTGTTTGGAGGTTGGTCTCGGGGGCCCAAGACACTATAAGTATACCCTCATGAGAGGGAAAAAGGGTTGGAACCTGTAATAATTTTGTGTTTATGTAATTTTGATTTGTTTTAATAAAAGTTGCAGAGCCAGATGTTGGTTTTTGGATGCAAGAATTCATGTGTATTTCCCAGTTATAGTTTGTGATTTTCTTCTCTTTATGTGCATGTATTTGTTTTAATATATCCATTATGTTTTTCTTTCATATCTGAGATAAGTGTGTGATAGCTTCAAAATTCATACTTTTCTATGCACTATCTGTTGTCTCTGATATTCACAAACTATTTCTACCAGAGTTGACGTAGAATTCATCTCACTGGTACTCTGTGTTAATGGTTGTCATATTTCTTCCTTTTCCACTAGACCAAAACTATATTGGCCGTAACCAAAGTAATACCTTGCTTTAGCAGACATTATCCATGAAAATTGCTTCGTGTCTTTAGATAATTGTGACTCCATAGCCGAATTGTGCTTGCCCTATTTCCAACCATGAAATAAAATTGAATTTGTTTTATCTTTTAATTCTGGCCTTGATAAATATTCTTGTGAGATATCCCTCTCTGGAAAGGAAGAAGCCAACTCTCCTTTCCTAAAGCGGTTCTGCTATTACCTCAGGGTCTGCCTTCCACAACCTTGGGTACGATTCTGAGTGCTAACAAACTAGCACTGTTTCCGGGGATGAAAGTGAAAATCACCCTTGGGAGAATCGATAAAGAATTTAATAAGAAAGATTTTCTGTGGGAAAACAGAAGCTCCTACGATTGAATAAGGTTGTACATTTTTCTTGGTGACTCCACATTTTTTCTGAGCTATTTACAAAGGACATCCTGGCTTCCCAACGATTGCATACAAGAGGTAATCCTGACACTGAAATATTGCAAAGTGTGGATAACCCAAATAAATATCTTAGAAATAAGGGAAAGGACCAATTAGGTATTCCTCAGTTTGGAAACTCATCTACTCAATAATTCTGTAACATTCAAGATTCTGTGGGGGAAACTAACTTTGAAATATCCCTATTGAAGTCTAAATCAGAGTTTGACTTGAAGAACACCGAAGTGAATCCTAATATGCTAGAGTAATATCTGCTGGACTCTCTTTGGTAGAACCTTCAAAGCTATAGAAACCCTACTTTTCAAATCTTTCAGCCTTGTACCCCTCCAGTGGTTCAAAACCCTCCAGCCTTCCAAGTTCCTCCTACAGTCCTACATCTACCTAGGCTGATGGCTGCTAGATTTTCCCCACTAGTTTTACCTCTTGTGTTGTATGAACTTCCTAAAGGCTATGCCCAGAAAATCCCATTCTGTGATGGAAAGGGAATTTTCACAGCCAAATAGCATGTTGATAGATTCGACGATTTTATGGACCTAGAGCTGATAGATGAAGACGACGTCAAAATGAGGCTATTTTTGTTGAGCCTATCTGGAGAGGCAAAGAAATGGTTCAAATATTTTCCTACTGGGTCCATTCATACATTCGTTGCTTTCCAAACTGCATTTCTGGAAAGATGGGACGATAAGAGAATCCCCCTATAAGTGATGTCTCAATATAATGGCCTGAAGAAGGGAGGTTTTGAGTTTGTTCATGAATTTTCCAGTAGATTTATGAGGGTGTACAATTCTATCCCTATAGATATCAAACCACTAGTAGGTGATGCAAAACTCCACTATGCTGATGCTTTTGACAGTGACTTCACTTTGCTGTTGAGAGAGAGAAAGTATTTAAATCTCCTTGCCATGTTCCAATATGCCTTGGAAGTGGAAGCTAACATGATGGCGAGTGGGAAGATCAAGAATAAGATGGAGATGAGGAAAACTAGAGAAGATGGGCCTTCTACTTCTACTACTTCTTCCAACGGTGTGAAGTTTGAAATGATGTTGAAGACAATAGATAAGCTGATGGATAAACTGGCTATAGATAATGGGTCGCTGAATAGGGAGTAAAATGAGCCCCAAATCAAGAAACCAAATTTTAGAAGACCTAACCCCCCTCAACCCCCACATAATAGACAGAGGGGCAGAAGGAATCCTAGAAACCTGAATGACGAGCAAATACAACCACCTTTCCCCGAAAACTATGTTGATGGTGAAGGTGAAGAGGAACCGATTGAAGACCAAATCCATCATTTCGGTGATCTAGACTTTGATATATACCTCACAGAGATAGAGAATAACTTGTATGCTCAGGAAGAGGATCAGAAATATTTTGAGGAAGAATCAGAACAGTACTAGAGGGGGTATCTGCATGCTATAGATGAGGTCCAAAAGAAAATTCAATCGAGGAGTAGAGATTTCATTAACAATAAAGGAAGTTTCAATCTGAATCATCCTTCTAGTAGTCAACAAAATATCGATAAGAATAAAGAAAAACAAAAAGAGAAAATTGTACATAAAGAGCTTGTAAATAAAGTTGAAAATACAAAGGAAGTTAGGCCGCCAGTACCGATAGATGCGGAAAAGACTGTATCCACTTTCAACCTACAGACATAGATTTCAAAGGTAAAAATATCCATTCCCTTTAATGAGTTACTAAGGAATAGAGAAAACAAAGATAATATAACAGGAGTGGTTAGGAATCAAGGAGAGTTTCATCCTAACATCTTAGAAGTGAATGATGATGCTCCTACTACTAGTTTTGGGTCCAAACTTGAAAATGGATATAAGGAGGAGGTTCCCCCTTTCTACCTGAGCCTAAATGTGCATGATATGGTTGTGCACAATGCTATGTTGGATTTAGGTTCATCCCATAATCTGATTCCCAAGGGGGTAGTAGAGAGTCTAGGGTTGGATGTTACTCGAACCTACAAATATTTGTTCTATTTTGATTCCAGAAAATTAAAATGTCTCAGATTGATCAAAGATATGGTAGTAACTTTGACAGAAATGCCCTCTAAAACAGTAGTAATGGATGTCGACGTAGGAGATATTCCTCCGAAGTTTGGTGTGTTACTATCCAGATCCTGGACATCCAAATTAAAAGGGAGTTTGGAAATGGACATGTCCTATGCTACTATTCCTATGGATGGAGGGAGTAAAATATTGTACAGTGAGAAAAGATCCCCGTATGTAGTTAGCATCCAGGAAAAACCAAATGACACTGCTATATATGTTGTTGATACTGACTTGGGATCTTCTATTTTATTTAATGATGTGTCTCACTGCGACCTTGAAATTTTGACGCCTATTGAAGTGGAGGGAGGAGAATCTATGAGAAGGCAAGACGCTTTTGAGAAGAAGCAGAAGGAAGACGGTATCTGGACCATGTACTTCAATGGATCAGTGGATAAAGTTGGTGCTGGTGCAGGTGTGTATATTATTTCCCCCACCAGGGACTTTGAAAGTTTGTCTTATAAGTTAACCTTTTAATGTACTAAAAATGTGGAAAGTACGAATATTTATTGTTAAGGCTGCATGCTTTGAAAGATATGGGAGCCAAAAGGATACAAGTCATAGGGGACTCAGAACTGGTAATAAATCAGGTAAATGATAGCTATCAAACCAAGCACTATAGAATGAGGGCCTATAGAAATGATGTGTTGGATATGTTCGACAACTAATTTACTGAGCATACAATCAGAGTGGTCCCAAGATATGAAAATACAGTAGTTGATTCCTTGGATGTTGCTGTTGAAAAATTCAAAGCTCCCACAACCGGAAAAAGGGAATATAAGGTTGACATTATAAATAGGCCCTCTATACCTGATAACTCCAAATACTAGAAGTTATTCGAGGATGACATGCAGATCAAGAAATTTTTGGAGTTATTAGATGAGTTTGCAAATACCTAGGTAGATAATGAAAATGACAATCTTGATATTTTTCAAGATGCTGAAGGCATGGAAGAAGGGATTGCTGAAAGTGAGAAATACAAAGACTCCTTGGGAGGGAAAGATATAGTGCAATGGAAAGGTAGTCATATTCCCAGAGGCCTGATCCCTCTAGAGAATTTGTTTGACCAAAATGATGTCGCTAAGGATCTGAAGATGAAGCCTGCAGATGATGCCGTCGAAGATAAGAATATAGGGATTGAAGATCATAAAACTGTCAAAGAATTTTCCTGCCAAAGTGAAGGAATATTACATCAATTTGATGAAGAGGTATACAGACGTCTTTGCATGGAGCTATGAAGATATTAAAGAATATGACACCTCCATCATACAACATACCATCCCTATAAATCCTGGTGAAAATCCTTTAAATAGAAATTGAGAAGATTTAATCCAAAGTTATTTCCTGCCATCGAGAAAGAGATCAAAAACTTGTTCAATGCCAAGATCATTGTAACTATGAGATTTTTTAAGTGGGTAGCGAATGTGGTACCTGTTAGAAAGAAGAACGGTGAAATATGGATTTGTATAGATTTCAAGAATCTCAACAGAGATTCCCTGGAAGATAACTACCCTTTGCCCAAGATGGAACACATTTTGCAGATAGTGGTAGGGTCTGAGAGGATTTCAACCATGGATGGTTTTTCAGAGTACAATCATATAAAGGTGCTGCCTAAAGATCAAGAAAAGACTGCCTTCAGTACACCATGGGGTAATTTTATGTACGCTAAGATGCCTTTTGGTCTAATGAACGCAGGGGCCACTTTCCAGTGCGCCATGGATATAGCCTTTGAAGAAGAAAAAGACAAATTTGTGGTGGTCTATATGGATGATATTACTGTATACTCTAGGTATGATATAGACATATCAAGCATTTGGAAAGAGTTTTCCTGAAATGTAAAAAATATGGAATATCATTAAACCCCCACAAATCAAACTTTGGGTTAGAAGAAGGAAAATTGTTGGGACATATAATCTCGAAGGACGTTATAAAGATCGATCCAGAGAGGATCAGGACCATCCAGAAGGTCGAAGAGTCGAGGAGAAAAAAGGAAGTGCAATATTTCATTAGGTAGGTAAATTTTTTAATATTTTGTTGAAATACTAATGAATATTACCAACATGTTGAAAAAGGACCATGAGATTAAATGGACGTTAGACACAAGGACAAATTTTAGGGATATAAAACGAGCCCTCAAAGAAGCCCCTGTTCTGGTAAATCCAGACTTCAGCAAATACTTTTTAATATTTTCTTATGCATCTGATCACACTATTGTTGTAGTGCTGTTACAAAAGAATTATCAAAACATCGAGAAACCTATAGATTTTTTTAGAAAAGTATTAAGAGATGGGGAGTTGAAGTATGACATAATGGAAAAGTAGGCTTACTCGTTAATCAAATCACTGAAATATTTCAGAGTCTATGTTCTTCATTCCCACATCATTTCTTATGTTCCTAGTAGTGTGGTAAAGGGTATCCTCACACATCCCGATCCAGAAGGAAAAATGGAAAAATGGGTTGTTTTTTTATTAAAATATGACATTGAGATCAAACCCACCAAGTACGGTTAAGGGTTAGGGACTAGAAAAAATGATGACAAATTCCAATTGTGATTCCTTGCAACTGAATTTTTTGACTAGTCATTCGAACCAATTGGACGCCGAGGTACAGGTAATGCCCATTTTCTCCACATCCCCATGGTATTCTGACATTGTATATGTGTTGCAAAATGTACAGGCCCCTGCAGGGTTGAGCAAATCTAGGGAAAGGTCAATAAAGTTAAAGTCTTCCAAGTTTTGTATTCTGAGAAAATATCTATATTGGAAGGATCCGGGAGGTGTTCTATTTAATTTTATTCTGGAGGACGAAGCCCGAAAAACTATAGAATAATTTCATAAGGGAGATTACAGGGGGCACCATTTTTAGAAAGTTACAGCAAACAAAATTTTGAGAGCTGGTTTCTATTGGCCTCATCATTTTCTAATGTTTATAAAGAAATCACCAAGTGCCACCAATGCCAAGTTTTTGAGGGCAAGAGGAAACTTGTCTCACTTTCTCTTAACCCCATATCTGTAGAAGCACCTTTCTAGCAGTGGGGGATAGAATTTATTGGGGAAATAAATCCAAACTCTTCTGGACAACATAGATGGATTTTGGTTGCTACATAATACTTTAAAAAATGGATTGAGGCAATACCTACCAACAGGGATACCGATGAGGTGATTATGGGTTTTCTGGAAGAAAACATTTTGGCTCGGTTTGGATGCCATAGGAGAATAGTGACAGACAATGCATCAAATTTCAAGTCTAAGAAGATGATTAAATTCTTCCATAAGTACCATATCAGGCTCAACCATTCTACCTCCTATTACCCACAGGGAAATGCGCTAGAAGAATATTCAAACAAAAGCCTGGTAAGGATTATTAAGAAGTTGATGGAGGACAATAAGAGAGCCTTGCATACAAAGCTGAAATATGATTTATGGGATGACAGGATCAACACAAAAAAAGCGATTGGGATGTCACCATTCCAGTTGGTATATGAGGCTGAAGTGGTTTTTCCGACATATTTAGGAGTGCCAGTAATGAAGTTGTTGTAGGAACGAAAAAATGAGCCAAATAATGTGCAGAGAAGGATCAATCATATCATATAATTGAATGAGTTGAGAGACAAGACCTATGATATCATGCATATACACCAAGAGAAAATGAAGAATACCTTTGATAGGAGGGTTAAAGAGGAGAAGTTCTTGATTGATGACTTGGTCCTAAAATGGGATGCACCCCACGAAGAAAAAGGGAAACATGGGAAGTTTTATCACCTTTACGTGGGTCCTTACATCATTGTGGCACACAAAGGAGAAAACACCTTCATTCTGCAACATTAGGATGGGTCTCTGCTGGAAGGAGGTCCAGTAAATGGAAGGTTTCTCAAGCACTATTTAACCTAAAAGGAAGAGGCAAAACACCTGTATAATAGTTGTATATATTTATTTATTTTAAAGCAATACAAATAGTGACCCTAGAAATATTTGAAGCATGAGGAGAAGGCCATAAGATCTAGAAGGACAACCATGTTCCCTTTTTTCCTTGGTTCTTGTTTACATATACATCAACAATAAAATATTTTTGAAGTCTGAAGTATAGATGAACACCCAATGGATTCAGAACCTGGTCTACAGGTTCTTTGATACCTCACAGGGAGGGTAGCATACCTAGCTGGAGCCACTTGTTAGCACTGTTTTGTGCTAAATAGTTGGGAGGGGTTGGATCTAAAACATAAGAAGTAAGGTCTACAAATTTTTTATGTCATGGGACCTTGGAGAATTTTGATGAGTTTTTGTGGGATATGAAAGGCTTGAGAATGGATTCGAGAGTTTTGGTGACAGTAGGAACAAACCATCCCACAAGGGCCATGGCCCATTGGATGAAGGGAAGCACAAGATCCAAAGTCATAAACAATCCCCTGCGTTGAGCATGCGAGGAAAAAGATAAAATTTAGATAAGAGGAGTGATGTGAGAAGGAACACATTTCGACGGTGGTGATAAATGTCTAGGTCAGATCGACGGAGGGATCTATTTTGAATATCTGAAGTACACAATGAAAATGTGCATTTTGAATTTGCAGAATCAAATTAAACACCATTAGGTTTCAACAACCATGATTGAGGGTGGATTAGATCAGCGGCGGAGGTAAATTTATGATCTAAAGCGCTCGTGGAAGAAATCATTTAAAATATGCAGAATGGGTTAAAAAGAGGGCATGTTCAATGATGCGGATTAATATGGATAAAGATCTACGGCAAGGGACAATTCCGCTAGTCGTACGTGCGCGGAAGGAATCACGGTTAAACTTGGCGAAATTTGGTAGGTCCTTCCAACTTGGAAGGCATAGATGTAAGGCGGTTTTGATTGATGGATGAGATCAAATCCCACAAATTTGAAGTACACAAAGGATTATATAGGGGAAATAGGGTAGTGCGAGTTTCCAGTGATCAAGGTTAAAAGGCTCATATTAAAAGATCTCAGATCTATGGCTAATACCCCATTTGGATGAAAATATGCATGCGAGGATAAGGGGAATAAAATAGTATAAAATCCAGCACGTGGATTTATCCCATTTGTTTTTCTGAAGCATCAGAAAGTGAGGTTTCGAACTGTGCAGAAAGTGTCACCGTGGACAAACCTCCAAACAAAGCCGTCAACTAACCTGGTACATCCTTTTCTTTGCTAAGTTAGTTTTTCATGGCCGAAGTAGAATATTTAGAGGTTCATAGTCTCGAGTACCATAATGCTGAAGAATCCCTAGGGGATAAAGAATTTGAGATTTTTGACACTATCCTACTAAACAACAGTGTGGAAGCTGCAAAGAGAAAACTGAAAACCCTTCAAAAGTAGGGACTTAACACTCATGGGGTGTTTAGTTCTTATTTATTTTATTTCTCTGTTGAACAAACCCCTAGTTGCCCAGAGTTCGTCGAATGGTGCGCAAATAACTAATCTCCTTCCAAGGGTGTCATAATGGATGCGTCTAGGTCTAAGATTCTGCATCCCATTAGTTCCCTTACCATCTGAGATACTCTACTAACCCCCTCTGATTTTTCCCAGATGTTTAAAGAATACAAAAAAGAAAACATACTCCAGTTTTCCCAAGAGTCTTCAGCTGAGCAAAAAGAGGCCTTTCTCAAAACCTGCTCGAAACTAGAAATTTCATTGTTAAATCATCCTTTTTCCCATTAATTTCAACCTATTTAATGAAGAAAAAAAGTCTTTAATAACCCTGGTGAATCAGTTTTTAGGTATGGATATGAACAAATTCGCCACAGAACCTTTATTGAGTCAGATATTCACCCTTAGCACCGATCAAGTAGAGTCCGAACCATGGAGTCAGTCATTATCGTCTGCCTATCTTAAATTTGATGAGTTTTTAGCTGAAAACATATGTTCCCAGCTAATTAACTTCCACCATACGAGAACCTTCAGGTTTCAGTCTTTTCTAATGAGGATGTTTTTGAAATTCAATGAAAATAACCTACAACTTTGAGAAATGGCTATAACAAAATAAATGTGTAAAGATTATTGCAAGTTCATGAAGATTCTCATGGCATCGGTGTATGAAGTTCTCTTCCAAAAGAGGTTATCCAGTGTCCTACCAGAGATGAAGAAGCTATTGTAGTTATCCCCTGAAAGAAGAGTGGAAGACTGGTTCCCTTTTTAGTATAGTACTATGATCATGGTGTATGGATTTACTCACCATCCCTACATCCAGTGTTTTTGACATTGAGGGTGTTTGCATTATAATTGATAAGAAAAAGGCTAACAGCTGAAGAGGAACATTTCATGAGATTTAAGAAATCCTTTGAAGTAAAATTTCCATGGACAGTTGGTCCTCTTACCATTAAAAATAAAGCAGCCCTACCGATGATTGAAAACTTGCTCAGGGAAATGGGGTTTTCAATGGAAGCCGCAGTTAATTATGACCCTCACCATATCATCTCAGATAGGAGGAAAGCCAATAAAAATAATCCATTCGAGCATTCTAAAGTGGCAGGGTTGTCAGAAGCAGCCAATTGGATGGAATATCCCAGAGATGCTAGCAGTGATAAATATATGCAAGAAAATTCAATTTCCTCTACACCAGGAATTAATTCCCCTCAGTAGGATCTCTCTAGTATTTTTGCTGCAACCACACTTATCACTCCTTTAGCTAGTTTTCCTAAAAAAGGGAATAAGAGAGAATTCCCAGAATCCATTGATGTAGATGAGGAGAATACTACTAGAACACCCAAGAAATTAAAGGATGAAAAGCTGGGAAAGCTTGTACAGATTACAAAGGCTAAAGGCAAAAGGAAAACTATGAAAGTCAAAGGCCAAACTTTTGAAGTTCATGGGTATGTTATATTTTTATCATTTAAGCAATATGATCTTAGGATATTATCTGAGAGAATAACATGCACAACAATAATCACAAGAGACAAAAGACACAAATAATTTTCCTCGGGGAAACGATAAAGGAGAAAACCCCGCAACTTCCTCAGAGATAGAATGATAACCAGTACCAAAAGTAAAACCCAAAAACATAAGGTTGATCTTTGACAGCTGATCTCTCTCACTTGTGCTAGCACTTCCTCTCTCACTCATGCGCCCTAGTTGAGTGAGTGTATGTAACAAGTAGAGAGGCTCAATCTCTATTTATACTAGTTTTTGACTTGACAATTAATTACTAGGGATGAAATCTCTATGAGAGTCTAATAACCCGAGTGCCCTGCAATTGTGGGGACTTCCCCCCCGATCAACAAGGAGGGTTAACCTCAACTTAGTTGTGGGGGCTATTGCCTCGACTTACAATAGAGGGTTAACCTCATTGAATTTACATGACTTTATTATATTAATGACTCTCCCGATAGGAACATTGGGGTTCAATGAAATACAAATGATTCTCCTGATAGGAACACCAGGGTACAATATAATATATACAAGTGAATACATTCCAAAATTACAAATACATCAACACTCCCTCTTAACTAGGAAGGTATTCTCTTGACACAATTCATCAGCACAAGTCTTCTTCTCTGGATCATCACTGCTCCCCTATCTCGATCGAATGGTTCTCTCTCTCAATTCTACTCATCACAGGAAGTTCTACAGAGCCAACCCTTTTGCATGCTGGTTGTAGACCTAGCCTCCATGTAGGTATTCATCTTCTTCAACACTTATATCTGACCATGGGAGGAACACATCCAACATCCATGTCAGAAAGGCCCACCCAATACTTATATCTAACCATGGAAGTCCCAGCCTATCGCCATGTCAGAAAGGCCCAACACTTATATCTGACCCAGTCATAAAGGCCCAACACTTACATATGACCCAATTAGAAAGGCCCATTACTTACATCCTACGGCATGGTAGGACACACCATCTACCATCTGAGAAAAGGCCCATCACTTACATCCTCCAACATGGTATCTACCATCCAAGGAAAGGCCTAACACTTACATCTGACCCAGTTAGAAAGGCCCAACACTTATATCTGACCTAGTCAGAAAGGGCCAACACTTACATCCTCTGGCATGGTAGGACACACCATCTACCATTCCAGGAAAGGCCCAGCAGTTACATCCTCTAGCATGGTATCTACCATCCAAGGAAAGGCCCAACACTTACATATGACCCAGTTAGAAAGGCCCAACACTTATATCTGACCCAGTCAGAAAGGCCCAACACTTACATCCTCTGGCATGGTAGGACACACCATCTACCATCTGAGGAAAGGCCCTACACTTACATCTGACCATGGGAGGCCCCACCTACCACCATGTCAGAAAGTCTCTACACATACATATGACCATGGGAGGCCCCGCCTACCACCATGTTAGAAAGGATCAGCACTTACATCTGACCATGGGAGGTGCAAACTGACACCATGTCAAAAAGGCTCCAGTACTTACATCTGACCATGGTATATGCAACCTGCCACCATTTTAGAAAGGCTCACGGACTCATCACTTCCCCTTAGAAGGAACCTCGATCTAGAGAACACTAAGCTTCTCTTCTGAAGTACTCAAAATTCACTTTGGCCATTCCTAGCATAGAATCACATCAGGGATGATTACATCCAAGGATAACTTGCAAGCTTCACCAGGACTGATTACATCTGAGGACAACCTATAGGACTGTTTACGTCTGAGCAACGTATGAGCTTCATCATGATTTTATTCTCAGAAAACCTGTCTCATCGGCTATGCTAGAACTCCCTCTTTCGAGAGATCTTGATCTAGATCACATACTGGAGCTTCACTACTCCTCTCTCGGCTGTTCTCAGTGCCATGGAGGACTCCTTCCTGCTAAACCAAGAGATCACAACTAATCTCATACTGAAGCAACACCCCAAAGTGATATTCCTATCAATGGCACTGCCTATCCAATAAGAATCCACATAACCCTCCAGGTTAATATTTTGATTTGCTTCATACTTGAGCCCATAGTCAACTGTACCCTTCAGGTACCTCAGAATATGCTTTGCAGCAATCAGTTGAACATGTATCGGATCTGTCAGGAACTGGCTAAATGTGTTCATAGAAAAGCAAATTTCTGCTCTCGTATTCGTTAGGTACATCAATGACCCAATAATTTGATGATACATTATGGCATCAACTGACTCTGATGAAGCATCACTCAATAGCTTCAAGTTCGATGCCATAGGTGTGGTCATGGCCTTGCAGCCCATCATCCCGAACCTCTTCAGGATCTTTACTGCATACTTCCCTTGTCCCAGGGATATTCCATCTATATTCTACCACACCTCCATGCCTAGAAAGTAGTGCATCATTCCCAAGTCCCTTCACTTGAACTTGGAATCAAGTCTCCTTCTTTCATATCTAATGAGTTCCTCTTTTCCTATCAGGAAAAATTCATCGACATATAACATGCGCATCACTAGTCTTCCACCTTCAACCTTGAAGTAAAGGTTGGAATCTGCTTTACTCTCAGTAAATCCTAGAACCATCAGTAAAATTTCCATCCTTTCATACCATGTCGAACCTTAGGATATTCTGTAGTCACTCCCTCTGAAGTGGAGCATCATTCTCCCTCTTCCTTTCATACTCTATGTATTGACACATTCTGTACTGGAGTGACAAGTAGCTTCCTCTGCTACTAATATTCTATGTATCTATCTAGGGTCACTGGATACCAAGATCCTCTATCTTCAACCTTTTCAAAAGTTCTTCTCGCACCCATCTGTGAGCTTGTCATCCTCTATAGGATTTCATCTTCAACCTTGTAGGAAACGTTAAGATCTTCATCACTCCAGGTGATCTTCAAGCTCCTCATGTATGTGTTATCCCATGGGTGTCTTATGAGCTCATACAAGGCCTTCTTTCATTTTCACACATGATTCTTCCTATCATGTGTCTTATCTTCCAGTGGTTGCAAATGTCTCTTTGTAGTCTATTCCTTCTTTCCGTGAGAAGCCTCGTGCTACGAATATTGCCTTGTATCCCATGATGTTGCCATCTACTGCATGATGGATCTTGTAGATCCATATGGAAGACATTACAGACTTCCCTTTAGGTCTCGATACTGCATCCTAGACATCATTCTTCTTGAACTGGTACTCTCCTTCCCTTTCTTCTTAACTACTTCTTCATAGCTGGAAGGCTTTGCATCAATGATGTCACTCAACAGTGTCACATAACTGCACTATTTTCGAGACCTCTTCTTTCTTTGAAAGTAACATCATATCATGCTTCATCTTGGATTATTTCTCGATCTGTCATCACTTGTTCTTTGGAACAAGGCTCATCCTTATTTGCTTGTAGGAGATTGTACACAATCTTTCCTACAAGTTAGATGCACCATTTGTATGGTTAGAAACATTTCATAAGGAATATTCATAATGGTAAATTCCTATGCATAAATATATGATCATGCAACTATTTTAGCCAATGCAACATTCATCCATATCTCATGGAAACTTTCTAAATTCCTTCCATCTCTATCATGACATCATTGAGATTGTGCACTAATCCAATATGTCAGCAAAGAGGTTTCATTATAGATAAGTAGCAATGGAGAGTTGTATAGCACCATGAGCTACTATACCCATCACATGCATATTAGTAGTATACTGTCATTAATGCAAACATTCTATCATGCATAATACATCAATTGAATATAAACAAATTCATAACAAAACAATAATAATTGAATACTTATATTTTATTCGTTTCGTGGGTAGACTCCTTCTTGAGCCTTCTGCTTCATCATCTTCTTCATTCATGACATCATCATTTCTTATCCAAATGCTAATATGGATAAGAGGTTCTTAAAGAATTGAGTTCTTCATATTCCTCATTGCTTGAAGGATCTTCTTTGAATCGTGAGAGCTTGATCTTCATTTGCTCCCATATTCTCTTTCTCTTATTATGAGCTGAGCTTCATCTTATGTGCGCTCTTCCCAGAGTCTGCTGAAGGTAATCACTTCCTTCTGGCACACATTTATCGAATGAATGGATCCCTTTATCTTGGGAGGCCATTCAAGGTGGTTATCGCATTTTCTGTATTCTCTACTTCTTCATCCACTACTTCAAGTTGTTCTTTGATTTGATAGACCCATGTAAAGTATGACTGTATGGTCTTTGCATTCTGGTTCTTTACATTCTTCAACTGGTTTCTCAAAGTCATCTTCCAATTTATGTTCTTCCCTTCAAATATTTTGGTCAAGGAATCAAAAATCTCTTTAGGTGTCTTTAAGGAATACACTTGTGGTATAAGGTGATCCCTGATTGAATTAGCAATTATCCTCTTGACCAAGTTCTTCTCGTGTAAGGCTTTAGCCACATCTCCCTCTGGAACTAGAGCCTCTCCACTAGTGTAGGTGTCCAATTCATTTTCTTCAAGAACCAGTGAAATCCTATACTTCTATGCTTGGAATTTTTCAGCTTTACCAAGATTGTCATCAAGCTGGTGTGATGGGTCATTTTGAAATGAGAACCTCAAATGTAAATAGCAAAAGATTAGATCTTACCTATTTGAGGTGTCTATCCTGGTTCTGGATCTGGCTGATCTGGGGTTTGTCAGAGAAACCCTAATTTTAAAAACTTAGAATCTTTTAGATCTGATTGGATAGAAATATGGGCCTCTTCAAGAAGATCTGTCCAATGTACTCCTTTTCTGAAAACAATGGAGGGAAGCTCTTGGAATAGGAAGCCCTAGTTTTCCAATTTCGTTTGCAAAAAGTCCTGATATTGTTTTTGCGGTATCTCTGAAAGTACTACTCCTCGGAGTCTAAAATTTCATACTGAGGTATCTGCGTCTATTATTTTTCCAACACCATAGGTTTGAGAATAATTGGTTTCACCAAGTGGGACTTATGATAGTTTTCCCAATGTGACTCATTTCAGGACTGTTCAACATATCAAACTTGTACGGACTTCCACGTGTCTATGTTTCATCATTAGGGTCAGAAAATTTTACCATAGAAATTAAATTCCATGCCCTATCTCGAACATCTTGATAAATTTGATATGGACCTTCTTTTCCCGAGATATAGCAATTATCCCTAGGTGTCATGTTTATGGATGAATCCTGGAAGAGGCTAGAACCCTGATTTGGAGGAATCATATCTCCCAGAATATAGAGAATATGAAGCTGAAAGTTTTACACAGGGCACATCAAGATTTTATCTTTGGCTTGTGAAAATTTTGGCCCCTGATACTTCTTCAATCCTGATATATAGTGAATGTACCAAAACTACAAGTTTTAGTATTTTAGGGTTTTTCAGGCTCGAGGTCAAACTAGGGTTTGAATTTCTCGGAATTTTACTCAACCAAAAACTTTGACCTTGGTATCTAAACTTTTATTTTGATGAGGAGATAAATCCTATACTAGGCTCACTAAAAAATTCATCTTCTGTAAAAATCCCTAATTTCCCGCGGCAAAAACAGAAAATTCCCGGAATCAAATTCTTCTTCGACAGAAATATGCACCCTTCAATGGAGAGTTAGCCTAGCCTCCCTTTTCTAATGATATGTGGATAGAGACCCAAAAATTAAGAATCCCTAGCTTCTGCAGCTGCACAGTGTCTTCTTCTCAGGTTAGCTCTGATACCATGTTATATTTTTATCATTTAAGCAATATGAACTTAGGATCTTATCTAAGAGAATAACATGCACGACAATAATCACAAGAGACAAGAGACACAAAGAATTTTCCTCGGGGAAAACATAAAGGAGAAAACCATGCAACTTCCTCAGAGATAGAATGAAAACCAATACCAAAAGTCAAACTTGAAAACATAAAGATGATCTCCGACAGCTGATCTCTCTCACTTGTGCCAGCACTTCCTCTCTCACTCATGCGCCCCAGTTGAGTGAGTGTATGTAACAAATATAGAGTCCCACTCTCTATTTATACTAGTTTCTGACTTGCAAATTACTTACCAGGGATGACATCTCTAGGAGAGTCTAATAACCCTAGTGCGCCGCAACTGTGGGGACTTTCCCCCCTGATCAACAAGGAGGTTTAACCTCAACTCAATTGTGGGGACTATTTCCCTGACTTACAACAGAGGTTTAACCTCATTGAATTTACATGAATTTATTATATTAATGACTCTCCCAATAGGAACATCGGGTTTCAATGAAATACAAATTATTCTATCGATAGGAACATCGGGGTACAATATAAGATATACAAGTGAATACATTTCAAAGTTACAAATACATCAACAGAATACACGTTTGATAATGTCACTAAAAGAGTTGTAAATAAGTACAAGTCCAAAAATGAATTACTGGACAGTAATAAATATGTGGGTGAAAAGACTTTTGATGAAAAATTGAAGTTGTATGATGAAGTGAGAAAGTTTCCCGACTAGGGTACCTCCTTGGTGACTCTTGGGGACCAAGCCATAGGCACATTGAAATTGGATGTAACTACAGGAAACAAAGTGGCCGAACTGAGGGTGGATCCAAACAAGGTTCCCAAAACTGATGTAATTCACTTACATGGAGAAATAGGTGACATCATTTATACCGATCTGCTACAAGCCACACTACAGATATCTAAGTTACAATATGGAAAGAAAAGGGTTGAAGACCTGCTTCAAAAGGAGAAGGTGGAGAATAAGGCTCACCAAGCTCAGATTAAGAAGCTTCAGGTAGATCTATTGGTAGCTGACAACCAGGGTGATAAAGGTGTTGCTACACAGAAATTGCTAAAGGAGAAAGATAATGCAATTCAATTGTTAAAAAGCAAGTTGGATATCCCAGCTACTCATCTCATACAGACCTCTGGGTTGACAGAAATCGAGAAAGAAAATGAAGCCTTAAATACTGAACTGGTCAATTGCAAGGAAAAATTGCTTAAATTTGAAGAAAACAACAAGTAGCGGGAGAGAGATACAAAAATTTGGGCTCAAAAGGTAAAAGCCTTTGAAACAAAGTAGACAGAATTGGAAAAAGAATTAAAGAGCTGAAGGAAAAGGACCAGGAACAACAAGTGTCAATGATTCCATCCTCTGAAACATCTGGTGCAGACTCTCTTTCTCAAGCCATGTCTCAGGTGAGTCTTAAGGCTCTAGAAATCACTAGTTTGAAGAAACAAAATAAGGACTTGGTAGACATGGATGAAAACAAAGAAAAAGCGAGAAAGATGTTGGAATAAAAATGTAAAGAGTTGGTAGAAAAGAACAACAAACTGACAAAACAAGTTTCAGGCCATGCAGCCCTATGAGGGGCAAAACATCTTATCTAGGATGTGATGATAACAGAGACAGCCATGCTTCGGCCCTATTTGGATTTTATTCGGGATAAATACATTACTACACAGGCAGCTAGAAAAAATGTTCATATGGAAAAATAGGACTTGAACAAAAGGCCCATGGACACAACCAATAATGCAATCAGTTTCGTAAAAAAAATGACTGTAGAATACCTCAGGTAAGAAAATATTCAGGATAGATTTTTGGTCATCACATTGGTGAGGAAATTGGTAAATAAACATCGTCATTTGGAAACAATTGAAGCAAAGGTGGATATTATGCACAGTCAGGTTAACTAATTTCTTCTACTCTTTAATCCTTTGACGTTCAGAATAGGGATTCCTTTCTTCTGGGAAGAGAAAGGACCAATGTCGTCTCAGAAAGAATATCATGACAAGTTAATCAGTTTTAGAATATATCATATAAGACAGTTTGACTATATGGCACAATAGTCCCTGTCAGGTGAAAACGTTATTGAAAAATTAACTGGGGAATTCGAAATGTTGTTTGACTTCATAGCTATATGCGCCCAATTCCTATAGTTCTCTTACCCGAAAAACGTGGAACTCAGTGTATTGGATAAAGAGATGACCAGTTTGGAAATTCCAACTACTAATCAATGGGAGACAATTGAAAATTATAGAAAAAGTAAGTACAAGATGTGCCAATGAAGACATGCCTAAGCTGTGACAAGGATCGAAGATACAGGTGTAAGACGATCAATTGATCCTGGATTTTGAAGACGTGTTGCTGCTCTAATTCCAGCATGCATGTTATCCCCATCACTTTCATTTTTGTGTAAATCGTGCTAAATATGGCACGCTGCAGTTTGTTAGAAGTCTGTTTCCGAAGTTGTAACTAATTTTTTCCCTGTTTCGAGGCTGGTCTCGAGGGTCCAAGACACTATAAGTATACCCTCAGGAGAGGGAAAAAGGGTTGGAACCCGTAATACTTTTGCGTTTATGTAATTTTGATCTGTTTTAAAAAAATTTGTAGAGCCGGACGATGGTTTTTGGATGCAATAATTCATGTGTATTTCCCAGTTATATTCTGTGATTTTCTTCTCTTTATGTGCATGTATTCCTGTTAATATATCCATTATGTTTTTCTTTTATATCTGAGATAAGTGTGTGATAGAATTAGAAATCATACTTTGCTATGTTCTGTCTATCATCTATGATATTCACAAATTATTTCTACCAAATTTGCCATAGAATTCATCTAATTGGTGCTTTGTGTTAATGGGCTTTCATCTTTCTTCCTTTTCCACCAGACCAAAAATATATTGACCGTAACCGAAGTACTACCTTTATTTTGTATACATTCTCCATGAAAATTTCTCTATGTCTTTAGATAATTGTGACTCCATAGCCCAATTGTGCTTTCGTTGTTTTCAACCATGAAATCAACTTGAATTTGTTTTATCTTTAAATATAGCCTTGATAAATATTCTTGTGAGAGATCCCTCTCTAGAAAGGAAGAATCCAGTTCTCCTTTCCTAAAGTGGTTTTGCTGTTACGTTGGGGTCCTCCTTCCGGAACCTTGGGTGCGATTCTGAGTGCTAACACATATGCCACAACATATTTTTCATGTAATAAAACTCTGCTTAGCCCGTCTTTGCAAGCGTCTATACATATGAAAAAATCCTTGAATGGGTCAACAATATTTAGGATCAGGGAAGCAGTTAATAGGTGTTTTAGTTTTTTAAATCTTTCCATGCATTTTTCTAGTCCATTCAAACTTTTTACCTTTCTTCTGTAATGAAGTTATCGGGTAGGCAATCCTAGAAAAGCCTTCGATGAACTTCTTTTAGTATCCGGTAATTCCCATAAATGATCTAATGTCGGTTACGTTTTTAGGAATCGGTCATTCAATGACGGCCTTTATTTTGTCAAGATCGTCATAGATTCCATCCTTGGACACTAAGTGTCCAAGGTATTGAATCTCATGTTTAAATAAATCACATTTACTGAACTTTGTGTAAAGTTGTTATTCTCTTAGTACTTGCAGAATTATTTTTAAATGTTCCTTATGTTCTTGTTCGTTCTTAGAGTAAATTAGTATGTCATCGATGAAGACAGCCACAAAATTATCTAGGTAGTTACTTAGGATGTTTTTCATTAAACACATGAATGCAGCATGTGTGTTTGCTAACCCAAAAGGCATTACGACAAACTCGTAGTGACCATAGTGGGTCTTGAATGTCGTTTTAAAGATATCCTCATCTTTTATTCGTACTTGATGATAACTAGACCTTAAGTCTATCTTTGAAAATATATTTGATATGTGTAATTGATCGAATAGATCATCTATCAGGGGTAGTGGGTAATGGTCCTTAATGGTCATTTTATTTAATTGTCGGTAATCTATACATAATATTAAGGTTCCGTTCTTATTTTTCACAAACAAGACTGGTGCTCCCTAGGGAGAGACACTAGGTTGAATGTACTTTTTATCAATTATTTCTTGTATTTGTGATTTCAGCTCTGTAAGTTCTATTATTTTCATTCGGTACAGATATTTCGATGTTGGTACCACTCATGGTATCAGATCGATCGTGAAGTCAATGTCTCTTTTCGGAGGAAGTCCAGGGACTTCTTCTGGAAAGATGTCTTCAAACTCCTTCAAGACTGGTATGTATTCTAATTTAAGTTTAATTTCGTTTGAACATTATCATTCATTATATATATAACAAACAATTTACATCCTTTTCTTACTGATCTTTTCATTTTCAATGCAGATATTTTTCTGATTGTAACCTTCTTAGGGATCTCTTTTACTTTTATATTGTTTCCATTATCGTCAGTACATGTAAAGGTTTTGTTGAAACATTTTAACACTACTTTATGTTCTTATAACCAATCCATTATTATTAACAAATCATAAAAACCTAAAGGCAGAATATTTACATTAACATGCATAATGAAATCATTCATCATGAATTTACAATTTTTAACAAGACTAGTAACTTTCCATCTTGTATCGGTGCCTAACTGCTCTATCCATGATTTATCAAACTTTTCTGGTACTAATTTGCATAATTAGACTATTGTAGGTGATATATAACTTAGGCTTGCACCTAGATCAATTAGAATAGAGATAATTTGATTGTTTATCATACCTTCGATTTCAACCATAGAAGGATTATGATATGCTTGCCGATTTTCCAATGCAGCGCAAATTCTGGGTATGCTCCTTGCCATGCCCCAACTGTAACTGCTTCTTGGATGGAATACAAATTAAAATTCCTTTTTCTTACTGGGAAACCTTTAAAGTAATGTGGCCCTGCACACTCCCAACATTTTAAGGGTTCTTTTTGTGTTGGGTTCTTCTTAAGAACACTAGAAGGTTGTTTTAGTGCAGAATTTTGTGGTTTAAATATTTTGTAGTTATTACCTTGATATCCCCTATAGTTATTTCCTGTGTTCTTGTGGAACTTATTTTGCTTCTTTCTTGGATCAAAATTATTTGGCCTTTTATTCTTCCAAGCTGGTACATTTTCCCTTTTATTTTTTCTTTGGTCGTAATAGAAGTTTGTCTTTCTCATCACTTCCTCTAGCATATTTGGATTGTCATACTCAATTTGTTCTTTGAACATGATAGGCAAACAACTGAGAAACCATTGTATTTCTGGTTTTTCATCAATTATGTAAGGAACGTAATGAAGCAAGCTTAGAAACTTACTACAGAGTTCCTTCATAGTCATGGCTCCTAGCCTTAATTCATAAAATTCTTTGTCTTATCTTCATCATATTGTTTTGATAAATACTTTCTTTTAAAAAGATTCTTAAATTTTTTCCAAGTTACATATCTTTCTTTTATCCCCTTAACCTTAATTATATCTTTCCACCATATATCTTCCTTTCTAGTCAAATTATATATGGCCATTTTAGCCTTTAATTCATCATAGTAGTTGTATATTTGGAAATACATTTTCATTCCAGACAACCAAGCTTCCGCCTCTTCGCCCTTCTCCATTTCACCATTAAACATTGGTGGTTTAATTTTCTTAAGCTCCCTAGATATTTCCTCATAGGGTCTGTATTTGTTTTTCTTTTTGTTATCATCATTGCTTTCGCTTGACTCTTGTTGTTTTCTGTGATGTTTAACTGACTCTTCACTGGAAGTTTCAAGTTTATGGCTGGAAAATTCTAGCTTCCTGCCCTTACATTTGTAAGGTGCAGTTTTTGGCATGTCATGCTCAGATTCCTTTTTTTTCCTTTTCATTGTTATGTATTTTATCTAACATAATAGCATTTAATTCTTCCCAATCCTTTAGAATTCGTTCGTTATCTTCTTTAACTTTTTTTAATTCGGACCTTAACTCTTTGATAGTTTGTTGTAGTTCAGATTTATTATCTTGATTGTCATTTAATTCTACTCAAATTTTCCCATCCCTTTAATTTCCCTCTTCATGATTTAAGGTGACGTTCTTCTTCTGCAAACATCTTTGCATCTGCCATGTTTCCTTCAAAATATAGTTATTCTTCTCTTTGTTGTTTGTAAGACAATTAAACCAAAATGAAGTAGAAGTTAGTTTTTTGTTTTCTTTACCAGTTCTAGTGTTGAGTCGGTTCATGCCTAGTGATGTAACCATGTTTGATACCATTATGTAACACACCTAAAAATCGTAAATACTTTTTTTTTACATGCATTACGTCTATACTTAGTAGATTTCTATGTTTTAATACCACTATTTTTAATATCTTTGTCTTGTTGGTTACGACAGGTTCTGTTGATGATTGCAATGGCTATCTCCTTCCGAAAAATTCAGCCATGTCTACGTAGGTGATATGCTTTGTTTATTTATATTTATAATAGGCCGAACTATCCTAAGGGTGGGAGATTGTCTAAGGTCTTGATCCCAGCCCGTAGATTGCACTATATTTTTAAAGGCCTTTGCCCTACCATGGATTATACTATGGTGTGTAAAGGTATGCCCTTAAGCATGAGAATATTAGGGTTTCTAAAGTGTATGGTTCCTCCATACGGTGGCCTCTTATTATCATTAAAAAGTGAGTGTTTAAACACTTATGCTGGTATGATACTATATGTTTTTGGCGTGAATGCACCTTCTTTATTTATTTAATGTTTATGGTGTCAATACCATATCATATGGTTATATGATGAATACACATCATTAAAGATTACAATGCATGAAGCCATACGATGCTTGCAAGTAGTTGTTATGCTATGGTTGTAAATATTTTGATGGCCTNTATATATATATATATTATGGTTATAGTGGGAAGGGTGTGGACCTTTGCATAACCATGAAGGACTCACATGCAAGTCCTATCACCATGAATGTTTAGTGCATACGCCGATAATCAAGTCATAAGATTTAACCTTGGGTTTCTATTAAATCTATGGATATAAATATATATATGCCAAGGTTTCCACGGTGTAATATATATGGTTTGGTGCTCTTATTCATGTTCCATGGTCAGAAGGTAGGAAATTATTAGGGTTATAATGATTTTTTTCCGATGATTTATTATGGTACTTGGTTGAATTAAATAACTGTCCTGGATGCAAGTTGACAACATAGCCAGGCTCTGAGCTGGAACGATAATTTGATCTCGGCCCTACACCTAGATGGTGATATATTTACTATTTCGTAGGGTTGGTAAAATTTCCTTTACTCTCTCTTAGCTCTCGTTTGGTGGCGTTTCTTGGTTGGAGGCTGGTCAAGGGTTGAGCTCTGCTCTATATGAATCTTGCTATGGTTTTACGGTGTTAATGGCTTTGGCTTGGAAGGTGAACTATGCTCTGTTCTTACAATGTTAATGGAATTGTCTAGTTCTTCTGAGGTAAGTGTTTCCAAAGGATTCCTCAATTGTCTACCTTTCAACGCTTGAGCTTCGACGAGTCTTCCAACACTTCTACCATTCGACTAGTCTATTTTGATAGGTGAGTAAGGCTTGGTACTTATCTCCGCATTTTAAAATGGTTTACAGTAGTTATTTTTTATTCAAGTTTATTGAAAGGTTATTGGTGATTGCAGGCTGCAGAGGGATAAGGGTACTCTGAAGGATCTAACCCCTGGCCCTCGCTTCCATATGCCAAGGTAAGGGTTTATCCAAGATTTAAAAGAAATACATTTCAATTTGTTTTAACTTTCCATCCATAGAACTGATCATAACTTGAAAAAATATGCATGATGAAGACACTGGAGAGGGAGGTGACAGGGTCACCTCCTCCTAATCCTGCATTGTTAAATGCCCAGGTAACCATTCAAAACCTTAACAAAAATCCTTTTATTTGGATTACGATTTGTTTGAAGAATACAATATAAATATTACTGGTTTGATGTAGGTAAAACCTACGCAACAACTTGGGCCGTGAGTGCGGCCATCTCTGCAAAAAGATAAATTTCTTATGTTGATGCTCTGCGTTTTTAAACACAACCCTCAGGGTTCACCTAGCCATTGCCTCGACAATGCATTGAGTAATTTACAATGTTTTTTATTAAAATATTTGTGTAGGTTTTGGGAGCCATCTTAGTTGGACTTATTCCCATTCCAATACTATCTGTATTAGTGGTTTTAAATTAAATAACTATGGTAGCCATCTATGATGGAATTACTTCTATACCAATCATTGGGTTTAATCAAAACGTAGTGGCCCATCCTTGGATCCATGCGACTTTGTCAATGGTTTATGCTTAAGGTTTTACTTTGTGTAATGTTTGTTTAAAAATCAACGACATCCATCCTCGATGGGCTTACGACCGTGAAGATAGTAGTTAATGCACTATTTTAAACGTTGTTTTTGTTTGGGTAACATCATGGTGATGAATCCTGTTTATATTATGGGTTTTAAACTCTGTGAAATAGATGGTATCCATTTTAAAAATGGTTTGACAACCATCATATTATTTTCTCAAGGTATTTATGCGATTTATTACTCCCCGTAGGGTCTGCAACTGGAGAAACATTTGTTGTAAATTGTAATGCAGTGGCGGCCATGTGGCATGGACTTACAACCATAACGTTTAATTTAAGAAATTATTTAAAAGATGTTTTATGTAATATGGTTGATAGTTATACCTGCGATTGGATTGGAATTCAGTTTAACCTTATTTATCACAAAACTATAATTTCATTAATTACTTTAAAGAGTTTCGATCCCATAATCTCTGTAGTGTAGTTTTGCATGTGAATGTATCTTTATTAGTTAAACCGATGACTTTATTGGATTTGATTGTAAATCATGCATTTATAATTTCTCTATGTTGATTATGAGATCTGTTCAAGAGTTAATTTGATTACTTCTGTGCATGAGAACAATATTGTAATTATTGCATAATTGTTGGGATATACAATGTGGATCTTCAATTTGTACTTAAACTTATAATTGAGGACATAAAGTGATTTCATAGTTGAATTATTATAAATCTATTATTTATATAGTTTCTTGGATGATTGTAGACCTGTGACTTATATCCATGAATGATTCGGTTATTGGCTTGTACTTTCACGATTAGTTATAGAAACATTACTGGATTAGAATACTTTTTAAATGAAATCCTACGGTTTGTATAATGTTAATATTATTAAGTAAAGACCTTTCATAATTATTAGATAACACATATATATACTATAAACAAATGATTATATCCTAATACTTATATTTGTATAGGCATTGAATGATACTCTATCTGGATATACTTTTAAGTTTTTTTTAATGGAAAACTTATTTTGGTTTAAATATGATAAAAGTACATGATTTCTAGCACGATTAGAGATCCATACTATATTCAGTTTTGTAAATATAGAATAAGAAGGAATTTTTGGAAACTAGTACAAATAGGAAATAGACGTTTCGGTTTTGCAATACACAATACTAATTAAAAATATACGATTCAATCTATTTATGTGCATAATTAAAATTTCGAAAGGAATCAGAATTCTAAACATTTTAAGCATAGGATCATTAGTCTACTGATACATAATAGAATATACATTAATCTTCTTTAGATCTATAATTTAAACACATTCTACAAACATTTAAACACAAATTATCAACCTGGAACCAACATTGGGAAAACAAAAGTGGAGAAGCTATTCCCCCCAAACAACTCCCAGAGCAGCCAAATTACTTGCTCCAAAACCCCTGAGCCTATTCGCTGAACCACAAGAGAAAAATAATTCAATGCCCCATCTATTGAATTCATGGATTTAATCCTCATCCAATGCTATCCTCCTACTGCTCATGGACATACTAATATATAGTATTTTTCCTAGGACTTGATATTTTATGAGCCTCCTTCTCTTTAGGACTCAACTAGGATTTGCGACCTGGTTTTGGGGGATGATGCCTCCTGCATATTGAGTTGTCACTTAGTGGCTTCTTCCAGATGTATTTTCCTCTTGTGGGCCATCAAACACTCTTTAAAAACTATATCCACTTCCCCTCCCCCCCGCCTTCAACATATTTTATTACAAAATGTTTTATTCTTGACTTTTATGTCAAAAATAATAAAATAATAATTAAAGTATTTTCTAGCAGAATTAATAATAAATTATTAATTCAAGGGATGTTACACCGATATTGGTCATGTATCTATTCATCGCAAGCTCCGGGAACTTTTGAAGGTCGAGGTTGATGAATCCCATTTTCTGCAAATTGGGAATAATATTCGTTGTTACCTGAACTCCTTTAGGTATTGCTGGCATGACCAATAGATACCTGTAATTTTTACCAACAGTGACCCTAAGTGCATTTGTTGGACTCAGTGAGACATAATCTGGAAACATGGATGCAAATCATGTTGCTTCATCATTTGGTGGAGGTGTTGTTGCTCATGGTTTACGATTTGTGGAACATTTCCTCTTTGACGTATCGGGTTGGTCCGGTCGTAAAATCACTTCAATCATCAGTTATGGATGTGAAACAACCTCTGAATGATATTCCATGATTGGCATAGGGGATGAAGTCTCGACATGTGATTCTTGAATGGTTCTCATGCTCGAGACAGAAATGACCATACTCGATGAAAATAGCTTCATCTCTTACAGTTGTAGACAAACAGTTTAACACAAAAATATCACTCAGTTGGATGCAATAGAATGAATGATGCTTCTACGCAAAGATGAAATATGTTTACTCATTCACTAAGTAATTCATTCAAATGATCTTGTCATAAATGGAAAATGTGGAAGCAATTTTCATCACATGGAGCAATCTTTCTAATCATTTCAAGAAAACCGCCAATCAAACCATCACTTTTCATGTCAGTTCATTGGTAGTTATTGTGCATTAATGGTGGAAGTAACCAAAAAGTATGTCACCAAAATCTCCCACATATTCAAATTATTGTTGGACAACTGTTAGTTTCTACCACAATAAATCATGCGATAGACATTCCTTTCTTGAGACATGCATAGATCCTACAACACATCTTTTCTCTATGATATACAGATAGTCTGTGACACTTTTCTTCTTCTGCAATAGATAGATATTTTGTGACACTTTTCTTCATCTGCGATAGACATCTATTCTATATTTTTGTGATATCAATTCTTCTTTTTACAAAACACTCATAATTTTGTGAACAAAACACTCATAATATTTTGAAAATCACTCATAATGTTTGCAACAATAACACATAAATTTGTGAATTTTTTTTAATACTTTTCCTTCAATTTTTGAACTATCGGTTGAGCAGACTGTGACTATCCATAGACGGATTAGTCGAATTCCATTCACCAACCATTTAAAGGTGTTCCATCTAATTTCTGCAATTGCACGGCTCCTCCTTTGGTGTTGAATGATAATATATGGTCCCAACCAATGTGTTTGAAGCTTTCCAGGATGCATTAAAAAATTACTGTCATAGAGTAGAGCAAGGTATCCAATCTGAAAATTCTTGCACTTAATGTGTCGATCATGCCAATATTTTTGTCGCGTCTTCTCAAAAATTTGATGATATCCTACGACAAATTTGTCTTCTTCTAATTGTACAAGCTGCAACAATATTTCTTTGACAGCACCAAAATCATTCATTTCAGTAATCGAAGCTATTCTCAAACTAGGTACAATATATTCCATCGACATAATAACCTCTTGTCCATAAACTAGTCGAAATGGAGTATGTCCTGTCAACTTTTAGAAGTGGTGCGATATTCCCATAATACTGCAGGGATTTTCTAATCCCAATAATCTCTTCGAACGTTACAGATATTCGTTAATGTGTTTTCCAGGATCTTATTGAATGCCTCGACATCACCATTTGCTTGTGGATGATACGGTGTCATCTTCTGGTGTTGAATATGGATTTTTTCAATTAATTTACCAATCAAATGATTTAGAAAGTGATTACCTTGATCACTTATCAAAATATTTGGGCATCCAAATCTAGTCGCAACATTGTCAGACAATTTTTTTGCAGTGGTCGTTGTTGTACAATCCTTTACTAAAGCTACTTCATCCCATTTGGTCAAGTAATCTGTCGCAGTGATAAAGTAACGTGCACTCATTCTTTTTATTAGTGGATTAATAGGTCCAAAAAAATAAACAACCCATTTTTCAAATGCCTTTAAATTTACCCGTGGTACTAGTAACATCTCATCTCGTTGCAATGACTTCCCAGTTTGTTGGCAGGTATCACAGCTGCGACAATAATATCTAGCATTTGCATGCAAAGTAGGCCACCATAAGCAAACCTGCAAAATATTACGAATTGTTTCTTTACCTGCATAATGGTCTCCTGCAACACCAACATGTGCTTCATTCAATACCATCAGTCACTCGTGTTCTAAGATGTAGTGACATAGAATTTCATCTAGCTCCATTTGTATAACTGTCCTATAATCAATTGGAAGTATGCATCTTTGACAACTAATTGTTTCTTATGTACAATAGTGAATCCTTCTGGTGCATACCTCGTAGTTAATATATGTACAATATCTCTGTAATGATAGTCAAACATCTTAATCACAAACAATTATGCATCCGGAAGACTATCGTCAAGATTACCCTGTTCTTCTCTTGTTTCTAGCCTCGACAGATGGTCTGGTCCTGAATTCAATCAAATCAACTAACAATGACCTCAAATCCAAATTCCTAGAAGAGGAGAAGCCATCGATAAATCCCCCCCCCCCCCCAACAATATTTTATTGACCATATATTTCAATGTAGAATGGTCTATGTACATCTTGAAATGTCCTCCCAACAAAAAGTGTCAAAATTTTGAAGACCATATACCAAAGATAGTCCTTCTCTTTCTATCATGGTATAGTTATTCTTTATCGTTGATAATTTCTTGCTGGAAAATGTGATGAGATGATTAATATATCCTTCACCTGATTGCGCAATTACAATGCCAAGTGGGACATTTGACACATCAACATGTACATGAAACTATTTTTTCTAGTCTAGAAAAACTAATATGGGTGAGATAACCATCAAATTTTTCAGGACATCCAGACTCTCTTGGAATTGTTCACTCCACTGAAACTCAACATCCTTCTTCAATAATTTCTCAATATGGGCAGTCACTTATGCATATCCTCTAATAATTTTTTGATAATACCTTGTATGTCCCCAAGTCATTCACAACTGTTTTACTATTACAGGTGCTCGTAGGTCAACAAAGATTGTGATTTTAGCAAGATCCACCAATATACTATCGTGAAAAGCCATATGACCCAGTAGAATTCCAAAAGGGGCACAAAAAATGAACTTCTTTAAGTTAAGGGAAATATGGTACTGTCGATATCGTTCCAGCATCATTCTAAGGATCTAAATATGATATTGTTTTAGCCAAAATACCATCCAGTCATCAAAGTAGACTTCAAGAAAATTATGAATGAAATATTTAAAATCAATGACAACTATCCTAGAAAATATAGTAGGAGCATTCTTGAGTCCAAAAGGCCTTACCGTATATTGGAAACATCCCCATTCTATCAAAATTTTTGTCTTGTGTCGATCTTCCTTCGTAATTATGATCTGACGGTAACCAAAGAATCGATCACTAAAAAAATATACTTCTTAGCCTCTGATGCTTTCCAATATTTCATCTATAAATAGGGTTGGAAATGGTTCGTGAAGACAAGCATCGTTCCTCTTTCTCAAGTCAAAACATATGCGCACTTCACAAACAACTTTCTTATCTTATACTACCATGGGGATAATCCATTTGGATTCTTCAATGGTTTCTATGATTCCTGCATCAAACATTATGTCTAACTCTATTTTAAATTTTTCTTTGTACCTCAAATTGAGTCGATATGGTCGTTTCTTAACAGGTTTTGCATTGGGCTTCAATGGAATCTTAATTTCTCAAATATCTCTGACAATTCCCTTCATTTCGAAAAAATTAGAGGGAAATAGGTCCTAAAGTTAATGCATTAAGTATGAGATATTCCCAACGGTCTCATCATCCCAGTAATCCCCAATAATGGAAAATTTTGGATTCTCAGGACAACCAATGTTCACTTTATTTCTTTTCAAAGGATTCAAAAACTTGTCGCTTGAGACACCTGATTCTTCAACCGCATGAGTACCTTTGGACTCAGGAATATTTATGTCACATGGATCATTGTCATTGGGTTCACCTGTTACTTTATAACATTCCATCCAATGCTAGACCATCGTGCTGATTTGATAAAAAATTGTCATCGAAATAGGAATATCTTCAAATATCTAAGTCTTGATTACCTGTAGAGTATCATCAATTGAAGGATGGTCATCAACAAATTCAAATGTATGGGTGAAAATGGTAGCTAATTCTTCCTGTGCTATTGTTCCTTGTTGCAGCTTAAGTAATGTATACATATTCCTCAGTATCATGTCCAAAGTATGTATAAATTGATGGGCCCATTCCTATCATGGACATGCCTCCCATGTCACTCAACAATGCTCAATGTGCTTGATAGGACTAGTCAGTCCTGCATATTTATGAAAAATGTATATCACCTTCTCTCCAACTCAGAATTCCATCAATCTTAAACATTAAGGCCATTATGATATAGACTTTTTATCCGTGACCTACCATCTGGAAGGTGTAGCCTCTAATGAAAAGTCCAAAGCTAATAGTCATTGAGGTTCTGTTACTTTCTCTTTAAATTCTGTCAGAAAATTTTTTAGGTTAGGAAAAACCTCATAGGTAGGTAGATTAGATACCTCGATACCTACCCATCACATGTATTTTATAATTTTGGGGCATCATCACATTGATACTTCATGGAGTCGATTATTCCAATTCTCTAAAGCTTCTCATGAATCCAATGTGTAGGAACAAACACTTTGCCAATTGAGTTTTCCATCGGCCTTCAGATTCACATAATCATCCATTGCAGAAGTAATATTATAGATATGGTCCAAGTATCCACCTTTTACTTTATTATTTACATGCTTGACATACCTTGGCCTTCCATAGGATCAAACGGTGCGAACACCCTTAGTTATTCATCTTCAAACATTAAGATCCTCTTCTTGAAATTGATAACAATTTGGTTTTCAATGGCCCAGTAGATCCCCATAAACATGGGATACAGATTCATGTCATCAACAATGGCGATAAACTCAAACTCTACATAAGTGTGAAGTCCTTCTATCTCAACAGGAACCCGAGTCAATCGACCAATATGTAAAACCTTCGGCAAGAGACCATACTAGCCTCAACTTTCCCACACTTTCCCAGGTTTTCCTAGTAAGAATGTTAACATTAGAACCCAGGTCTAAAAGAATATAATCCATGTCATAATCTCCTATCCAGGCGATCATTCTTAGTTCACGACCAGTTTTCAATCTTTTCCCAATGTGTTTAACCCTCTTCTCTGGTCGCATGTATTCTTGAGGTTATTATATTAAGGCTGACATTTCTACTACATCATCTTTATATGTTATTAATGATAGAAAAAAATAAATAATTCCTTAAGTTTATTAAACTTTGTTGTCGGTTTCTTTTGAAATAGTTGTTCAAATATTCAGGGATGTCCAATATTGGTGCTTCTCTTTGTACAACAGTAGAATTCGACACTTGATTTATATCGATGAACTCATGTCGAGCGTCCATGAATACTTCTTTTTCCTTTTGTAGATCGAAGGGTGTCTTCTTTTGTTGTTCCTGTCACACCCTTGGTTGTCCATATGCTTCTTCCTAATATTCTCTATCTGCAACACCTCCTCTTGTTACGATGGCAATATTCGGCTCCCTTGGTTCAATAGAAATATTCTGGATGTTTAGATTAGTGTTTTGCAGTGGGTTCTGGTTTCCCATATTTCTAGTGTGTCAATTTGCAATAAACTGAGGGAATTCTTCAATAGTATGATCCAGTGCTTTACAGTATGAATATGTCAACATAGGATTCGTGCATTCTCTAGAAAAGTGTCCAGGTTATCCACAATTATAACATATTACTTGGCCTCTTCCATGAACAAATCCTCCTCCTCATCCTTAGCCTATGAAAATTCCACCTCCTTTGGGTTGAGGGTATTGTGCCTGTGGGTACTGTTCATGAGTGTATTGAGTCTCGGAGTATTGAGCCTGAGCTCGCTTAGCCTACATATGTTCATCATTTTTCATTAGGTATGTGTCAACTATTTTCTCCTACAACAACTGATATGCTATGAAATCTTTCTCATCGTGTCCTACTGATCGATAGAATTTGCAATATAGACTATCTAGTGCGCTTACTATTTTCTGTAAATATAAACATTCTGCATCGATTTCCTCTAGTTTGACAAACTCTACACCAAGGAATTCCTTCTGTATTTATTAGATTCGGTGCACTAGATGCAACATAATTCATATACGCGGGGCAAGAATCTTTATGGTGGCCTTCAGTTTTGCATCAGGTACACCAAATATCTTCTTGTATTTCCTTCCCTTTTGTTAACACTGGAAATTTACCAAAGGTTGTGAAGGCTCGTTCCTAGGTAACATCAGAACCACTTTAGGAAAGGGAGTTGGCTTCTCCAATTCCAGAGAGGGATCTCTCATAGATGTATAACAAGGCCAGATATATGGTCACAAAATGAACATCAAAAGAATATCAAATGTCGGTGGTTGGAAATGAAACAGAGATACATTGGGCTATGGGGTCAAAAATATCAAGGATATAGGTGATATGCACAGGAGAATGATCATAGGAGTGATGTAGTGCCTCGATCATGGTCGTTATATTTTTGGGTCTGGTGGTATAAGCAAAAAGATGAAAATCCACTAGCGTAGAGCACCACATGGATGAATTCCATGCCAGCTTTGGGACAAATATTTGGTGAATACCAGAGACAATGGTAGGAGCATATGATTATGAATTCCTAGCCATTATACACTAAGTATATGATATGAAGAACAACACAATGTAAAAGATAACATGAAGAACATGCACATGAAAGGAAATAAAGTTACAAACTACAATTGAGAGACACAAGAATTCCTGTAAATGCATATTTCCACCATATAGCTCTGAAACTTGTATTAATTCAAAGGAAATACAACAATATCATCAGTTCAAAAACAACCAACCCCTTCTCCTTCTGCGAGGAGGTAAATTTATAATGTCTCGGACCTCCTAGATTATAATGTGAAGAACAACTTCTAACAAACACGAACGTGGCATATATGCCACAATTTACATAAGACAGAAATAAACTACAGACTATTGGAAAAAATTAAGCTAAAGAGCCCTTTTCTGTGTATCTGGGTTGGCGACAGTTGTACAAAATCTGAGAGAGGTGACTGCGCATAGGTATGTTTTGCGGAAAACTCTTCGTGCTACCTTCCTTGATATCTTTAAGGCTGTGATTTTAATTTGCTTGATCCATAAAATTGAATTGACTTCCACAGATCAAGACTAGGTAAATTTGCACTATCCATGTTGTGTGTTAGTAATTTGAGCTCTGTATTCTCTATGTATGAGAAATCAGGTACTGTAGCACAGGTGGCTTTAAAATCAACTAATAATTCAAATGCTCCAACTAATTTATCAAATACAATGGGGCCTGACAGGGCGTGTTGCATATCTCCAAATTTGTTGTGGTCATCCCTACGAAGGACTAATCTCTCTAGATACTCTTCCTTAGTCAACAAGCGTCCTTTTTATTCCCAAAATAAAGGAACCCTCCTGATTACCAATGGTTTAAATAACTCAATCACCTCTTTGAATTTATGATCTATAATATCAATCTTGGCATGTATAGTGTCCAACATCCTGTGTTTTCTAACCACTTTTCTAGCTCCAGAAATAATGGCAACTCTATTTTGGATACCATACCCGCTGGTTTGTTCTTCTGATAAGTTGCTTAGAAATTTGACAACGCTTTGAGCTACCCCCACTGATCTCTTATGCAATTCTCTCTTTACTATCGAAACCTTTTTCTTGGCCATTTCCAAGGCATCCTCCTGATCTGCAATGAAATCCAAATAAGGTCTGAACTTGTTGGCTTCAAAAATGATTTTATCCCAGATCATATGCCAGCATCCCTGCAAGGCCATTTGTCCAATCACTTGCTTGTTTAACTTGGCATTTTGATCTAGCAATTCCTGACATCTTTTTTTCAACTTCTTCCTCTCTTATTCCTTTTTTGAAGCCATGTCTTTCAAATTCTTATTTTTCATATTCAACCTTGTAAGCTCCACATCCCTTAGTTTTACCTATGACATAGCATTAGATAAGGAGGCAGTGTCTGTTTCCATATTGGGCATAGAGGCTGGAATTTCCACTACTTCACCTTTTTCTTATAGCTCTTTTTCCTTGGCTGCTAGCTTAACCTTTAAATCCTCTTCACTTTCTTTTAGTTGCTTATCTTCTTTATCCCATTGTTTCTCTTTCTCCTCGAGATTCAAAAGTTTGGCCTTGCAATCAGTCAGCTCAGTATTTAAAGCCTCCTTTTCCTTCTCAGATTCAGTCAAATCAGAGGTTTGAATGAGTTGGATAGAAGGAATTTTCAACTTCTTTTTAAGCACCCGAATTTACTTTTCTTTCTCATCTAGCAACTTTTGAGCCAATGCTCCCTTATCTGCTTATCCATCCACATTCATTGATTCATCCTGCAACTTTTGAAATTTGACTTTAAGGGCCTTGTTTTCAACTCTTACTTTCCTCAAGAGGTCTTGAGTTGTTTTTAACTTGACTCCAGCTTGGATATCTATAAAGTAGCCTTTAGAAATCTGGTTTTCAGGATATCACTGATTTCTTTGTTAAGGTGTATGATATCCGTAGTAGGAAATTTTTCTAGGTTCACCCTAACCTTTGAAACTTTATTTCCCATTGTCATGGCTAGACTTAGGGTTTCTGTAGCATGATACCTGACAGTATTCAATGCTACATCTGGCCCGGTTAACTATCTTATTTCCTCATATAGCTTTACTGTCTCATCGTAGGTTTTATCAGCCTTCTCTCTGTAAGTATCCACCCAATATTCTTTAGATGCATACATGGTTGGAGTTTGTCTATCAAATACATATTCCTGAAGTTCTAACCCTGTTGTTATGGGCTCTTCTTGCTTCTGTTTTCCCTCTTCATTGCTCTTTTCCATCTGCCCTCTCATGTTTCCTTTCTTCACCTGCACTATATGTTGTTTTTGTTCAACGTTCTTCTTTTTTGGGGTGCTAGAAGTATCTATTTCATTAGTATCCATGGCCTCTGCATGCTCTCTCTTCTTGTTATTCTCTAAAAAAATTATTAATGATGAGACATTTCCTGCCATAGCAACTACATTAGACAAGTTCATTTGGGAAGAATTGTTTCTAAGCAAGGATGAGGCAGAGTCTTGTTCCATACTGATATCCTTTGTAGCATAGTTAGGATAATCTTCCTAATTTGTTGATTCTCTAAGTCCAGCTATTTCTGTTTGCTTGAAAGGCTTATTCTTATTATCCTGTCTCCTTTTGGAAATTATTTGGTGTGGATCGTAATTTATGGCCTGTCCCAAAGAGAATCCCATGCTTTTGAGCAGACTATCAACTAGTGGTAGGGAAATTCTGCTTTTGACAGTGTATGGTCCTATCCCCCAGGGAAAATTAATACTTGAACTCTTCCTAAAACTTAGAATGTGCTCTTCTTTGATAGTAAGCCTCTGCCTGATAAATTCCAAGGAAAATATCCTGACTATCAAAAAGGCTGGAAGGACATATGGATGATGCAAAAAACCATATAGTCTTATAACTGTCTCAAATTCTATCAGGAACCAATATCCTATCATCTTACTAGGAGATAGCTACAACATTTCCTTCATCTCAGGAAACACCCTAGGCAATCTTTCTTGAAAGAAGATGTCATATATCTATTCCATCAAAGAGTTCATGAATTCACAGTAATTCTTGGTCATGCCATCAATGATCACCAACCCAGGTGCCTGTGACTTATCTTCATTGTAAGACAAGAACATTCTCAATAAAAAAGACTGAAATCTGAACACTCTAGCGTTGTGGAAGTTAACTAAATAAGAACGAATGTTCTCAGCTAAGAACTAATCAAACTTAAGACAACAAGACTGAAAGGATTGTCCCGACAGTTCAGGCTCGACATGACAGGTACTCAAGACAAATAGTAGGCTCAATAATGGCTCTATGATATAGCGATTGGTATCTAAACCTAGAAACCGATTGGCTAAGGTTATGCATCACTGGGTTTCTTCATTAAACAGACTTAGGTCAATGGGGTAAGACAGACTGATAACTTCAGCATCAGGTTTTGAACAAGACTTCAGAAAAGATTCCTTATTTTCGACTGTGGACTCTTGAAAGAACTGTGTAATACTCTCTTCCTTGTATTCCTGGGATGTGTGGGTAAATTCATCTGGGACATGGAGGGATTTATGAATGTCAGGAGCCTAAACAGGGAAAAGGATTTTTGACCTAGACTTATTCATGATGATTCCTTCAGTTGCAGAAAAACTATTTGCACACCATTCAACGAACTCGGGGAAATAGGGGGTTTGGTTTAAAGATAAAAAATGGAAAAAGGATATGAAAATGCCACAGGTATCATTACCTTGGTCCTTAAGGGCTTCTAGTTTACCTCTAGCGATTTCAATTGTCTCGCTCCATAGAATAGTATCGAAGATTTTGGAATTTTCATCCACAAAACTTTCTTCTTCCTTCCGACCAATAACCCCTAATTCCTCAGTATCCCCCACCTCTAATACCTCTATCTCTTCTATTTTATCCATTTTCAATAGTATTGAGGAAGTATTAGCGATCCTACCTTGTCACTTAGCACATTTCTATGATTTTTCCGTGCTGGCACTCTGTACGCAATCAAGGTGTTCGTCAATCTCGAAGCTCTGTAAAAGACAAAACCCTTTTCAACTCCACATAGAAACTTTTATAGTTTTCTATATTGGGTAACCCTCATGTGCCTCCATACAACCTGTACCGTAAATCCTTTTTCTTTGCAATCTAAGCCTTTGATCTATAGGGTCTCCATACTGAAGTTTCAACACTATCAATATGTGCAACTCGATTTGGGGAAATCAAACATAAATCGTCGATATCCAAACTACCCTCATCGAAAACCCTTATCCCTGAGAACTTTATCATTCCACGGATCCTTTTTCCTTTGATCAAGTGAGCAACTTCTGATCGTGGAATGTATCCTATCCATTGATTGAGATTGATCTCTCTTCGTAATCGTTGATCCTTGCGGACCCTAAAAATTTTCACATATTCAAATCCTGACCTCGTCCGTGCTAGTTCAGATCGTGGAATGGACTAGGACCACAGATCTATATCCACCTTTATCTCAGTCGTCCAATCGTTCTCCTTTTAACACATTCCATGATTTGGAAAAATTTCTTTGGCCGAGAACGTTCACCGCATAGAAAGTTATAGCATCGTTGATCTAGCGTTGTATCAATCTCAACTCTCCAATACTGCTCCCATTTAATACATTTCACAAATATCAAGACCGCATTCTGCCTTGCATCTCTGCTCAATGGAATCTCTATCTTTCGTTGATCTTCACCCCCCTGGAACCTGGACCGTTGATTCATGACTCTATTTACCTTATTTACACCTTTGCTTTCTCAAAAGGTAAAAGGATCCACCACTGTGGATCCAAACGCCTTCATCATCTCATGGCCCATCATGAATGCTTTATGTGCTCCCGATATTCTAAAGGGCACCTTCATAGTATCTTCAAAGTAGGGTCTTTTCCCAAAGCCTTCAATAATCCAAAATTATTTCAAATATGGTGTTAACACCTTTCTTGATATCTCGAAGATGCAACGTAAGGTTGGAAAGCTGCAACTGTATTTGCATCATTCCTACACCCGTTTCTATGAATAATGAAGCTTCCCGTTTCATGGCGAGCTCAAGAGCTTCACTCTGTGATACAATTTTCTACTGTATTAATGGGACATGGATATGTGGTAACATCGCTGCAATAAACCATTATTTGTGATGGACATCTGACATCTGAAAGCTTACTTTATGGACATTTGACATCAATGTTTTGAATCTTTGGTTGAAGTCCCAAACAGACTTCGTAGGAAACTATTTAACTTATTTTAATTCTATAATTCACTGCAAATCAGATTTAGGCATCTTGAACTCGTCTATCAATCCCATTTGTATTTGATCTAATGTATTCTGGTGGATTTTTGTGGGAACCACCAATAATTTCATGTACCAGTTGTGTGCATTTCTATATGGCCCAATCTTGGACCTGTCTCACGGTCCATACAGCTTCACATAGAAACCAATGTTTCTCAACATCCTCTAACCCATTTATGTTAAATATCGGTAGCTTTATATCATTCCCAACCATTATTTTCACTCTTGGTATTGTTGAATTGCCAGCGAGAGTTCCTTGACTGTGGCGATGTGAATGGGGTCACGAGTATGTCATAGTCTTGATCGGTATTTGGTACTTCTTCTTCACCTTATTCATATATAAGTTGGTACTCCTCTTCTTTGTTGCAAGATCCTCCATCAAGGTGTGACCCCAATTCATAGTCCTCTCCTATAGTCACACTGTAACTTCCTCTTCTTTTCACAGTCCTTCTTCTCTTTCTTGACCAAAATCTTCTTCCACTCCTTGGCATCTACCTTCTAGCTCAGTCTCACTATTTCTAGAAAACATCTCAGTTTATTCTCATCCATTTCGCTTGCAATACTTATTGCGACACTACCTCAGTTATTCCTGCAAAAATATTTACTCGTCAAACTCCATTCTTAGGATCCCTTTCTCACACACCAACATATTGATCGACATCTTTAAATATTTTAGATAATGACCTCAAGGTCCTTGGAAAAATTCTCTTTCTTCTTTGTTGTATGAATTTATCATGTCGACTGCAATTTCTATGATATGTCCTCCCAAAATACTATCAACCCAGAATTTGACAACCCTGGATACAGGATTACTAGTTCTTTTCAACCATTAGATCAACTGAGGAATCTAGTCTGTAGGTTCTCCAGCCTGAAATTTTTTCTTCTGGGTCACTAGCTTCGACAACCACTCATGTAATACAATAGGAAATTCACTAAAGAAAATTTCATGAATGTATGTGTAAAGGTATCATTCCAACAATTCTGTCAAACTCAGTTGCGATCCTTTACTTTCTTCTCGTGCAAAATCTAGTGCTTTATAATCAACCCAATATTGAATTTTGGGTTTTGTCAGGTACCAAAACATATCCCACAAGTAAATTTGAACCCAAAATCTGACGACATATTTGTCTGAATTTCGACAAGACTCCGTTTAACATCTGATAAGGGGGACTATTTTTAAACGTTAGTAGAAATGTGTTGGATATTTGATGAACCTAACAATACGTCATAAATACGACAACAGTTAGTCTTTTGACTGACAAGTAAATGCAACCATATTCCATCGATTCTCTAACGCATATATCTTCAATTAACCAACTTCAATTTCCAATACTTTCGTTGGAAATGTGACGGTAACAGTGTCTATTGTTCAACTATTAGTCCACCCAAATTGTCAGTTAACAACATTATTAATCCATCCACAGTTTTGGTTAACCGATGGCATAAGTGTCGGTTAACTAATAGTTTCATTGGATTAAGAATTTAGTTAACCGACACCATAGTCCACCCAAACTATAGGTTAACCAACACGTATGTCGTCAGAAATCTAACGCAGTGCCGACAAAAAAGTACACAAAAATCCAACAAAGTTGTCATTGGTGGTATAGAAGCCTCGTTGGATATAAGATTTACGACATTGGAAATGCAACAAGTCTAAGTAGTTTAAAAAAAATTATAAAGAAAAATGTATCATGAGAACAAGATTTGAAATAAAAGGTAACAAAGACATGTGTTGGAGACATTTACCACCATACACACTCATTTTGGTCAAATTGGCCTAGTTAAACCACTATCCTAAGCATTATTGACATTAATTGACATTAGTGGAGCATTAAATGACATCATCCAGTGACACCCACGCCTACCTTCAGTCAAGGAGGCTAACTGGAGCACTTCGGGGGTGATCTGAGTGTCATTAATGCACTTTATTGCTAACTGATGGTTACAATCAGTTAAATAGGGTAGTGAAGGTGCCTCCTCTCATTAAATTGATTATTTAATGATTAATTAATGAACTAGAGTCAATAGGGGCACCTCCAACCACTTCTGACGTTCAATTCCACTTCAGTTAACCTCATCGGGGTTCATTGGAGTCATTGAAGCGCTAGAACTTGATGGTTGGCTTGATATGACATGTGGCTGATCTCTTTCAGTTGAGACTCAATCATTTATTGCACTCTGACTTCAGTTAGGGCTCAGTGGAGTCAATTAGGGTTTTGATTAGTGGTTAACTTAAGTGTTGACTATGGCTTACATTCAGTTAAGCTAGACTCACTCATTCAATTCGAATGACCTCCTTAGGAATTCGAATTGCTTCTCATTCATGCTTGTAGCATGACATTGTAATGTAATTTCATATTCTTTGTGTGAATATACAGAGCGACTGCTCATTCTGTAGTCTGATTACACCATTTTGAGAGTTATTTGTTGATTAATATTTGATGAGGCTGATGTTTAGTCCCTAGATCAATGTGCAAGATTAATATGGTATCAAAGCTCACAGCAAGATGAAGCTCTATCTCTCAAAAACAAGCTTTTTTACAAATTTCTGCATGAAAATTGAGCAATAGCTCAAAAATCCAGCACTGCACCAGAAGCCAAGGCTTACCACTTAATACCCCAAGTAAAGAACTTATTGATCAAGCTTGCTTGATTGACTATGCTGGGTGTGATGAAAGACTAAAATGTGCAGGCTGTCTGACCTTACATTTCCCTTTCTGTTGTGATTTTCAGGTTTTCTACAGGTGAAGCATTCACTCCAGCAGATCCAGATGGCCTCCTCGATAGATCTTTTGACTTCATACAATTTCCACTCATGGAAAGGTGACATGGAGATTCAGTTGCGCTCCAGAGTAATCTATAGAGTCACCATGGATACTAAATATGAGCCTGGTTCAGCCATAGAAAAATCAATATTCTTGAACAAGAAGGATGAAGCATTCGGTTTCTTGTGCCTCTCTATTTCCTGGGATCTTCTTTACCATCTTGCGGGATTGAAGACTACAAAAGAAATATAGGACAAATTGGAAACTCTATATGGAAAGCATGATTACTTGAGAGTTTACCGGCTCGAAAATGAATTAATGTCTCTCTAGCCCTCCAATTTCGAGACTCTGAATGACGTTTTCACAAAGTTCAAGCATACTGTTTTACTCTTGAAGCAATGCAAAGTGGAGAAGGAGGATTATCAGCTCATCCTCACCATACTCTCCAAACTTGGGGCTGATTATTCAGTTTTTGTTTCTACATTCCATGAGGGGAAGCTCACAACCCCTGGATGGAAGATGCCTACACTCAATTCCTTCATTGAGTCCCTAACAAGTGAACATGACAAGCTTGTACAGATGGGGATCATCATATCTTCCCGTGATCAAGCCCTCCATGTCTCGGGGTCCAAAGATTTGAAGGGTAAAGGTAAGCAGTAGGAGAACCCAAAAACTAAATTTGATGCTCCTAAGCCTAGAGTTGAAAATCAACAGCATGATGAGTCTTCCGGCTCAAGGAAGAACAAAGGAAAAGGGCACCATGGCAAGGAAAAAGTCAAGTGTTCTTACTGTGGGAAGGCATTCCACCCTGAACATTCCTGCATGAAGAATAATCTTGATGAAGCTACCTCTCTCCTTGAGAGAAATCACATCAATCTTTCGGAAAGCTTTTGGAGGAGAGATCAGCAAGATAGGGAACCACAGCATGAAAAAGGTCATGCCCTCATGGCAAGCACTTCGAAGTCCAAAGCACTGTTGATTGATTTTGGAGCTTCAAACCACATGATGGATGAAATAGACTCATTTTAATCCTTGGATACCAGCAAATCCATCCCCATCCACATGGGAGATTACTCCACCATCATTTCAGAAGGACAAGGTACTGTTGATCTTGAAAATGGCTTTTTTTTCAAATGTTTTGTATGTACCGTCTCTGGCATCAAATATCCTTAGTGTCTATCAGATGTCACATACTGGAGTGCCTAAGAGAGTTTCTTTCATCCCAAATGATGTTGAGATAATGGATCTTGGATCCGGGAAATGCATTGCTAAAGGTCTTGCAAACCATCATGCAAGATCCTATGAGTTCTCCCACTTTGTGCCGGATGCAAAGCCCACCGCTCTGCTAACTCATGGAAATGAGGTTAGTAGGATGTGGCATGAAAGGTTTGGCCATATTAATTTCAAGTATTTGCATCAATTACAGAAAAACTCCATGGTTGAATGCCTCTTGGTCATCAAGGCAACCATCGGAAATTGCAAGGGCTATGTGATTGGAAAACACCCTGAGCGCAAGTTCGATGAGGGGAAGGAAAACCGAGCAACATGCATATTGGGGCCGATACATTCTGATATCAGCAGTCCAATTCCTATCACATCTATGAATGGATCAAGGTATCTTCTGACCTTTATTGATGATTTTTCAAGGTACACATGGGTCTTCTTTCTCAAAAAGAAGTCTGAAGTATGTGAATTTTTTTTTGAACTTAAGGCCTTGATCGAGAATGACTCTGGGATTAAGATCAAGATATTGAGATCTGATAATGGAGGGGAGTATTTCAGCAATTATTTTTTGTACATATTCTCCCAAATTGGTATTCAGGTCCAACATTCAATTCCCTACACTCCCCAGTAGAACGGAGTAGTGGAAAGGAAGAATCGGTCTCTCAAGGAGATGACCACCTGTATGTTGGAATCCAAGAAGCTTGCTGAAAATTTGTGGGCTGAGGCCATGCATGCTGCAGGATACATTCAGAACAGGGTGCCACACTCATCCATGAAAGGGAATACCCTTTTGGAAGCATACTTTGGACACAAGCCAGATGTGTTGAACCTACGGGTGTTTGGGTCCACTGCATGGGCACGGATTCCACTTGATAAAAGAAGGGATTTGCAACTGCAAAGCATAGAATGTCTATTAATTGGGTATCCTAATGAATCAAAAGGATTAAATATACTATATATCAAAACAAAATAGATCATCATCGTGAGAAGTGTCAAGTTCAATGAGCCTCTTCAGGAGGTGGAACTAGTGAAGGAGAAAACTGCTGAATTTCCTTCCTATTCTACTGAGTATTTGGATGATGAAATTGGGGATGATGACCATAATTTGGATCCTCTGATTTCTGATATCAGTGTGTAGCAATAATCAGATGCTGAATCAGAATCTGAAGTGAAAAATCATCTTCCCACATGGGCCCGACAGACACTCTCCTCCGCAGGAGATAACATTGGAAATCCGGATGATCCAAGGAGAACCCGGTATGATTTCCAAAGAGCAGGTATTGTGCTCTCTTGTCCTGATAATTTTCTGACTGAAATTGCTATTTGATTATTATTTCAGATCCAAAATCCTACTACCATGCTTGGAAGGATCCGATATGGCAAGTTGCCATGGATGAAGAGATGAATTCTCTTCAGAAAAACACTACTTGGGAGCTAGTTTCTCTTCCTCCGGGAAGGAAATTGGTTCAATGCAAGTGGGTGTTTTGGACCAAGTTTTCTGATGATGGAAGCAAATACAAATATAAGGCAATTCTGGTGGCAAAATTTTTCTCTCAGGTCCAAAGTGTGGACTACCATGAGACCTTTGCACCGGTTGCAAAAATCGACTCCATCCGCCTTATTTTGGCAATTTCGGCATCCAAGCACTGGGAAGTGCATCACATAGATGTTAAGTCAGCCTTTCTGCATGGAGATATTCATGAGGAGACATACATGAAGCATCCTGAGGGCTACATCACTGATCCATCTTTGGTTTGCAAGCTAAAGAAGTCACTATACGGGTTAAAACAGGCCCCAAGAGAGTGGTATTCCAAGATGGATGCCTTCCTTCTCTCGCAAAACTTTCAAAGGTGTAGATCAGATCCAAATGTGTATTTATAGCAGTCTGATGGTAATATAATTATCATTTTTTTATATGTTGATGACTTACTGATCACAGGTAGCGCAGTTGCCTCCATTTCAGCCATCAAAACTACTCTCCACAATGCCTTTGAAATGAGTGATTTGGGGCTCCTAAAACAATTTTTGGGGCTCGAAATTGAGCAAAATTCTGATGATATTATGGTCACTCAGTCCAAATAAATTTCAGACCTTTTATTCAAGTTTAACATGGCTGATTTTGGGCCTGCACCATTCCCTTTCCTTTCAGGGATCAGCCTTGAAGAAGGAAAAAGCACACCTCCAATGGACTGCACTATCTATCGACAGCTGATTGGTAGCTTGTTGTACTTGACACATTCTTGGCCTTATATCTATTATAACATGAATGCTGTATCAAGATATATATAGTATCCTCATGATCTTCATTGGAAGGCATCCAAGAGGATCCTCCAGTATATTCAGGGAATTAGGACCTACGACATTCGCTATGCTGCATACTCCGAGCTAGAGCTGGTTGGATACACAGATTCTGATTGGGTGGGTGATTCTATTGATTGGAAGTCTACTTCTGGATATGTATTCATTTTTGGTGGTGGACCCATTTTCTGATCTAGCAAAAGTAGGCTGCCATAGCACTATCTTCAGCAGAGGCCGAGTATCGAGGAGTGGTGAATGCTTGCATCCAAGCAGTTTGGTTGCAGGGCATTCTTTTAGAGTTTGATCTTGGTAGTACTTTGTCCACTGTCCTCTTTTGTGACAATCAAAGTGCTATTAATATTTCCATAGATCTAGTTTCCAGGCAGAGTACCAAGCATGTAGAGATCCACATGCACTATATCAGGGAGCTAGTGCATGATAGGACCATCATTCTGCAATACTGCCTGACTGATGAGCAGATTGTAGACATATTCATGAATATATTTTTATAAAAGAAGTTCACTTACCTCCTTTCACTATTGGGGTTGAGTTCATTAGGGTGATTCAGACTACTTTCAGTGTTCAGCTTGGGGGGGGGGGTTTCCCACTGGGTTTTCCCTCTTTTCCTTATTTTGTTTTTGAGCATTGTTTCAGTTTCAGCATTCTACAGGGTGACCTATGGCCTTAGTTTTCAAGGCCCTAGCATTTTTATGCATTTATGTTTTCTAACTCCTCCTGAGTATAGCTTAAGGGGGGGTGTTGGAGACATTTACGACCATACACACTCATTTTGGTCAAATTGGCCTAGTTAAACCACTATCCTAAGTATTATTGACATTAATTGACATGAGTGGAGCATTAATTGACATTATCCAGTCACACCCACGCCTACCTTCAGTCAAGGAGGCTAACTTAGCCTTCTCCTACATTCAGGGAGGCTAACTGGAGCACTCTGGGGGTGATCTGAGTGTCATTAATGCACTTTATTGCTAACTGATGGTTACAATCAGTTAAAAAGGGTAGTGAAGGTACCTCCTCTCATCAAATTGATTATTTAATGATTAATTAATGAACTAGAGTCCACAAGGGCGCCTCCAACCACTTCTAATGTTCAGTTGCACTTTAGGTAACCTCATCGGGGTTCATTGGAGTCATTGAAGTGCTAGCACTTGATGGTTGGCTTGCTATGACATGTGTCTAATCTCTTTTAGTTGAGACTTAGTCATTTATTGCACTCCGAATTCAGTTAGGGCTCAGTGGAGTCAATTAGGGTTTTGATCAGTGTTTAACTTGAGTGTTGACTATGGCTTACATTCAATTAAGCTAGACTCACTCATTGAATTTGAATGACCTCCTCAGGAATTCGAATTACTTCTCATTCATGCTTGTAGCATGACATTGTAATGTAATTTCATATTCTTTGTGTGAATATACAGAGAGGCTACTCATTCTATAGTCCGATTACACCATTTCATGAGTTATTTGTTGATTAATCTTTGATGAGACTGATGTTTAGTCCCTAGATCAATGTGCAAGATTAATAACATCGAAAACAATAAATTGACTGCACATGAGAAACTAATTCCAGCTTCAACAGAAATAATTTTTAAACATCGGTAAGTCTACCAGATTGATAGACTAGTCTTTTATAGACTAATGTACATATATTTCCTTTGGTATCAAGCCTGACTCGCTTAGGGATATTGCTAGCGTTAGAAATTATATTTTTCTATGGTGTTTTTGTAGGAAAATTATTATTGATCATTAAATAGTGACCTGATCCATGGTTTTATTTATCTGATGCTTGTATAAATCATTTTCCTTGGGGACAACGTATTCTAGAAATTTTGTAGGGAAAGGAATAAAATATGACCTCGACATAGAAAGTTTAGTGGCCCATTATGGGTCAAAATATATTGATAGCTCTTCCAAACCATCTAAATTATTAGGTATATCTATCAATTTCTTCATCATAATTCATTTCCGTAAATTGCTAAACAATTCATTTGCTAAACAATACAGTTCAAGTACCTTAATCGAACAATTTCATCATTGCAACTATGGTCATGAGTAAAGGGTATAGCCAAGTTCTCTAGAAGAAAATATATATCAATAACCCAAGGTATATTCCTAAAATACAGGTCAAATTCAATATTGGACGTCTTAGTTTCATTCCAATCACTTCAGGAGATGAACTTTTATTATTTACGAAAACCTTTTAAATATTATTTATGTGATATTATTTTTATACAAAATGTGTATTTTTGTTAAATCTTGAAGACCATCTGCATCTTTCTAATCAGAGGAAATATCGATTGACATATGGATAACCAAATCCAATTTGAATCTAGAATCTTCTTTCAAGATGAATGGAGTGTTCATATCATGAGAAGTTTCTTAACAACATCATTTCCATAAAAAATAAATTCCAATTGGTTATATCATCTCCCATACTCCCACGTTATTTCCAAATCAAACAATTGCATCCAAAAACTTCACCTTTCCAATGTAATATAAAGAGAACATTGTCCTCAATAGAAAATCAAGCTCAAAATGTTTTGGAAATTTCACAACTCCACCTTAACTGCTTCATTGTTTAACTTTTTTGAGAAACCACATTGTTTGTCTTTTGTAATTGAGCCTTACTGCTAAACTATTAGGAACTATGAAGAGCCATCCACCCAAGTACTTAGTAGTAATATGGGTATGGGACTTCCAAATTATTGCTAATTTTTTTATGAATAACCAGCCACCCAAGTACTAAAAATTAATAGAAGTATGGAACTTTTAGATTATTGCTAAATTGTTATGAAAAAACAACCACCCAAGTACTTAGTAGAAATAGAATAATGGGACTTCTAGATGTCTTAAAACCTCACAAGTCACCTTGTTTTGCGATCTTGAACATTCCAATTCTTATTAAGATGACTTTACTTTGAATAAGTTGGCCAAATCTTATCATAGAGCTACTTGATTCAATGTCCATAAATGGATTCCGATAAGACCATTTTTAATTCTTCCAAATGTGTCCATGGACATCCAAGTTTAGCGTCATCCTTCAACAAACAATCATCCATAATTATATAACGTATTGTTGTTAAAGTGGGCCAATCAATGGTTTAAGTCTACGAGACCAATTAATTGCTTGCCAATATGGCTATTTACTTGTGCTCTTGTCCCACAATTCAGTACATGGATGAAATGATTCCTTTTCTCATCAGTTTCCTATGGTGGAAGAGAGAAACATAAGTTTCCCTCTTTCTGTGGGGTTTTCTGAAATATCAAGCCTTTATTCTAGCATTTAAAATTGTATTATTATTTTCCCAAGTTACAATGCTCAAGAAAACCCTCGAGTACTTACCCTCACTTCAAGGATGGTACCTAGGGTAAACCCTATATTTTTTAGGTCACAAGGATAGGTAAACAACAAGGATCAACCCATGTGGGAGAGATTTTGGTGTAACATACATGGAAAATAACAAATAAGTATACAGGATCAAAGAATTCAAAATGATGTGAGTGAACTTTATGCAAATATCAAAGATACCATGTCATGTATTATATTTCTACTACATTTCAAGAATTTAGAATTGACAATCTAACATAACCATAAACAATAAAATATTTTCTAACATCTTTGATGTTTTCAATAAGTAATAATTGGTACATTTTGGATGACTACCCTTATAGACCGGTTTCAAAACGTCTATGCCTACTACATATTTGATTTTGGGAAAAACACTTCTACTTTCATTGGTGTGGAACTATACATGAGTTGTGAAATTCAGAGTAACATGAACATAATATAGAATTAAATACATAACATGAACATAATAAGGCATGATATACATAATATGAACACAATATGGATTGAAATTGGAAACAACATACCTCCCCTCATCATAGCTCATCCATTGTTAAGTTTATCTATAAGTACTTGTAGTGCCAAATCATTCAACCTCCATAAATATATAAAAAATAATTACAAGCCATATTTGTACCATTATTTAATAGTCTAAGATGCATTTTTATGAGAATGCCAACATACCTTTACAATGTTCCCATCACCTTTTGAGCCTTCTTTTTGGACTAGCCCCTCATCATCCTAGATTCAAACATGGATTTACTCGATGAAAACAAAATAAAAGCTTGATAGAAAAAACTAACAGTCATGAATAATATCCTCTTGATTTTGATAATAATTTATTGGATCCGTCTAATATTGGAGCAAACCTCCCCCGTTCTGGAGAAGCAACAAAGTCAACATTTACTTTGATGTTTATCTGTTTGATCGAGGGAGGTTTTTCCAATATTAAACAACTCCAATAAATTATTTTGTACATAACAAGGCCATCCACGTGAAGGAAGAAGCTCTTATGGCCCCTCCCCCCCCCTCACGTCACTTTCAATTCCCCATACCCAATGCATGTATTAGAAAAAAATGATTAAATTTATATGAAAAATTGTGGATTTAATTTATTATTAAAAAAATAAGTATAGATAGTGTTTATTAAGTAACTTCTTTCTAGGTTTTTTAATTTTTACATAATTATCAAGAAAGTGGCTCATCTTCTTCAACTTGTCGTATTATATTCCTAGTAGAGTACTTGCGACGTGGTTGCTGATGCAAGGGGTTAGGATTTGCTGTAATAATGTAAAAATGTTAAATTGATATATTATGATATTATAATGAAAAAAATTTCTTAAAAAATATTACATAGGTGTTTTTTGCCTGACCTAGCCACATCATGTACTTAGTGTCCCTGTATAGGCTCATCTTGTATAGTATGAGCTTCTACATTTTCTAATTGGAAAACAAAAAGTAAAATTAATATTCACCATTTGCAATGCAACATTTTAAATTGTAGCATATGAATTCATTCATTACATGGATTCGAAGCATGACCTTCGATAAATTGTTCTCCATCCTCGACATTAGGTGGATTGTTGATTTCCTGCTCAAAATTGAGTCAATATTTTATTGCAAATAATTATAATGAATAGACTACACAAGTAATGATTCTTAAATAAATTTCATTGATTTTATATACTTGCACGCAAGATGGATCAACAGAAGACCGTGTTTTCCCATACAAGCTTATTTGGCGTTCAACAATAGCTCCAAAGTCATGCTGGAAGCCAAGCTTCAGGTATTCCTCTATGGGCACTTCATTGAATCGATCGACCTGGATATTTGCATAAATGCCATGAAATTCCCTTTTAAATTTTAATAAAACAAAAAAATTTGCAATTTATTTTTTGGATGTAATATTGGTTTTTTGATACTTACAATCATGCCGCCAAATTGGCACTAGGGACAAGCTTGTGTTGTCCAATTTTTTCTTGTCTGGACTTTGATGTGTTCGACAACCTATGAAAAGTTTGAAAAATGTTAGATGTTTTAAATTTGAACTAAAAATTAATAAAATAAGGTTTATAATTACATTGTTGAAAGTATTACATACCTTCTGGTGTTAGCGACAACTTTCCTTCTTTTTTCAAATCCCTCTCCTTTCCATATTCTACTAGGGATTTCAACTCTCTTGTCGGAATCATTGGAGGGCACTCATACCTAGTGTTTCTTTCTAGATGAACCCTAAATTGGTACCTCACAAATTTCATATGTTGGCTGTCCTTATTTATGACCTCCACTATATTGAAGGTCTCGCTGCCAAAAAGGCCAACCAAGCGATTAGTGAGCTCATATTTTAAATTTTTTGTTTGTTTATCCCACCTTGTGCAGATGGTTGGCCCAAATATCTCCAATGAGAGATCATTTAGATGTTTATAAAAAAACATCATTTCTTGCAAGACGATCATGTCATCTTTAGTTGTAAAACAATTTGTTTTTATAATATTACAATCAAATTATAAACAATAAGTTAAACAATGTATAAATACTTGGGATCTTCTCTATCTTTATGGGAACAAGATTTTCGTCCACCAAAAAGGTTGTATCTAGTGTACCTGTGCTAGTGACACATAAATATCTAGGAAATGTTGCTTGAGAATTATCATTGCTAATCTCTGCATCGACCCCTTGTTTTTTACCATCTGGTATGCGCCGACCACTAGTGGGTGCACTCACATCTGCCATCAGGGGTGTCATGGAGTGTCGTTGACTGTTCAGACGACAACAATGGAACATTTGATGCAAGTGGATTCATATGATCATGTGAGGACTCTCCACGAGCATCACTAATACCAACACCACCCTCACCACTAGTGTGTGGGTGCAAAAAATCATGTAGATACAAACAAATTGTTAGTTCACGATAAAATATACGAGTAAAAATTATAAAATCATAAATAAATTTATCTTTTATTTCAAGATCCTACAACTTACTTTCAAGGCCTTAGACCTCTTCCCCAAAACATCAACCTTTTCTTTAATCTTGTTTGTCTGCGGTGAAATGAATAACATACGAAGGATATCCTCATTAATTTTTTTAAGGTCTTCTCTATCATTTTAATTGGGTCTAGAGAAGATCCAATGTCAGCATCACGCATGATCTCATCCACATCAATATCAATTGATTTATCTAATGCTAGATTAAATGTTGAATCAGTAGCCTACAACAAAAATATATAAAACATTACTAAAATGAAAGAAATATACTGAGGAAAACAACTTACTAAAATAACATATTGCTCGTGTTCGATACAATTACGTATACCTACTGCCTCGAGGATGGCGTCATCTTCTCCATAGATGGGGCCTTGCCCCGGTCATCACCATGTAACAAAATTGACATTATCATAATGAATGCAATATACACAAGAAAAATACCTAAAATAAAAATATATTGGTCATATTATATTTGTGCAATTAGAAATAGGTATACCTACTGACTCGAGAATCATGTACTCATCTGATCAATTGTTGGGGACTTTCCCCGATCACTTCCCGGCAACAATTAATTGTATAAAACATTATGGAAAAGAAATTATTGTACTCGCGAAGAAAACCTAATCACTTGCGTGTGATGAAAACTACATAATTCAATATCGAAATGAACCCAATATACCCATGAACATTAAATAATAATTTCTCATATTGTGCATATTATAGTAATAAAATTACAATGAGGATTACATGTTTCCTTGAGGATGTTCTACTCTTTTGATAAACTATCGAGGAATGCCTCGATCATGTTTTTGTGATGAAAAATGCATAAGTCATTATATAAATGAAACCAATATACTGATGAAAATAAATAATAAAAAAACATATTGTGCATATTATAGTAGTAAAATAGAAATGAGGTATACATGTTTCCTCGAGGAAGGTGTTGTATGATCTACTAGAGGTAGGGAGCTACCCCGTTCCACATCCTACAACAATTATCTAAACGGAATGATTATAGTCATGAAAAACAAAAAAAAATAAACATCTTGTTTGTATTATATTTGTACAATTACAATGATGTATAACTATTTCCTAGAGGACGTTGTATTCCTCTGATAAGTTGCTTTGGAGATGCCCCGATCTCTACCCTACGTATTAAATATAGTAAATTTTAAGAAAATTAGACCAATATACTACCAAAAAATACATAAGATATTAGATTCAGTAATTAAAGGTTGGGTAAAATTTTAGATGTATCACTCCCATAGTGATCGTGTTTGTATCTATTCGATTCATATTGTAATTAATAAGTGACTCTTCCCCTGCAACTATTGATTTAATGGAATACACAAAAACAGGGTTTCCTTCATCCCCCTCATTTATGAAATTGGGTTGCTTAAGTGTAGACCCTGGTTCTGTATTGTTTATCATTAGGGGAGTTTTGAGGTAAAAAATGGGCCTCAAAACAAAAAGTGAACCATTAAAATACACTTTATAAGAACCAATAGGATTCAAGATGACAATGTCAATCATAAGGGTAAAATTTGAAAACAAAATGGAGGAAAAAAAACTACTTTTTTCTTGTCGTATTTTTGGCATATCTCCTTATCGGTTCACCTAAATTTCGAGTTTGAGGACTCGTTGGATGTGGAATTTAATTAAGAATATAACCCATACCCACACTACATACTCTTGAGGTACCCACGACATCCAAAAATAAAAATTTCAATAAAAACACGTATTTTATTATTAAAATATGTTTTTTTAATGAAAATTTCTAAAATACGTTTTTTTATTGGAATTTTCATTTTTGGGTGTCACAGGTACCTTACGAGTATGCAGTATAGGTATGGGTTGGATCCAGAATTAAATTCCACATCCAACGAGTCCCAAAACTCAAAATTTGAGTGAACCGATAAGGAGATATACCAAAAATACGATAAAAAAAATTAGTTTTTCTTATTCCCCTCCAAAATTTAGAACTTTTATTTTATTATTATAACTCTTATTTCATTGTTTCCCTTATGAGGCCCAGGCAGTCGCAGTAATCGCTTAGATGCACATTTTACATTTTTTATATCTTTTCTCTTATCGTCATGGACCCGTGTGAATGCACATCTCTTTTCTTTACCTTTTATACCTCAAAACTCCCCTAATGAAACCCCACCATATTCCTTGTAGTTTTTAACCTTCTGTCAATGTACAGGGTCACTCCTTTATTTTGGTCCCTATCTTTCAGATGTAAATAATTTGTAGACAATGTTTATCTACACATGCTTCTTGTATATTGGACCATTCACATCCCATCTCTGTAGTTGTAATAGGGACCAACATAATCCATCAATTCAATAAATCTACTGTAACCAACCATTATGCCATCCATGCAAAATAATCCCAAACCATGTAATGATGATGGTGAAATTCTATATATCCTCTCATTCACACAAAAACTTGTGTTTATTTGAGGAAGATACTTGGGTACCCATTGTTTCACTATATTTTTGTACCTTAAGGGCACCTCGATGTTTCCTATGGTCTCATCATCATAAGAACATGATCCCCCTTTAGCGAGAAAAAATTGCATGCTTTTTTTGAATTTTCTTCTGATCTTTTAACATCTAGTTGATATACCTATTGTAGACCTTCTGGATGTCTCATTTCCCTCTTGTATTCATAAACTCCCCTCGCTTGAGGAAGACAGATCTGACAAATACTTGTTTGGTTCTACCTGCACCGTGGGAAATATCATTCAAAATTACATCTCACTCATGTATTTCTCATGAATCATGTCTTGAATCAACAGTGAGCTTTATGGTTATTGTTTTTCATAAATGGTTAGGTGACAAATGTGGAAACTAGTACCTAAAGAATAATTTATGACTCTAATACAAAGCTAGATCCAGAAAAGTATTGTTGTAATAAATTCGGACATAATTTTCATCTCTTTCAACCTTAACACTCCACTGGTCACTGCGTTAAAGTTGGTACTTGAGATGAGTTATCAATTCCAATTCACTCAACTTTACAGCAGCAATAACCCTATGCGTTCAGCAAAGATAATATCTATACTCCTTTCATGCCAAGATACTCCAAGAGTGAAGTTATGAACATAATATATAAACTTGGAAAGTCTTCTAGAATGGTCAGTTAGGCATCCCTAGGTTTTAAGATGGTTATCATAATGAAACATAAAATAAAGTTGAGTACTCAGTACACTTAGAGTAGGGTACCAAACTAGTCAATGTGGTCACATAACAAAAAAATAATAAAAGTAATAAGGTTAAGTCATCATACCAAAGGTGGTCAAGGTACCACATGTAATAAGGGCGCTAGGACCAAGTAGAAGATGAAGGACCATAAGTCAACCAAAGGGGTGAGAACAAGATGATAAGGTGCTATAATAAATTCAAACATAATTTTCATCTCTTTCAACTTCAACACTCCATTTGTCACTGTGTTAAAGTTGGTCCTTGAGATGAGTTATCAATTCCAATGTACAAAACATAAATAATAAAAAAATTACAATCAAATTTAAATAATGAACAATAATTAAAGAACAATAGTAATGCTAGATAGATCTAGTTTGGATATGCCTTATACTTAGACATTTTGAGTCACCTCTTGTCACTGTAAGGACAAGCTATTAGCAGACATACCTTGAGAGAGAGAGAGAGAGAGAGAGAGAGAGAGAGAGAGAGAGAGAGAGTGTTTATGGTTTAGGTTCACATTTCATGGTTGTATCTCATGGGATGTAGATCACAATTTACATTTCAAAACACAAGTCTAGCAGCCCTAGAAGAGGTATCATAATAAAACATAAAATAAAGTTGAGTGCACTTAAAGTAGGGTACCCATTTTACCCATAGGACCAACAAGACCAATGACTTTAATCTTTTCTCTCTCTCAAGGTATATTGTCACCTATATTTTTATTGTCAATGTATAAACATAAGTAAATAACAAAACTAGATCCATAAAAGTACTGTTGTAAAAATTCAAACATCATTTTCATCTCTTTCAACTTTAACACTCCACTGGTCACTACATTAAAGTTGGTCCTTGATATTAGTTATCAATTGCAATGTACAGAGCATAATTGTAACAAAATTCCGTCATGTTTAACTAATGAACAGTAATTAAAGAACAATAATAATGTTATATCGATCTGGTTTGGATCTACCTTATACTCAAACATTTTGAGTTAGCTATTGTCATTGTAAGGAAAAGCTGTCAACATACATACCTTGAGAGAGAGAGAGAGAGAGAGAGAGAGAGAGAGAGAGAGAGAGAGAGTTGATGGTTTCGGTTCACATTTCACGGTTGTAGCTCACGGGTTTTAGATCATGGTTTACATTTCAAAACACAAGTCTAGCAGCCCTAGAAGAGGTACCATAATAAAACGTAAAATAAAGTTGAGTACGCTTAGATTAGGGTACCCCTTTTACCCATAGGACCAACAAGACCAATGACTTGAATATTTTCTCTCTCTCAAGGTATATTGTCACATATATTTTTATCATCACTGTATAAGCATAAGTAAATAACGGGATAATTAACAACTTTACTCTTTTTTTAATAAATGGAAAAAAAATAATTATGTTATTTAATATTATTATTTTTATTATAAAAAATGGATGGGTATAGACCTGCCTATAGTTACATACACACTGGGACTGACGGCAGACAGTTCTATGCTGAGGAGGTAGAGATGCTTAGGCAGGCCTTGGCCTGAGTGCTGACCATCTCCTTGTCAGTTTTTCTGGAGGGTTGTCAGCCTCAGATGATGTTTTCGGCTACAGTACCGCCTTAAGCCTCACGATTATCGATGGGGGTTTTGGTGTTTGTTTCCTTCTTAGGTTGGCAGTGGGGTTTTCCTATCTATTAACTAAGATAACCTTTTCTTTACCAGAGGTTGGTGATGACGAACCAGGGGTTTTTGTCCATCGTGGATTCACAAGTGTTGACTGGGGGTGGGAGATCGAGATTCATCCTGGTGGAAGGAGGTGGATTTACCACTATTTACTGTTACCTTTTTCCAATGAAGGGTTTTTTTTGGTGATCGTTATGGGTTTGGAGGACGAGGTGGACTACACGGCGGATCTGGTGCCAGAAGGTATTTTTCATTTTTCCTTGGGAAGTTTAGGGTTGGGGGCCTTGGGTGCCCAAAACTGTTGGGATGGTGGTTTTATCCCGGCCTCATTGCAGTCGGATTTGGGGGGTGTTTATTCACCATCCAATTTTTTCGATGATTTCTCTTCACCTACTTCTGGGGAACTTGTTGTGCTTCCGGTGCATGAGGTAGCGGGTGCCTTGGCTAGAAACCCTTCTATGGATGATATAACTACCTTGGGCGGTGTCATTCTTGGTTCTGCTACAGCGGTGGAGGCATTGATTTCTGATGTTTTTGGTGCTGAGGGTTTGGGCGTGCATGCGAATGGCGTAAAGGAGGATATTGGTCAGGGTTTTTGCGGCTGTGTTTCGTAGGTGGTCGTGGGGGGACATGAGGTCCATGTTCAGGATGACAATTCTCCTGGAGTAAGAAAATATGGGGGTGGCTCTGAACCGCTAGGGGCTACAGCTGAGGGGTGTGGTAATAACAGGCACCGTAAGGCTTTTGTTAAGAAATGGCAAGTGGCTTGCTCGTATGCTCTGGGGGAGGACATTCGGTGGTCCCAAATCGTGTAGATGGATTCATTAACAGTGGTCAGGAAGATTATTGGCAAGAATGTTTCTATTTCGATGATTGAGAGTTGGTTAAAATCTTCTTGGGCAGAACATTTGGGGGTGATTCCTCAGCTGGAAGGCCTGACTAGGGGCTGGTTTGCTTTAAATTTCACACAGCAGGAACATGTGAATTGGATTCTAGCGCGAAACTAGACTATTGAACAATGTCCTGTATTGCTTAAATCCTGGACCCCAACATTTGATGCCTCTCGCGAAAGGGTGGATGAAGTATCGATATGGGTTCGGCTTCCGAGTTTACCGATGCAGTATTGGTCGGAGGAAAATTTGATCTGTATTGGAAACATCCTGGGGACATTCCTGGAGGAGGATTTGTCATACAAAATTATGAAATTGCACAGGGTGGCCTGGATTCTTGTTAATATTAATGTGAGGGAAGGCTTGTATGAAGAAATTCATCTTTCCTGGGGAAATACTTTCTTCAAATAGCAATTAGATTATGAAAATATTCCCTTTCGATGCCGTAGGTGTCATGCTTATGGCCACCTTGCGGTGGATTGCATCCTTGGGGTGCACACGATCAATGGACGTGGTAATAAGCGAGGTTCTAGTGGGAATTGTTCGAGCCATGGGGTGTCCTTGCCTTCTTTGGGTCCCTCTTCGTATGAAGCTAAAGAGATGCACACGGATGTGGTGGCACCTGTTCATCCTGTGGTGGAAGGTAATTTAATCCTGGAGGCTGTGACCACAGGGGTGATTGTCAAAGTACATCCGGATCTAGGGCCGACTCCACCGGGTATGTCTTCTATTGCCCCTTCTCTGTCTCTAAATTTTTTTGCTAATATTTTTCATGTTTTTGGGATTGACTGGGTGGGGGAAAAATTAAAGAATCTTTCTATCTCACCACTCCCTATTGTGGCCTCCACCCCTTCAAATACTGCAATTATTGAGGAGGTTGCTCTGTTACCCTTGGTCTCTGCTGCTGATGTGGTAGGGTCTTCTACCCAAACTGTTCCTGTTGAATCTAGATATTTTCTTAGGTTGGGTAAAAAGGTCCCTCTTGGGGGTTTGGGAATGGATACACCTCCTGTGTCTCGGGGGAGGGGACGAAAATCCTTCCTGGCTAAAGCAAAATCTAGGGCACAGAGGGATATGACCGAGGGGAAACAACTTTCTATCGAATAGGCACTTAGAGCTGTGCAGGCCCAGAAAAAGGGTCGTCGATGAAGATCATGTCCTTCAATTGTCGGGGTCTGGAAAGTCCCCTTAAAAGACCTGGATTGCGGCAGGTGGTCGATGTAGAACATCCGGATATTTTATTGTTATAGGAAACTCTTGGTGGTGGTGATGTGATCAAGGAGAAGTTGGAAAGTTGGTTTTTTGGATGGAATTTTGTGACCCTGGATGTTCGGGGTCACTCAGGGGGTCTTGCTATGGGTTGGGACACCCATGTTGTGAGAGCTCTGAATCTTTGGGGTATGGATTTGGTTTTGGGTATGACGGTGCAAGGACTGGATCATAGGGACCCTGTTGATGTCTTCAACATTTATGGTCCTTATATTAATCGCATACCCTTCTGGGACAATATATTCCAATTGGATTTGTTTTATGGTGATTTGGTTGTTATTGGAGGGGACCTTAATTTCTCTTTGGGACAGGCTGAGGTATGGGGGCCTTTTGCTCACCTAGACATACTTACTGAATGCTTCACTCAAAAGCTCATGGAGAGAAACTGGTTGGATATTTAACAAGTTAAACTTAAGCCGACCTGGCATAACAATAGGTGTGGGGATGGTCATTGTAGCTAGGGTTTTCACCCTAGCTTGTGCTGATGAGAACCTACTAAGGAATCTGGAATCCTTAGTAGCAGTTCAATGATGTAAACAAAAATAGACTGAAATAAAGACTAAGCTAAAGCAGTAAAAAGTAAATAACGTGAAGCAAAAACAATAAAGAAATGTATAATGGTGATTTTTATTGATATTACCTCCAATGAGGAGGTTGGTGGAGTCCGTTGCGCTGGTCCGATGTCGGTGGCTTCGAGCTCCAAGCTGCTTCTTCTCCTTTTCCGGTGGTGGAAATGGGCCAAAAGAGTTCTCAATGGTGAAAGTAGCTTGATGGTAAGCTAGGGTTTCGAGAATAATTTCGGCAGAGGCAGGATGCTTATGACTGTGGATGTGAAATGAGGGGTCTCCACCACTTATTTATAGTTTTTTAGTGGTGGAATGCTGGCCCATGGTTTTGGAAACCATATGGTTTAGGGCAGCTTGTTTAGGGTTTTTTCCTCCTTTCCTCATTATTTTATATTTTTCCTTCCCTTTTGGGGATTTTTGCTATTTTTAGAGGAATTTTGGACATTTTTGGAGGAAAAATGGGGTTTTTGGCCTTTTGGAGGCATTTTAGGCCTTTTGGAGGCTTTTTAGATAGTTTTATGGCCTTTTAGAGGCATTTTAGGCCTTTTGGAGGCTTTTTAGTGGGATTTTCAAGGAAATATGGTAGGAAAATGGACAAATGAGCCATGTAGTGAGGTAGATGAGGTAGTTAACCATTTTTGGGTGTTAACAGATTGCCCCCTGATGTGCGAGGGCAGGAGCTCATCGTATGGCCGATGGACATCATAAGTCATATATGGTTTGCTTGGGATGTGGAGAAGAGAAGAAAGCAACTGAAGTCCGGGACACCGATCTCGAACCGCCTGCAAGGACTGAAAAGTACATAACCTCAAGAATGGATGAGGGAACCTCTGATAATATGGACGAGGCGGGAATTCCCATGCTCGTATCAAGATATAGCATAACAATATAAATGGTCCTCAAATACTGGATGAGGAAAAAATCTCAATATATGGACGAGGCGGGCATTCCCATGCTCGTATCAAGATATATAAAATAACTGTGTGAGGCCCAAAATGAAGGACCTGTAGGAGATAGGCACTGTGCATATCGGGAGGGTCCGGAAGGGACACAAATCTGGATCATATTGCTGAGCTGATCATGTCTGAGCTGAAAAACTGATACACTGGAATGGCAGCAGTGCTACTGAATGTGGTTCTGAAGGAACTGATGTGCTGCTGAATCAGAGTGAGAAGGGTCACACTCGTAATGGTACACTGATATGGAACTGAATTGGGTACTCGAGGAAGCATGGAACTGGATGGCTTCTGAATACAATCGCCAACGCAACCCGGACATCCACGGGAACATATAACTGGGCGTTCCGAAGTGACTCACCAATGGGATAGAGTCGGGGGGAAATCCGGGGTCTTCGACACAGAATGGAAAGGATATATATCATGCGCGATTCTCAACGATGCGAATAAGGTACTGAAGTCGAGCATGTGAGAAACAACCATTCGGAGAGGCAATAATGAGTCCTCCCAAAATGGTCCGTAGGCACCCACCACAGATGGTGATGGGTCCAAGGCGCAGGAGCCTCTAGGTCTATCCTCTGGAATAGAGGAGTTTTCGTCGACAGAGGGAGAACTGCAACTATCAAGGCAATGATGTTTCCTTGACAGGAGCGCGAGGTGCAAACCGAAATGTGATAGTACTGATGGTAAGAGTGATAAACTGGTGGGACTAACTGGGTAAGTAGAGTGGGTGGACTCAAACTTCCTTTGTTCAGAGTATGATGGCGGGGATGATCGGGCAGCACATGAAACTGATTGGTGGTAAAGGGATCATAGCTGTAAGGGATCTGGGCAGTTCACTGGGCTGAGGGAGACTCAAGCTGTGGTAACATGGTAGGAGACTGCAGAATACTCTGAACAAAGGCGACCTGATTGGAGGTGCTGCCGAGAGGATTGATCATAGCGCCAAGAGGCAGGGGGTGACTTCTTCATGGGTTATGGAACGAGAAGAAGTGTGGATATATAAAATGCTACTGTCCGGTGGATTTTTTGAGCCCAGGATAGTTCATGCTCGTGGTTGCTTTTAATTTTACGGAGTCTGAAAGAAAATAAGAAGACTCTGTAGAGATGGAATGGTACTGTCATGTGGATTTTGCGAGCCCATGACAGTTCATGCTCGTGGTTGCTTTCAATTTTAAGGAGTCTGAAAGCAAATAAGAAGACTCTGATGGAATGAAATGGTACTGTCATGTAGATTTTGCGAGCCCATGACAGTTCATGCTCGTGGTTGCTTTCAATTTTAAGGAGTCTGAAAGCAAATAAGAAGACTCGGTACTGAATGAAGTGGCACTGTCATGTGGATTTTGCGAGCCCATGACAGTTCATGCTCACGGTTGCTTTCAATTTTAAGGAGTCTGAAAGCAAATAAGAAGACTCTGTACTGAATGAAGTGGCACTGTCATGTGGATTTTGCGAGCCCATGACAGTTCATGCTCACGGTTGCTTTCAATTTTAAGGAGTCTGAAAGCAAATAAGAAGACTCTGTATTTGGACTGGTCAGGCAAGGAGGAAGTGTTCAATTAGGGGACATTTATGATGATCAGAGCTGAGGGCGGGGGGGAACACTGGTGGATCTCCTTGTAGGGTGGATGGATGGTGGCAAAATAACGAGACCTTTGCAGTATGACAGGAGTGAATGGCTCATGTAAAAAGTGTGGAATGATCATACTGCGGCCGATGTGGCGCGCATAGCCGAGGCGACTATGAGTGTCTAAAAAAGGGTAAAAAATGATGTAGTCAAAAATAAGCAACGAGGTAACCATTGTGAAGGTCTCGTCGTGCTGGTTCCGATGGTGGAAACGGTTCGGAAAACGGACTCCGTATGGGTTCGAAATGGCCAAACAAGGAAAGGGTCAACGGGCTATAAATAGTAAGTGGGCCCAATATGACACGTCATTTGTACTATTCCCATTTCGCAGACGATCGGAGTGTACCAGAGCTTATGTGGGATTTCTGGACGATCTGACCGGTGGTTTTGAGATTCGGGAGAGCCAGGTATTCCTTTGAACTTATACCTGTTTTCTTTTTGGGCTGGGGGGAGGGTTGCGGGTCCCGGGGGGGTCTTTGTACGGTCCACAAGGGTGGACCGCGGGTTTCGACCGGGACAGCCGCGGTTTGGACCGCGACTGTCGGGCTTGACAGTCGCGATCTGGGCCACGATTGTCGGCTGCACAGCCGCGGTTTGGACCGCGACTGTAGGCTGTACAGCCGCGGTTTGGACCGCGACTGTAGGCTGCACAGCCACGGTTTGGACCGCGACTGTCGGCTGCACAGCCGCGGTTTGGACCGCGACTGTCGGCTTCACAGCCGTGGTTTGGACCGCGACTGTCGGCTGCACAGCCGCGGTTTGGACCGCGACTGTTGGCTTCACAGCCGCGGTCGGGACCGCGACTGCAGCTTGACAGCCGCGGTCTGGACTACGACTGTCTTGTGTGTCTGGAGTAGTTTGGGAATGGTGAAAATGTCGATTTGTTGAACATGAGTCTAATGAGGCTTTGTTGTGTGATTGACAGGATGCCACGCACAGTATGGAGAGAGCGAGAGATGCCAGGGGAACTGGTAGATATTATCCGAGATGACCGTCGTGTGCGGTCGATGCTTGGGATATTCGGCCTGCTGAAGTTTGCTGAGATTCCGATGATTCGGTCAGCAGGGTTGCTGCTGAACCGCTTAGTGAGCTTTTGGGAGCCAGATTCACTGGCGTTCCGAGTACAGGGGGAGAGGGTGGAACTCACCCTTGCTGATGTCTATTTCCTGACGGGGCTGCCCTGTCTAGGGAGAGTGGCAGATACCCAGCCGCGGGGGTCCGCGGATCTTGATATCGTGGATATGGCAGTGCGGTTTTGTGGGGCCGAGGCTCAGGTGCATCGGAATGCACTCCGAGTTAGAGACATCCGGGAACCGGCAGTTCGAGCTACGGTCGCATGTATAGTGCGGATCTTGGGCTCCCAGTCACCTGAGAAGGTGTCTGGGGGGCAGATGCAGCTTGTGGAGCGTACACTGGGGGGGACATATTTTGCATGGGGTCAGATGTTCCTGACCTACGTTCAGCGATAGCTGACCGCAGCGAAGGCAGCTGGCAAGAGATTCTGCTTCGGGTCATTCTTATGCGCCTTCTTTATGGAGAGGGTCCCCACTCTGCGACCGCGGGTGCCGGTTAGGGCAGGAGGCGTGAGGGAGCCTCGTATGATTAGATGGGGGGAGATGATGCGCCGCCATGGTGGTGGCGATGTGGGCCGGTATTTCACGGATGAGTTGTACATGCAGTGGCTCCAGTTGCCACTGACGCTGGAGGAATTTCCGTACAGGGACATGGATTACAGAGGGGATCCAGATGCGCCCCGTCCAGCAGGACAGATATGGGGTCCAGACGGTATGTGTCATTTTGATTGTTTTGTCTAGTTGGTTATGTTATGTATGATGTATGTTTGATATAGATTTACTGACATGTGGTCGATTTGCAGATGTGGGCCCGCAGCCGCCGCCAGGGCATGTGGCACAGCGAGGGATAGTGGCAGTTCCGGCTTTGCCCGGGCGGGGTCCGGTGCATCGGCGAGATGCGGATGGGGCTCTAGAGTCGGTACGGATGCTAC